>VWYP01004519.1:285393-373135 GCA_013400435.1 Pycnonotus jocosus
AAGACAGTGCTGAACAGGGTCCTTGGGGAGAAATATAGAGGAAAGATGAGATGTGTCAGGTGGAGATTTCAACATAATAAATGCAAAGTTCTCCAGGCCATAAAGGGAGATAGAGGGGGAGTGACCACAGAAATAGAAAAAAGTGATTGAAATTGCAGAGAAATGTCAGGCAGATGTCAAAGGGGTGGAAAGGCTGCTTTCTGGACAATATGAACAGGGCTTAAAAGCATGGATAAAAAGGCACATTCCACTTTAACAATAAAATATATTCACATGAGAATCATGCAGATTAAGACATTAACTTCAACATCAATCTTCTACAGTGCTCATTTTTGTGCCCACATCCATCACAACAGGAGACCTCAGAGAAGGGGAGGACTACAATGACAGCATACATCCTAGCTGGGAAGAAGTAAGGAGCTTGGAATTATTGTATTGCTCAGCAAGACCCCCACAGTTGTTGGGAACTGAATGCTGTCTTACTCTTCAATCACTCTCCTCACACCTTTGTGCAACACGCTATTTTCTTGCATAGTGAGCTGCAGCACATGGCAATGCATCATGTACTAAAATACATCCTTGAAGTCATGAGTTGTTGTTATTATAAAGATGCTCCTATCCTGCTGATGCTGGTTTGCCAGTGGCACGCTGAGGGGAGCTGGGAGGGGCAGTCCCCTCACCTGTGGAGGGGCAGAAGCCGTACCGCTGGTCCGAGTCGTAGTCGGCCGTGGTCGCGCACCAGAGCCAGCCGTCGGCGCGGCCCGCAGCCGTGCACTCTGCCCACCAGCGCTGCTGGAACAGGAAAGGGAACACACATGGTGCCCCAAAAGCATTTCCCAGCAGCGTGAAGGTCTCTGAGAAGACAAAATAGTGACATGAACATGAAAAGTAACAAACGAAGGTAAACTAGGGGAAAAGTAAAGTCTGTGGCAGGATTGCACCTCAAAGTGCTTTACAAGGTTCGGGTCCCATCCTCATAAAAAATTGTTTCAGCACTTTCAGACTTCACCTGCTGATATGTGTTTCAGAGCATTGCTATTCTGATGTAAAGTAATGTATCATAGATGAGGTCTATAATTAAATTTCTGAGCAAGACGCTTTTATAATCTTAATAAGGCTTCAGAACTCTGCCCTAAGATACTTCTATTTCAAACAATGTTAAGGTTTATATAACATGTGCAAGAGCAGGAATTAATATTTATAAGTATTGATTCCTGGAAAAAAAGGTAAACATATATCAGACCATCTGTCTCTGGTTTTATTCCAGTGTCCATTTAAGTATCTCATACAGTGAAGCAGCTTCCCACATGCAAAGCTAAGGCTTCAGTGTTCAAATGTCCTGTGAGGTGGCTTTTAGAGCATTCATTCTGGATGTCAGAAAGCCATTCAGAACAATCAGACTTCAGCTAACCAAAAAAAGTAATTGCACTGGTGACTATAATTATTCCATTAGCATCCTCATCTGCTGAGTCAGAAAGCCATGCTTCCTCTGCTTAAATCAGTACTTTCAGACCTTTCTCAGCTCACTCATATTGTGCTTTATGCATGGGGATGTAAATTTCATATCCCTGTGACTGTATGAGAAACTTATCATTGTTTATGTGCTCTGTTAATAATGCAGTGACACAGCATGGTGAGCAAGAGTGACTTTAGAGAATACTTTTACATAGTATGAGAGTAAATATGCATATACATATTCAGTAATAATATGTATTTATAGAATCTATATATAGAGAGTATATGTAATACTTATAGTACTTGAAATACCAATGTGCTATAATACATGGACTAAAAACATGTATGTGTGTATAATACATGCTTGGACAAAAATATAACATTAAATTCAAGCTTAAGTACCTCATCGCATGGATATTCTAAAACTCTGGTGGTCACTGAAGGAGTCAGAATAGTCAAAGATCCTAAATACTCTAATGCTTACAAAGGAATTAATGAATCAAAGGATGAAAGAATCAATTTTCTGTACCTTCATATCCCTGTGAACATAAAACATCCATCGCCCCATAAATATTCCATTTAGTCTTTGCACTCAACTCCTTCTTTAACAAAACGTTATCATGCTCTTCGTTGCCAGGACTGAAAAATAAATCTTCTCCTCGGATTGCAAGGAGGCTTTCATTTCTGCATTCCCACCACTGGAGCTCACTTTTTTGATTACAGGGATACAGGGTGACCATGGCCTGATCCTTCTTCGCTGGCACCCCCAGGCATAGTTTCAGTTTCACACTCATAAGCTGATGATCTGTGATCCACCTGAATTTTTGTGATTCATTGTCTTGATTGCAAGTGGCAGTTCTAACTGACTGTGCAATAGATGACTCAAGACAGAGCCTGTTGACTTTATTATATAATAAAAATATTTTAATGTCTGTAAAACAAAACAGCATATATCAAATAGTTAATATAGAATATATGTATAGTGGATAAGTTATATGCTTCTGCTTCCCATTCACATGAACAAGTCATTGCACTCATGTCAGATGAAATCATTATATTTTTCAACAGTCCAGAGCAAGATCAATTCTACTGATTTAAAATAAAGTAGGCAATAGAAAGTGTGTGTCATGATTATATGTCACCATACTGTGGATCAGTGGTGGGCAGCAGCAGCTGCTGAGCTGAGCACAGCTTCTTGGATGGTTTTAGGCCAGTGAATTCTTTCAATCACACTGCTATTACCATTACCTTGTTCCATCCAGCCTGTCCTCGGATGCATGGCCCTGTAGACCTCTGACCTCTATGAACTCTTCTCACCCTTCCAGATCTTACAAGTCTCCTAGTGGGTACACAGGCATCTTTGCTGAGCCATTTGCCTCCCCTCCCCCAAATCCACCTTTCTTTTTTGTCATATAAATATGAGTGAATCGGTCTGGGCTTCTCAGGGGTCACTCTGGTCTCCTCAGCCTTGCTGACTACAAGATCTGCCATCCCCTACCATGAGCCATTGACTATAAAACCAGGAATGACTTTGGGATGCTGCAATCACAGTCTGAGAAAGGACCAGGAAAAAGCAAGGACCAGGGAATAGTAGCATCTGACACTCGGCAGTGTGTAAAGGCTGGTGGAAGTTAGAAGGCACACCTGCACCAGAAATTGGGTCACTAGCTCTCCAGGCAGTTTATCTGATCATGCCTTAAGTGTTGGGTTCAAGGTAAGATTGAAGTAGGGGAGCTAATTTCAGTCCTGCAATTTTATCAGCAGCAGTTGTGAACCATGCCTATGAGTTTGTTCTGCTGCCTTGTCTAGCACTTTGTATTTCCTGCAAAAGTTTATGGGATTCCTAATCAGTTTTGGTCTGTCATACATGTCTTGAGCAGTGGGTGTCATATTTAATGAAAATGTATTAAGAAGTTAATGACATTTCCTTAAAAAGCTTGCAAAAAATTGAAATCAATGTAATTGATAATATACAATATACAAAATAATTATCCTTGCCTGCAGGGAGACCATGGTAATTAAAAAAAAATACCATATGCTCTGAGGCAGTCTGTGACAATCCTCAGGAGTTAGAAAGATAAAAGGTAAATGGTAACCTTAAACGTTCAGGTCTGCAGAAGCCACCTGTTTGATACCTACAAGAGAAGTGTAGCTAAAGTGATAGCAGTACTGTTGTACACTGCAATTCAACAAGTGATTCCCCAAACTTAAGCCAATTTTATTAAAAAAAAAAAATTCTTCCATCCACTTTATCAATGCCAATGAATTCAATGAGGCTGTTCAAAATAGTGAATAAAACCCCCTTTACAGCCATCATCTGTGTCCTGATGATATTTCCTCATTTCACCACTCCTGGAGATGTTCCCTGCCTGATTTTGCAGCCATTACCCAGACACCAACAGCTCAAAAATCAGAACACAGAAGTAAAGAATTAAATAAATTTTTAAAAAGGCATTTAAACATATATCATTATTAGGTCTGATCTTCTGGCTCATTGGTTATTGAAATGATAGTACCACTATATACTAATAAAGCCATTAAGAATTGACTCTCTGGTTCCTCCTCTAACCATTTCACTTTTCTGCAAGATTGTTCCCCTGCCTCTTGCCTGCCATTAGGAGGTTCCCCATCCCAGATTTAATAACGTACATATTGGCAGTACCACAGAATCACAACCACCCAGAAAAGCCAGAGGAGTGGAAGCACTCTCATGAGAACCTTCACAGGAAGCAAGCAGGAGGCACTTACCCACCAGCTGCAAAGAACTGTGAACAAGAGACAGAGCAAGCAAGAGCCCAGAGAACATAATTGTAAATGCTGTTTCCTTTCCTTCCCTTCCCTTCAGCAAAACCTGGATGGTGAGAGTTGCTGGTGATAAAGTCCTGCTGAAGAGAGGACAGCAGCCAGTCCTTCTCAGTTTTGCATGCTGGATGGTTGGGTAAAAACTCTGAGTGCTAAATAAGGAAGCATTCTAGCATTCTGTCACATGCCACATTTAANGTACAAATTTTACCCTCAAAAAGGAATGACTTCTTACTGAGGGCAAACCATGCTTCCTTCGAAAAGCAGTGCTCACAAATTTATATCTCATTACATTCCCTCTGTCTCTGCGGAGGAAACTTGTGTGGGGCCTGTGGGATCAAATCAACAACAAAATACTAAAGACAGAAATTCAGCCTAGGCTTTTAAATCTTACATCTTATCCATGCAGAATAAAAAAAAGTCTAGCAGGAAAACACAGAAGTCTCATATTTTCATCTGTGAGATGAGACAGAAGTGAATTTTAGAAGATTTAAGTGAAATTCATTCTGCAGGACATTAGAAAAAGTTCTGCCCTTCTACAGGAGTTTGCCATTATCCTACATTTCCACAAAAATGCAATTAGAAAACTACATGAAAAATAGCTTATTGGAAAAACTTTCTTACAAAGTAAGTAATTCTTGCTTGAGAGCCATAGCAAAAGTCAGTCACAATTTCAGGAAATGCCATGTATTGTTTTTTACCCAGATCAAGATCCTACCCAGGGCCAGCACCCAGCACTTTGGTTTCCAAATTCAAAGATGGAAACTTGAGAAAAACAGTGCTCAATACTCCATTCCTACTCACTGTAGACTGTCCCTACAACTGTGTAAAGGCCTGATTCTATCACAGCAAATTTTTAAAATGAAAATATTTTGTTTCAATGGAAAAAAAAACAGTCTGTGATGTAAAAACATAATTTGAAGTGTAGGAACATATTGATTGGCACCCATAGCAAAGGTATGATATCAAGAAAAATTGTCATCCTCTCCAGTTTTTAGCCAAGATGACAGCATTTCCCAAATACAGGATTTGATCCTGCTTGTCTGCTCAGCAGAAGGACAACGCAAAAAAGGGAGTTAATTCCCTGAGAAAATTTATGGGATTAAAATAAAAGGAATTAATTGAACAATGAAATAAGAAATTACGAGGAAATACTAGGTACAGGTGTTAGAGCGAAGTTAACTGAATTTTCTTTTACAGGTGATGACAAAATGTACTAACAAGAAAAATAAAGACAACTACTTCTTTTGGAAAATACATTTTATCTAGAAACATATTTTTTTTAATTTTCTGCTAAAGATCTTGCCTAGAAAGAGCAAGTTTTCTTTGGCCTTAAGTGATCTCCCTTATGCTGACAATATTTCCTTACAGCATGTGACCTATTTATATAAAAGAAACAATGTCATTTATACTGTCAAGGATTTTAACTGCCTTGTTTCATCCTGAAGCCCATCCAACATGAGGTCAAAAAGAATTTAGTTTTCTTCTCAGTTGGACATTTTGTAATAACAAAGAAATAAAAAGGAAAGGATCCATTTTCTTTAGCCTCCTCTCCACCTCAAGCCATGCCAGAGCCAGCTGCAGCCTGGTAGTAAAACAAACACTGTTTTCCCTTCAGCCTGATTTCAGACAGTTCTTAGGGCTAAAAATCTGATCAATTGCTCTGCATTCTGGATACCCCAAACACACCTGGTGCACTTACACCTCTCCTCCTAGAACCAGTACTGTGAATTATGGGGTGGTGTGCTGATCCCACAAAGGGGTACCTGCTCAAGGCTGCTGAAATCCTGGAGGACAGACTCCAAGGAAGAGCAAAGTCAGAACAGTCAACCTCAGGATGTGCCTTGCACCTGGCACACACTTCAGGGAGCACCAGACAGGAGGTGGCACTGCCTTCTTGTTCCTTTGCACTTGTGAAATCTGGCAATGTCAGGCACCTGCACTCCTGCACTCCTGTACAGCAGCCCCAGCCTTGGGGGCTCGTTGCAAGGTCATTGCTCTCACAGGTTATGGCATTAATTGGTCTTGCTTTGCCAAATTTCATTGAATATTTTGATGAGCCAGCTGTTTTTTTTGGTCAAGTTCTAGCAAAGGGGATTGGTACTCTGCCATAATCCGTCTCATTCAGGCTGATAAAGGCAACAGTCTAAAGTTGTTCTGACAAGATCAAACAAATGAAATCCACACAGATCAAAATAAGAACTAATTTAGGGAAATAAGCCATAAGAGTGAAAGTACTGTGGCTATTGAATTAACTTGCTTCACTTCTGTACATACGTACTGAAAGTAACCATAAAGCACGTAGTAAGTATTTCTGAGTAAGCAGAAATATTTTTATTTTTCACCATCCTACTCTGATTTGATTGGTAATAAGCTAAACAAATTTCCCCAAGCAGAATCTATTTTGCTTGTGACAGTAACTGGTGAGTGATGTCTCCCTGCTCTTATCTCAACCCAGGACCTCTTTGTGGTACAAGTGTCAATGATGTTAACTTGAGAAAGAACAGCAAAAAATCAGCCTTGCCTTATGGGCTTATATTCAGACTGAAGTTTTGAAAAATTTCATGTAGCAATGCTAAATCCTTAATGTAATCTCCTGAAAAGTATGCAAGTTGCATAACATCTAAGAATGTTACACATGCTTAAAAAATATTTAACAATAAATATAATTTTCTTAATGTTTGGAGGGTTGTGGATCACATAATTCAATTAAAAGATCATGAAAAATACCACTGACAAGAGGGGCTATATTTTGGGGATGGAAGAGTCCCCTATCTAGGACACTGTACCCAAGGGTGCATGTCACAGCTGCAGATTTTGCACAGGCCTGCCTGATGACACAAATATCTGAACCTCAATATTTTGGCTGAGGCACAGCATACAAAGTTAAGTTCCATGAGTGCTGCTTTAGAGATACACTCATCAACCTTTTGTACTACCCTTTAACTGCTTCTTGTTAACTGAGCCTCAGCAATCGCTGGAAATAATCAACGTGCATTTTTGGACTATTGTTTAAATAATGGAGAGTGGAAGAAAAAGTAATTAGTCCAGTCATACTTCCTGGATACCAGTATATAATTTCTAAAATAACTGGAAAAATGCCTGTTCTTTATATTATCTCTATGATTAGTCTTTGTTTTCTTCCTTTGCTTTATCAGTGTTTCCTTTCTTATAAAAAAAAGTATATACCACTTTCCCATGGGCAAACACTTCAAGGAGCATCTGGACAATGCTTTTAGTCATATAGTTTAGTGTTAGAGTGTCCTGTGAAGAACAGGGAATTGTCCTTGATGATCCTTATGAGTTCTTTCCAACTGAAGGTATTCTGAGATTCTGTGATTTTTAAAAAAGATTTTAAATCCTTTTCTTTTTGTTAAATTCCCTACCAAATTTGAATGCCAAATTTGGCTTGAATACCTTAGAAAACCATGCTGAAGCAGGAAAGTTGGCAGAAAAATGTATTTAAAACATTTTCTTCTCCCGCTGCTTGTGAATTGGTGAGGTCCAGAACATGATTTTAAATATGGATAACAAGGGCATGTGAAAAATCCCATATCTGAAAAATGTCTTAATGCCCAATACAGATTTGTGGCCTGACCTATCTGTCAGTCTCTCTGAGGGGCAGTGACTGAAGTTCTTTGCATCCACTGGCAAAGAAGACACTGGAGTTCTTCCCCTTCTCACAAACCTTCCGAATAGAATTGTATCAAACCTATTTTCTGAAAGAAGAAGGAAATTTCATAGTTAACAGCACAGAAGGAGATAGAGAAAGCAGACATTCACATGGACTGTTACCAAAGGAATCTCTTAACTACAAAGCTATAAAAAGACCTGTAGGGCTTAGTTTCTTTTTTTTTCCCTTTCCTTTTTTTTTCCTTTCCTTTTTTTTTCCTTTTTTTTTCTTTTTTTTTTTTTTTCCTGGTAAGTTGCACACACTAGTTCAAATAAAACAGCAAAAGGAGTTCTGTAAATAGTTGTAAGGGCTGGCTTTATTCTGAAATAGTTTCCAGATTTCTTTGTTATAAAGTGCATCTAAATCTCGCACAGCTCTTCCAGTCTGAGCATTGTAACATCACTGCAGTGCATTTTCTCCTTTTTTACTTCCTTTTGTTGTTCTACAGTTACAAGATCTTGTGTCATGGTACACTGCACTAAAAACTGCTAGGATTATCTGAACTGCCTCTAAAAAGCTGGTGAGCTTTGGTCAAAGCTTCAAATTCAAGTCAGAGCCAGATCCCAACTAAAGGACTATCAAAGGCCACATTCTCTGCAGTCAATGTCATGATTTTTTCAGTCACTTTTCTCTAAATATTTGTCTAAGTAGGCACATCATCCATCAGAGCAGATCTTTTTTGGATGCTGTTCAGATCACTGTATGTACAGAGTACTCTTAATTTAGCTGATTTTCCATATTACGAAGCCAATGTGCATATAAAATGAGTTGGGGCTCCTGCCCACATTCTCAATAATCTCACACTTTTACTTGGCAGCATCACAGTCTATCGCACTTAAGTCTGCTCTGGGAAGCTTCAGTGCAGATACACTTTTGTTCTCATTTTATATGAGGCAGTGTTCCTGCACTCACAAGCTTAATGCTTCCTACCAAAACATAGCATGCACTCTTTAAAGCCTGCTCTTCATTTCCGTATGAAGCATTTTGTCAGACACTTCATTAGGAGGCATGTAAACAATAGAAGATAGAGGAAATATTTGCAAGACCGTTTCCTATCCCAGAGGCATTGTTTAGTTTACACAAATTGTGTCCAACTCTGCATAAAAAAACAGGATAGATTAAGGATGAAAACCTAATGTGATATTTGGGCTGCAAGGCAGCCCCATTTTTTTTTTTTAAGGAGATGAATTTAAATATTTTTAACTCCTGGAGACAAGCTGTAATACTTGGAGAAATTTGCAATTCTCAGTAAACACTGGGGGAAGCTAAGCATGGTTTGAATGTATCAAAACACCAAGGAATTATAAGACAGGCAGACTAACTTGAATTCCTGAAAAAGTAATAGAAAAAGCAGTGCTATTTGCTAATCATGAGATGATGACTAGATAATAAGGAATCATAGTCCTAAAAAAAGAACAGTAATTAGTAGCTTTTGTTGAGTTGGTAGATGTACTGACAAGGCTTTTATGGAAAGATCTGGTGCCATTCTGTATGTTAACAGCTCAAATAATGGGGAAGTGTACTTAATAAATTATTTAGCTTTATTTCATAGGTACCTAGGTACCCTTTCATAGGTAACTAGGTACCCTTAATTAATTTAAATTAAATAGTACTCAGGAAAAGGCAATATTGCAGGGCTGTCTACTCGGTAAAGGAGTGTAGGCATGTGTCCTTCACCCATGACAGCAAACACTTCCCCAAAGGGATTCCTAGGTCCAATTTGGCATGTCCAGCATTCCAGGGATTGTTCCCATGAAGCAGGTTGAACAGAGCCATTATCAGCCTGCTCTGGAGCAACCAAGAGATTATTACTGGGCCACTCTAGTCCAGCTGTCCTGAGGAGCCAGGGACACAGCAAAGCACTCCAACATAAATAGTACAGAAGCTTTAACAAGGCTGCTCAGGAGAGAAGTGAAATCGAGGTTGCTGTTGAAAACTTTTTCATTTTTAGCTGACACTGGTTTTGGACCTTTTCAGTTCCCTATTTTGATTATGTATGTGATTATAGGTTCCTATTCACAGGATATATAAAATTCTAAGACCTTTAAGCTTTAAATTGCATCACATCTTCTATTATTTGCTTCACCATTTGAAAAAAGAAATTGCATTCCCACTTCTCTTTCAGTGCCTTTCAGAACCATTGAGAACATACTTATTTCAAGCATCTTCGAAATCTCTCCTAAGTTCAAAATAAAGCATTTTGAAGCTTAAAAATATGAAGTGACATATTGTTTCACAATACAGTTTGTGGGACATGGAAGTGACACATTCCAGCAGGATAACACACTGTATCTGTGTGTTTATATAGATTTATATAATGTTTGTTTTTATAAGAATATGAAGTACAAGGTAAGAACTTGATAGTTGCAGCACAATGAGAGTTTGGCACAATGCTTTTTTGCTAGGAATTATAATTGTTATTTTTGCAATTGCCATGCTAATCTTCACATATTGAGTATCTCTGAGAAAGGATGCTCCCATGTGAGGCATCATCACCAGCTTTTCTGCACATACCAGGTGAAGCATCTTCTGTGCTTTTCTCTCCTCTGCTTCCTCTGTCTAGTCACACAGACAGGAGTAATATGAAGAAACAGACTGGATTGATATGTGCTCCTCCACGGCAATTTGGTTTTGCAGAGACCAGTAAGTATTGGGGACTCATTGAGGGACCCTGCACATTAGCCTCATCATGAAGAGATTTAGGAAAACAAGCAATTGCAGGGGTTAAGGTACTAACAAGAAACAGAGTACTGAGAGGCAAATAGAAGTCTTGGAAGAGAATCTGATACTGGGAGACAATGTAAGGGATTGCAGAAAGACAGGTACCCACAGCCACTCAGAAATACAAGGATGAGGAAAACAGCTGCTTTTAGCTCCTATTTCCTTACTTTCTTTTCACAACTGATTTCTTTGGGTTGTTTGATTATTGTGGTTTTATTTCACACTTGCAACATTATTAATTTTCTGAAGAACTGGGACCCCAATTTCTTGAAAGTTCACATCTGGCTTGGAACTTGATTTGGAATGCAACTTTTACAATCTACTGGAAGCACTCATCTACTTGACCATGGGATTTGAATATATGAGAGCATCAACTCAGCTAGGTGGGTTAATGCAGTAAATGCAGCCACAGGAAGAGACTCAGGATGAGTATCTGATACAAGATGTTGTCCAAAGAATGAGCTAGTGAACTACAATGAATAAGTTACTCACCTTTTGAAATTAATATTGTTTTATAAGTATGTCTCTCAGTTGTTACACAAATAAAATCTGTTTTAAATACTTGGTAGAAAGTGTATTTGACAATGATGCCAAAAGATAACCCTCTATTTGTGGTACCCTCATGACAAGCCAAGCACTCACCCATGCCCTGAGCAATCTGGCTGTGATGCCAGGCACAGCTTCACTGCCAAGCTGCTCTGAGCAAAATGCTTCACAGCAATTGGGGAATCTGGACTTGTACATCTGTAGTCTTGTCAAGGACTCCACTCAGTGGTAAATAAAAGATGCTGCACCTCTGAAGTGCAGCAGCATGTCAGGAAAACTGCTTGGGGGCCACATGCCAGAGCCATTGACCCAGTCTGGCCAAGGATCACCTCACTCCTGTGTGCAAACAAAGCCTTGTGCCCAGGCTTCAAAGAGCAAGCAAGGTGCCAGAAATCCCCATGTGCTGTCCTTGCACCTGCCCTGCCTCTGAAGAAGCTGGGAATGTCCATGCCTGACCTCGTGGGCATCTCAGAGCTACAGCAAAATCCCTCACTTACTAATGAGGAGCAGACAGACAGCTTTCCTGAACACAGTAAAAATCATGAGAATATTTCAAAGGATAGAGTAAGGAATTTCTTTCTTTCACTACTATCTCTGTCCCTATTTCAGCAATTGTAGGGCTTTTCCTAAAGCACTACCAGTGATACAGGACCTTTACAGGTCTACAGACTACAGATTATTTCTCAAAACAGGCAGGCTCTTCCAAATTTCTTTCATTCTTCTCTTTATCAGTAACTGTAATAGTCATACCAGCATGAATGTAGCTTTTCATTTCAGGCATTTTTACATACAAAAATGTATGTGGACTATTTTCACCACTGTTTAAAAGATGTCCAGTCCTGCAGTTTCTGGGCATTTACACTTCCTGATGAAGTCCAAATAGAGGGTCACAGAGTGGCAGCAGGAAGCATCCAAAGACTAAAGTACAGAATGAACTTCACAAAGAATATATAAAGAATATGCAGTAACTGGCTTGAGAAGTTAAATGCAAAATTGAAAATTCTGAAGTAAGAAAAGTCTGATCAGACAAAATTTATTTTAATGAAAGTAAAAAATACACACACACAGAGCTGCCATTGCTCTTCATGGAAAGGAATCAATCTGCATTTTAGTCCTCTGAAGTAAATCATAGTAGTCTACCACTAAGCTATTTATAAAAAAAGAAGTGTATTGTTCTTCAGAGACTTTTTTTAAAAGTCATCAGTTGAAAAACTATGCGTCAACCTGTGTTGGCATGAGAACAAGAGTAGAATGTCATATTATGTAGAACACACAAAATAAAATGTGAGAACAGGCAGAAACCAATTACAAAAGTCACTCTGAATGACACTTTAGATGTCTGAATTATCAAACACTATATGAATAATTGAGGAAAAAAAACCTTATGAATATTTGGAATTATAAGAAAATACTAAATTTCTGGAATTGAAATTACTATAGTAGTCAATGCAGTTTTAGTCAAATTATAAAAGCACACAAGAAGCAATGGAAAATATTTAAAGGAAGAAAATTCATAGACTGTGGTTTTCTCTTGTGATTCTTTAGGTGAATGCAAACAGCTTTCAACCAAAATTTAAGGATTTCCTTCCTTTTTATCTTGCTTCCTCATTTGTTTAAAATCCCTTCCCAATTTGTGTCACTAAGCTAAGTTTCGATATCATTGAATTTCACATATTCAGTGAAGTAATAATAACGTAGCCATTTCTTTATGGCATAATCAATTCCTTTTCATTTATAATCCAACTAAGAATGGACAGTTTCACTGTTATGTGAGGTAAAAGAACCTGCTTTGGCAAATAAACAGTCAAGGACATAAATGGCCTCCTCTTTTCCAGACTTTTGTTATCTTTGCAACATACAGAAATTGCATATTTCTAATTTCCCACTTCCTGTTAAAATTTTGTTGCAAACAGATTTAACTCTGAATAGACCCTAAACTTTGTGCACTTTTGAATGTGTCATTAAGCCAATGTACACAGCAAATGGTGCCTTTGACAGAAGCTTACTTTCAAAAGCAGCCTGACAAGCATGACCATCTTGTGTGGTAGCTCCGAGATGAAAAGTAAGATTACTAGGAGAAAAGGCTATTGTTTCCACTGCCCAGAAAAAAAAAAAAATTCTGGAAACATGGGGTGGAGGAGAAATCCTTGAGCAGATGGGAATGTAATCAAGCCTCAGTTTTACTATTCCACCTGCTCTTTGACAGATTATTGAATCCTCTCACTCCCCTCACTAGTTACAGGCCAATATACCTTTTTCTCGCTTCCCAACACCTGCTGAGAGGGAACCCCAAGGGGGACAGATCCAGCAGGTTGAAATATCAGCACCTTTCCTTCAAATGGAACATGTTGCAGAGCGAACAAGCACCAGGGGGTGTTTGTTCTCTAACAAGATGTTAAAAAACAAACGTCTCCACTATTCACGGTATCTTTGCAGAGAAAGTGCTTGCTGTAGGCTTTCTCTCAGTGGCTTCTTGGGTTGCAAAACAACCAATGCAGTTCCTCTGTAGCATTCTAGCAAAAACCTCTTCCTTTCCAATGCCCCAGAGGCTTCCCTACAGGTCCACTTTCTGTTCCTCTTAGGAAAACCCCGGGTTCCCTCCCATCCTCTTCACTCCAGCAGGATGCTCTGAAGCATCAGCCCCACCCTTTGCACACTCACTACTCTCAGGAAAGAAACCATCTCCTTATCTTTCTAGATGGCTCTGCCCTGTGAAAGACATCAGGGCAAGGTGGAGAGGCACCCTGCCTTCATCCCTGTTCCAGCTGTGGCCTTTCCAAAGAACACAAGGATACCCAGCCAAATAGGAACAAACATACAAATGTCTTACATGCTCCAGTCCTTCCCCATCCACACACACACTCCTGGTCTGAAAAGTGTCCTGAGGCAACAGTTCACTTTAGGTACATCAGCTTTTTTTCTCGATTCTCATATGCAAAGTATATTCAACTCTCTATTTCTTCCCCACAACAAGGAGTCCTACCCCTCTGCACTTCTCCCTGCAGTATCTGCATTTCCCAGACCTCTGCTTTGCCAAGCTCAGCCGTGCCTGTCTCTTCTAGGAATGGTCAGCACTTGTGGCTCAATACAAACTCCTTCATTTCTACTTTGACCTTCAATCTCCTTTGTTTGACACTTTGGATTGACATCCTCTTACCAACCTCAGTCAATGTTTCCTGCTGCACAAACCTTTATTCCTCCAATTACTGAATATTATTCCCTCCTGCATCTAGAGCCTCTTTGTTATCATTTTCCTCTTCTGGTGGGCAATCCAACAACTGCAAGTTCTCCATATATATTCCTGATTATCAACTATAAACAAAAATTTTCAGTCAGTCCTAAAAGTAGGTGAGATAGATTTCATCTAGAAGTCTAGATCAACAGTCTGGGTAAAAAGCCAGTATAACGGTTGCACTGCACTCACTCTACAGAAATGAGAGCAAATATGTCCTCAGAGAAACCAGAACTACTAACCACATCCTTAAAACACCAACCAAATCCTTCAAAACATTATGTAACAGATAGTGAATAGTTGTGCACAGCAAAACCTTGTGCCCAGAAAGCTGGGTATGTCAGATAAGGACACAGCTGAGAAGAGACAAAACGAACATTAACTCTTCCTCTGTCCGGACACAGAGACATCAGGACAATGTTATGCTTATGGAGCAGTTTACACCTTTCCTATTGACCCGGAAAATCTGGCTCTTGCCCACTGGAATCTGGCCTGAAGGCACTAGCTCATTTCACAACTATCTATCTATTCTCTTTGTATTTATAGAACTTCCTTACATTTTGCTCCAAATTACTCTTCACTTCCTTTTTCGCAGTCCCCTAGTTTCAGAAAATTAAATGACAAAAGTAGAGACAATTTCTTTTTAGACTTGTGTTTAGCCAGGTAATCTAATCTGATCTAATAGGTACTGAATCTAGTAGGTACTGATACTGATATTAGCAATTTTTTTCTGTAAACTGATGTTATTTTGGAGGAGGAGGATGTTCCATTCAGCTTTGTATATATGTCTACCACTGCTCTGTCACTGTCTGACCTTAGAGAAAGTTACAGTTGTGATTTTTTCCACAGCTTTTCCTTCCTCAAAGTCAGCTACTACTTCTTACATTGTAATAAGTTCAAATAGAGAATCAATTACTTTTTCATCCTTGTTATAGGCTAGGGATATAATGAAAATTGTGAGAAAAGGCAGGACATTCTCTCTAAAATACCACCCTAATACAGAGAAAGCAAAGGCAAGCAACTGAGAAAATGTCAACATGTTTTCTATGTGGAGATGCATTTTACAAATGTTATTTTGTTGCATGTAAGACTAAATCCAGAAGCTGACAAATTGTGATTCCCACACTCTGTGCACAACGGTGTAACACCGAAGGTTCCTAGGCCTGGTAGAAAGATTGCTTTTACCACTAAATTCTGTGTCCAAGCATTTGATATCTCTTTCCTACCCTCACACAAGCAGTTTTTAAACTAGGTACTGGACCTGTCTTATCTGATGAGCATTCTTGGAGTTGGTCTATTAGCTTGGACTTGGTATGAAATAGTGGCAACAACAGCTTTCCTTCAAAAATCTAGCTGCAGGAGACTGGTTTGGAATGAAAACCTACAAGTAACCATATAAGTTTGAAAAGAAAAACCATCATATTAGGATGTATGGAAAACAAAAGTTTCTTGTGAATTCCTGTTTCACTGATAGGGAAGAAATGCACATCATAAACTGCGTTTCTTAAAACAAGTTTTTCTGTTTGTTTGGGTTTTTCTCTAACAAGCTGTTATTATGAATAGAATGAAGCTCTTTTAGTAACAAGCAAATAAATATTCACATGGCACACTCACTTCTTCATTCACAGAGTTCACTCACAGGCAATCACCAATATTGGTTGGAGCAATATTCTGAAACTAATCCCAGCTGTACACTCAAAGAGCCATACTGGCACTGCAGGGAATTCTCAAGAGATGTCTGGAAAGTTCCTCAGAGGGTCTCATTCTTCACCACCAGCCATCAGCCACTGCTGTCTCTGATATGGTCTGAGATAAACAATCCTCTCTCTGCTGATGTTAGTGGGCACTAGAAACCCTCTACAGACCTGGTGAACTCTGGTTTCAGTTCTCACAAATTAAACAGAACTGCTAAGGCTTATCAGTCCTTGGAAACCACTAATTAACTTCTCATTAGTCATACTTCCTGGGTTTGGCCTATTGTTTTCTGGTAGCCACTTCTTTCTCCTGTGCATTTTATGCATCCTGTGGAACAAATTCAGACAAGCCAGACAGAAGGGTCCTTTATGGAAGGTGTTATAAGAGTGGATTAAATCTTTTTAATCTGCTCAGTGCTGTGAGGATCTCAGCTGAAATACCTTATCTGCTGGGGCAGTGCGGTGACAGAAAGACCTACATACCACAGCACAGGGTCTAGGAGGGAACAGCAGATGGGATGAGAGATCTGGAAGACGTAGCCAGTGAAATGTAAAAGGAAGGGCTAGTGCTGCTATCAGCAAATATTGAGAGGAGCTGTGAAAGACCTATCAATATATAAAATGTGTCTCAGAAACCACTGCAGCAGAAAAAGAAGCAATGAGACACAGTTTCACAGGTTGATAAAGACCACTTAAAAACACGCTAGACTAGGAAATGTGGATACTCATTTGTGTATAAAAGATTAAAAGCCCCATCCCTCCTTCCTCGTTTTACTGTTATGATAAATTGTTCTGTTTAAGAAGAGACACACACTTTACTTAGAATCAGCCTTTTAATTCCCATTTAGTGAACCAATGCAGAATAAAAACTTATTTACATGTATTTCATACACACACAAAATATTTTAACTTAAACAAAATTAAAACCGGTCAAAAGATTAAAATATCAAAAAGGTATCAAATTAAATAAAGACATCCACTGCACTAAGAGCATTGAGCCATTTGGTTGTTTGCATTTGGCATAAAAGACACTCAGAAAATGAAGATGAAAAACACCTGTACATGAGCCTATTTTAGGGTTTATGAAGACTGAGACTATACCAGTAGACCAGTATGAGGTACAATGCCATCAGCTCCATCATGATGGAAGTCTAGAATGAGACTCAAAGGTTTAAAATGGACTTGGACAGGGAGAATTTGGTTAGAAATTAGAAAAGGCTTTCTAAAGGTAAGTTTCATTAAGCTTTGAAAAAATGGCCTAAAAATTTAAGAAATCTATGCTGGCATTGGAGATATCAAGAATACATTTTATGTAAATGTTCAGGTGTGAATGAAGTGTAATTTCCTTCCCACCCTTTGCAGCATCCTTTGAGATCCCTATTTTACTGTTTAAATGATAAACCACTACTATTCACAATACATTGCCACCTCTCATTATAGGTGATCTTTCATTGCCTATGTTACAGAACTATATAGCAGAGTACGTAGAATTTACACTTTGCTTTCCATCAGTCATAAAAAGAGGAGCAAATTATGTTAATTCTGATATTATGGCCAACACAAAGAGTTTCTGTGGTACCTCAGTAGCAAAAAGAAGATGTGGACCCACAGCACTGGAGCAGATTGCTTGACTGAGGCTGGGACCTGGCCTTGTTTCAAGCAGGGATCTGCACGAGGTGAGCTTGCACACCCTGTCCAGCCTGCACAATTCTGCCATCTGTGCTGGAGATCAACAGGACATTTTCAGGATACCTACAGGTCTGGATATACTTTTTGAAACATGCTAAGGACCATATTCTCACAACTGAATATGGTGAACACAGTTCTTGTGCCTAGAGATGATGCTGGATGTGCGCAGAGACTGGAGCTGCCTGAGTGTTGGCTGACACAACATAGCTCCAGGTCCATATGAAAGCTCAACAGCCCTCCCACGTACTAAAGTTTGTGAGCAGATCTCTTCATCTGCCTTGCAAGTTTGCTTGTTCCTGCTAGTAGAGAAAGCAAGAAGCACCTCATGCAAAATTAAGTAAAATTTGCATAGGAGAAAATTGCTTTCCTTAAAAATTCTCATATGCCAACACTTTAATTCTTTTCAAAATCAGGCCCGAGATTACCTGGCCTATTAAATTGTTTCCTGCTCATTTTCTTCAATATTGGTCACAAGACAATTTGATTCATGAGTTCCAAGGTCACCACGGTATATGGCATTGTCAAACCCAGCTGTAAACATCTGTCGATCACGTCTTCTTTTATAGAAACAGTACAAAGTGAGGCCAGTGCCAGCCAGCAGAAAGAAGATCAGTATAAAAATCATCCCACCTAAACCACTTGATGATGAAGCAGCAGCTTTGTTTACTGATGCTGTGGAAGACAAAACAGAAACAATCACTACAAATGCCCAGAGACTGCTGTTGCATACAACAAATATCTTCCTAATTAAGCAACCGAGTTAAAACAAAAAAGCTGCACAATCGTAATAGCAGTTAAAATTGATGCATGTTCCATAATATGCATGGTAAATAATGCTAAAATTGGCTTAATCTGTTCTAAGAAGCATTATCTTGAACTATATATATAACTTGTAAGGAAAACAAAAAGAGGACACACAGTTTGGGAGAAGTGTTCTCATTTTAAACAGATTTAAAATAAAATATGACAGTTAAATGGGTGTTTAAATGAAAGTTTCTGGAGGAAATTCCACTTGTAAATAATGAATGCCTAAAAACCTATTGAAATTTTATTTGGCTTAAAAGAAACCAACTTACCATTGTTGACAGGTGAATCATGGGTTGGCTCAACTTCAGCAACTTCAAAATTTAAAAATATGTATATTATACAGTTTGAAAGCAACAGTTCACTGAAATAAATACTGCATACATAATTTTCACTTTGTGTTCATAATAAATCTCAAATAATCCTAGAATCATAGAATGGTTTGGGTTGGAAAAATTTTAAAGATCATCTAGTTCTAACCCCCCTGCCCTGGACAGAGACACCTTCCAGAGACAAAGTTTCTCACAAGCCCCTATTCAACCTAGCCTTGAACATTTCCAGGGCTGGGTATCCATAGCTTCTCTGGACAACCCGTTCCAGTTGCTCACCACCTGCACAGTAAAGAATTTCCTCCTAATGTGTAATCTGCATAGAAATTCAGAACTTACTTTTGGGGATTTTGCAAATAAAATTCTGGTCAACAGAGCAGTAATAGGTCCTCCAAGTTCCACTTGAGACATCCATGTCAACACAGTGTTCATCAAAAAGTACTGTAGGCTCTCCCTTCTCCCAATTGACATATTCTACAGCACTTCTGTCCATCCATATCCATTCTCCTAAAATCAAATGTATTATCTAGTGAGTGAATGAAGTGGAGAATAACTTCTAGTCTACCGGTCACAATGATGTATCAGATCAGATCTGGGATCTTTTACTTGCCTAAATTGGTATCACAGAACACCTATTTCTAACTCTAGAGCACTTATTTCTCACTCTTTTAAGAGTCAGAGCTTTTCAGGTGAGAGTGTCTCCAATGCAAATGCTCACAAAATTAACTTCATTAGCATTCACAGCTGTCAGTGATGTAAGGAAGACCTGTCCAGCTACCCAGGGACCTTTAGCTGAAGCCTGCACCCAGGACTGTGCCTTGAAGCCTGCACCCAGGACTGTACCTGGGAGCCTTAAGAAAAGCAGAGCACCTGTACAAGCCAGTATCAGCAGTACAAACAGACAGAATGCTCAGATTTTCTTTAGGTGTGCATTCAAGAACAGCTAATAACTACTTTATTAGAGCTGGATTAATTAATTATCTCTGCAAATTGAATTAGCTCCATCTTTAATCAGCTCATTTGCTGACTGTCAAATATCTCCTGTCAAGCAGTAATAATAGCCATCTTCTCTCCCTCAGCATGTGCTTTTGTGGCAGCATATCCTGGTGTATCCAGCTGCCTCAGTGCCCCTTCCTCTGTCCCTCCTGTCCTGCCTGCACAGCGTGGAGCACCGTGGCACTGCAGGGACAGGTCAGGAACCATCACTGCTTTTGTGGAGCTCATTTTCAGCTAGAGCAGATGAAACTGGCCCGCCATTGCTGGTGGTGAGAGACACTGACTTGAGCAGTATTTGGAGCCCACTCTAGACTCACTCTGGAAGTTTACCCTCAAAGTCTGCCAAGAAAAACTGGATTCAGAATTACTATGATATAGAATACAGCATCAAATTTGCAATTATAGCAATAAAAATATATATATATACATAAAACAACACACAAAACAACCACATTAAATAGATTTGGATTGAAATGAAAGGTGCCATCAAAAATTTATGGAGAAAACCACTGAAATTTAGATTAACATTTTTTTCTAGGCAGCTCATATGAGATGCAATGCCCTCTGTTGTCTAGAAATAAATTTTAATTTAATTTAACTGAGCATTTATTGACAAGACAGCATTTTGCTTAAAATGCTACAGTGGTTAAATGTCAAGTAATTTGAGTTTAAAAAGGCAATAAGAAACATTTTTAGTCAACTACTGCAGTGCTAATCTAAAATCTTTTACAGACAAATTTGCTCTGACTTCAACACAGATACAGAAAGCATAGACTCCTTGCTGGTTTATGTTTTACATATTTTAGTAGAAAAGCTATTAAATATTTATTAGTTATTTTTCCCTGATTATTTAATAAATATTTAGCATACTGGTACTATTATTTAGTATGTTAGTAGTAATTAGTATTCACTCTGTTTATTTAGTATCTATTTTCATCTCAGTATGCATTGTGAAATAAATACCATCGATATTTTTGAACAATCCTATCCAAAACTTTCTGAAGTCGCTTGCAAGTGGAGACAAGTAGAGCAAGAGAAAATTCATTTCAGCCGAATCTTCTATGGAAACCAGAGAGGCACCTAAAAATATCAATTAAATCTTACATATAATTTCAGCAAGATTTTTCATTTTAAAGTAATTATCTCAGTAAAAAAAATCATTACATGTTTCATGACCAGCATTGTCATGTGGTAAAAATTCTTGGTAGTACATTTAAATTAGGTGTAACATATAACTGATACACACATACACACATTGCATATTGTCATTTGGTTCTGGATTAAAAAGCCAAACACGCAAACAACCTGCAAAATATCCTAATAAAAAATGGCGCTTACCCATTTGAATACACATCATGGAAGCATCAGGCCAGCTCTCCTCAGAAGTGGTGTGAACATAGTAACAGTGCCCACGGAAGGGAATCCAAGATCTGCCACGCTTCGGTTCAGGACACTTCCCAGGAAGCTGTGGTGGCTCACTAGGGATTAACTCTGTTGAGAAGACAAACAGGTTTCAGTGGAGTTTCAAAATCCAGCTGAAATATGTACTTCTGCACCACACATCAGCCCCACAAATATGACATTTTTTCAAGGAAAAGGAATATGGAGTAGACTTAACTAATTATAAAGTGCTCAATTAAGCCTGACAAACTAGTAATTAACTATTTTGATTGGAGCTGTTTGTCCAGTCTGCTAAAGGAGGCTTACACCAGTCTAACTGCAATTGTCTTCAACATGGCAATTTTTACCTAAAACTTGTGAGACAGAATGAGGAATGAGTCAGCATACATAAGGGATCTCGACACCACAAGTCTGTGGCTTTTGTCTAGGCAGTTTGTAGAAAAGTCAGTCAGAGAAGTTGTCTGTTCCTGCCCTTGTACATCATACTTCCTAATCAATGTAAAAGCCAAATTTATAGCCTCTTATAACTATAATAATATTATAATCACCTGATAAAAGCCAAAACAGAGCTTAAGTTAGTGTAAAATTTGCCGTGAATTATGGTGCAGAAATAATGAATTTCTTACATAATTTGAAACATGTCTGAAAACTGCATGCAATATTTGAGTGCTAAAGTATTTGAACAGAAGCAACAAACTAGTTGATTTGGCTCCTACACTGACAGAAGTTTCTTAACTCACAATATTTCAAAAGATACTTTTAAATGTAGTAGTATATCATTAATATATATATATAATTCAGCTGAAGTTGATTGGTTCTGTAGTTCTTGACAAACAAGGATGCAAAAAACCACTATGGCATGTGACATGAAATATTGCAGCTGTCTTTATGATGTCCTTGTGTTGACTGGCCTGTGAAATGAAATGTCTGGAAATCACACAAGACAGACTGGATCTGAGAGTTATTCCTTAAAAAGAGTAAGAGTTTATCACAAGGCATATACTGTCTATCACAACTTTTGCATAGGTGGAAAACTAAATTCAAATAAAGGCATTAACTCAAATTCCAGCCTCCCAAATCACATTTGTCCTATTCAGAACTTACCGTTGGATTGCTTACAGAGAGAGAAAAATGTTTCATTGCAAGATGCTGTCTTCCAAAAACCATCCAAATCTAAATAGACACAGGCTTTGTTTTTATTTGGTTCTCCACTGGCCCAGTTAAGATACCTGCTCCTCCTTCTATCTGACCATACGTATTGGCCACCACTCTAAAAGCAAATCACAATTATGATTACATCACATAGAAAAATTAGATTGAAAGAACATTAAGACTGCACTTGAATGTATGCAAAAATTAGGAAAAATTGGGAATCATGGTTTCTTGTACAAGATTATGTCGTGAATATGTAAGAAACTGGTCCACAGTCCCATTCTCCACAGCAGGTAGGGCAGTGGTCCTACAGATGTTTGTTTAGCATGCAGCCTACATTATTCAATTCACACCATTTGTCTCATATTCCAAATGGGCAGAGGGCCTGGAGGTAACAAGTGTGAATATCTGGACAAAGATTTCATTAAATGACTCCACATATACACTCAGATCAAATAAAGATTGCAGAGAAACTATTATCAGCATTCCTTTAACACAGGCTTCTCTAGATATTTAGAAAGCAAAGAGGCTTTCCCTGGGACTGGACCACAGACCACTGCCGCTCATATTAACTGCACTTTGGTAAGTCTGTGGATCTTGCATGGACCAACTACCAGAGGTGAGCTAAGCATGCATTTTGCCAATGGATATCATCAGTGTTTGCAGAGGATGACTGACATTATTCACATCCATGGCTTCTGTCACCCCATCCTGTGCAGCATAGGTCCTTCCTCCTGTGATCTTTGGAGGCAGTCTCCCATCCTGTTCTTTGTGTCATTTCCTTTCCTGTCTGCTTTGAGACCCTTGGCCCTGTTTCATTCCAGATTCCTGTCTAATCCCAGTTTCCCAGTGCTCTGACTGAGGTGCAGCTCCAGTTCCTCTCACCTCAGCACCTGTACCCTCTCTCAGACCTGTGTCCCACCAAGCTCTTGCTCTACCTCTCTCCACTTGATCTCCCCCCATATCCAGTTCCAAAAATATCCAGGTACATTTTATTTATCCTTGTTCTTTGTTGCATGCCTCTGTTGATGCTTCCCATTTCAGACCTTTCCACTCTTAGCTGAGCTTGTTGGTAGTTTTACACAGGGTACCAGTTTTAGCTTCAAAAAGCAGCCTAAGGAGTCCCCATTGCCACAGCCCTGCTCTTTCCACTATTGCCCAGCAGGAGCTTTTGTACTGCTGGGCTGCAAATTGAAACAAAACTTAAGCTCACAAAGAAATAACTATGTTTAACCTATTTTTTCCTGTGATGTGCTCCACAGTGTGCCTTCAGAAATGGCACTGCTCCACCGTAGGAGCATGTGGTAGACCATGGAGGAGGAAGTGAGAACTTCATCGCGGCTTTTACCACTGAAGCCACTCAGTGCTGCAGCTACATCCTTGATGGCCTTTGAAGTGTCGGCTGTGACAGCTCTTGTTTGCACTATGAACAAACATTTAAATATGTAACTCCTCTCAAGTAGAGGGAAGTCAGGAACCTCTGCAAGATTTTGATTCCTGCCACACATCCATGGGTCTGACCAATATCTTATCTAAGGTATTAGTATGACTGTCACAAGCATTTGGTGGACTCACCATGTTGCTGTTAAGGCCAATCCATACAGGCTCCCCATACTTTAATATTTGTAACCACAGGAAAGATTCAGCATAAGGATCCAGGACACTGGCCAGTTCTGCAGACTGGTCCCTGCAGTTCTTCTCTGCTTTTTCCCAGCTCATTTTGTAGTTGATGACTTCATAGCGGTCATCACCATAATTGTTAAAGCCAAACACCGGAGCTGTGGGTTGGGAGTGCAGCAGTTTGGGGTCTGTAACACACAAAAGAACAACCAAAAAATTAACTTTATATAGGCTCAGACTTATAGCTCTGAGAGAAGATCTAGTTACTGGAATAGTCATATAATTAAGAGAAATTGCAATAACAAATTAAGATACGTCCAAAAAACCCCTGCAGTGAGGAGAGTCACATTTTCATGTTCTGTGACAAAATTTTCTCATATGTTCAGAATTACCTTTTAGCATAAGTATTGGTATCATCCCCAGAATCACACCTTGTAAGCACCAGACCTACCCACACAATACTGTACCAATGTAGGGCATCAAAAGGAACAATTCCTCTTTTTTTCCATTATATATATTGGCTTTTGTTGTATTTCTGACAAGGAACAGGGTCTGCTCAACACACCATGACCAAGCAGAAGGATATAACTGCTGCGGCTGAAATTGTCTGAGCAAGAATGTAAAGCAAATCAAGCTAGGCAGTTTTTAAAAATAAAGAAGTTGCAGTGTTTTTAGTATAACATTAAAAATTCCAGTTTTGAAGATGCAAAGACAGTGCACTCAGATATCTTTGATTGCTAAAAGTAGAAACGAACATGATGATACATAGATCTATTTTTTGTTATTATTTACTGGTCTAGTCTTTGAAATAGAAAAAGTCAAGAGATCTTCTCCAAAAAAATAAAACGTGTGTTCATATTGTTAAAATGGTGCATAATGCATGTGATACTGTCATTAATTTCAGTTAGGTTAGGGCAGAATTACAGGAAAGTCACTTTTAGCACCAGTCTGAAATTACCACAATAAATCAGGCCGACTAGAAAATGGTGAAAGAAAACTCACCAGAATTTTTTTGGCAGATGTAACTTTTGCTTGCTTTACATCCTTCATCTTTCCATTTCCCTGCCTGTTCAATAGGATTCTTCATCAAAAAGACACAATCATCCTACAAGACAAATGAGATTAACAAGAAAAAATATGTGGATAAGTAGGAAACATTCCTACTTCTGGATATACAGACTCATTTATCACATACAGGTACACACAGAGGAATAGTTTGAAGGTCATACAATTCATACAACCAATCGTTAGGCACATTATATGGCAATAAGCCTTTGCAACTCAGCCCTAGGAAAGTCTGCCCTTGGTTGACAGAGGGAGTTGCCTTTGGATGACAGAGGGAGTTGCAAAGCTCAGCACAGAGGCAGGAGGAGGTGTCTGGGATTATCTGGGTGTACATAACTCCATGCATGGCGCTGTCTGTGTGTGCATGTGTGTGGGTTCATTGCATGTGCCAGGTCTGGCCCACAGGTCTACACAGGTCTGTTGCTATTTTCCTGGAAGATATGGGGAATTGCTTCTCAGCACTGAAGCTTACCTGGAGAGCTGAACTCCTCTTTCTGCCCCACTTCAGGACAAGGAAGCAAGGTGGTCACCACAGTGCAGTAATGTAGACGTAGTTTGTCAGACACAAACTTTTGTGGGAGACACTTCCCACAGCCTTTCTGCTGCACTTTGAACCCTTTACCTTCCTCCTTTCCTCCCACAGCATAAGAAGAATGTGGCTTGGCCTCCTGCAGGAGGAGGCAGGAGCTGCCCCCACCTCACCTCAGTATAACCTTATGCTACCTGCAAACCCCCTTCTGGCACTAGCCCAGGTCTTGTCAAGTTGTATGTGAAGTGATGTCTGGAGGGGAATGGTTACAGCCTTCTGCAGAAAGCATAGGCATGTGTGAGATGGGGAAGCCCTGGAGACCCCAAAACCCACCTCTAGCCTGATGGTAGCTGAACCTCAAAGAACATTTTTCCATTTTAACTGAAGGTGAAGTGATTCTCTTATGGAAAGAGAGAAACTTGGTAGAGCTAGCACAGGAGTATTGAAACAATGCTATTGGAAAATATTCTGCATTGGCCATTTCACAATTACCAAGTAACACTAAGTTTTGTCTTACAATTACACACAAAAAGGTGTAGAGATGCCAGAAGTTTCAAAGCACAGAGAAAGGATTTTTCAAAATGAAGGTTAGGGGAAGATAAAAATTAGAAAGGAAGACCCAAACTCCTTCTTTTGAGTATTTCATTCAATGCATTTTTCTTGACAAGCTCAGTGCCAAGAACTGTCAATGCATGCAACTGAATATTTTCATCAAACCTAAATAACACTCACCGCATCCCAAAATTATGTAGTTTATGCTATGGTTAATTCAAATATCCTAATGAGTCATGGTAAAATGAGGGAAATTGTTCACTTGTCTGAGTTTTGCATAATTCTTCCAAGCCTCTGTCTGAACGCATGCAGAGCCATGACAAATACAGAAGCTGAAAAAATGTGTGTAGATACATCTCCCACATCCCTACTCTGCTTTTAAACAGCAATGAGGCTAGTAAAAATCTTCATAAAGAAAAAGACATAAATACAATAGTAGCTACATATATGTTGTTCATCTACCAAAGTTTCAGTGTTTAGGTGACAAGCACAAATTGATGCTTACCATACTATAATAACTTCGGGAACCTTTTGCCCAATTTGTGTAGTCTACTGGGCTTCCATCTGTCCATAAGTATGTGTGCTCCTGATTTATGTCATTCAGTCCAATCCAAGCATCAGTTGCAGCATTTTTTAAGAGGGACATAAAGAAAGCTGAGGAGAAAAAAAAAATTATAAGGAAGGAAACTGAATGCATTCTTACCCAATGCCACAGACTTTAGAGTGCCTGGAACCAGGATGATGAGTTTTCTCTTTATAATAAGGTGGCAAACTATGAAAAAAATAAAATTATTATTTATTAATAGATATTTAACATCAGTCATCTGAAATTGAAATTGGGAAAACGTATTTACAAATTCAAATATGGGCAAATTTTTAATGAAACAGGAGTTTATTTGTACTCTCTTCTATGTTGTTCATCATCTGAGAAAGCATAGAAAATATTCTATTGTATTAAAGAAATTAACATGAGTACACTAAGCCTTGGCATGTAGAAAATCAATCCACCAAGTGTCCCTTTTCTTCTTTGGTTAATTCTTTGTTAACCTGACTTAATCACTTCATTTCTAAACAGGTATAACACAAAAAACCCTTACTTAGTAACCAAGCATGTACGAACCAAGTGCATACAAATTTGTGGAATGTCAGTTGCTGCTCTCCTCAGCTCCTGCCTCAACTGACTTTGCACTAAAATAATCTCCTTTCTCTTCTGCAGAAAGGAAGTTTAAACCACTAGCACTGATGGAGTGAGGTAGAAGATGGCTCATGTGCACCACTCAGGACCTGAGGTAGCACATCTCCCCAGCAAACAGGAGGCATCTTAAAATATTTACAACATCCTGAGCAGCAAGACCAGAGGTGCTGAGGTCCAGCAGAACAAGGGGAACAGGGGGAGCCTGGGACTCCAGCCCTGGAGCCTTCTGCTGCCTGAGGATGTCCTTCACTGACAGCCACAGCATTCGGTTCAGCAAGTAGGTGCCCACTGATTTGGGGTTGGATATTACACCTTTTGTGTGTTATTTTAGCATAGAATCATAGGCTGTCCAAAGTTGGAAGTGACTTCAAGGATCAGCTAGCTTTTTTCTTAAAAAAAAAATTTTTAAAAAAAAAAAGTGGACATTTAATTATATGACAAGCCTCTAAAAAAAAATTCATATTTCAACAGTACATGATATATTAACCTCCAAAATATGATTTTAATAGTTAATAAAGATACTAAAACCTATGCAGGCATTTTTCCAAAGGTGCAATTTCTCATTTGGCATAAATTTGTATTCATATGGAACAAATAACTGCATATATGGCAGTAGCTCTAACATATTTTTAAATTTTAAATTTTTTTATCAAGAACTACATGGTGTGTCATCAGTGTCAAAACATTGCTACTTTATACCTTGCTCTTCCTTTTTTGATATAGTAGCCAGATTTCCTCCAAGATCAATGCAGTTGTTTCGTGCAGCATGCCATGTCAATGTATCATTTTCATTAAAGCCAAAGACTTTAAAACACTGAAAAAGAGAAGTATGCCAAATCTGAATCTAGATACTACCTTAACTTCTGATTAAAACATTTCTATTTGTAAAAAAAAAAAAAAAANTTTTTAAAAAAAAAAAAAAAAAAAAAAAAAAGAAAGGATATTTCACATAAAAGGGGAGGTTAGCTAATTTAACAGTACTTACTAGCTTGTCTTTATATTTAAATGGCAGAGAAGACCTGTACTAGAAAATGAGCATAAAGCCAAATATTTTGGCTTATACCTAAAAGAAGGAATATGTCAGTCTATTGATCTCAGCAGAAATTGCATTAAACCTTCTGAGCACAATTCTGAGGTGTGACTGTGACAGAAATGCTGAAGATCTTAGAAAATGAAAAAGGATAAGAAATGTTATTGGAGAAAAACATCTCATCTTCTGTTGCCCTATTTATCAAATCAGATTTGGTTCTCATGGGATAATCACAAAAAGAAAATTATTCTGACATAGTAAAGAAAGCCATGAATTTATAATTTCTTCTAACAGGATCTTATGAGATTTAAGTCATTAAATGGCTTTGTCAGAGTCAAGCAACCTAAATGTGCTACCTAAAGCATGCAACTGAAAAGTTAAGCAGTCTAGTTGTGGAAAAACTGAGGAAAATGGAAGGTGGTCAGAAGTGGTGTATGAACACCTAGGGAAGAGTCAAGGGAAGAGCCTTTGAAGCTCCTCTGCCAGGAGGTGAGGAAGAGAGAGATTTTAGCCTGAGAGAGCACCATGAAATGGAAGACACTGAGTTTGCGACCTTTCCTCAGGACTGAGGGAGAGAAGGAGAAAGAGGGCAACATCCAGTGGATCTCATACAAAGGACCTCTGTCAAACTGAAATACTTTTTCTCAGCCAAAGGGAGGACAGACAGAGCTAGACAAAACAGTGTTATTGAGAATTATCTTCATTACTAGGTGTATTCTAATTACTAGTATTATAGCGTACACTGTTGCTTTATACTCTTTGCAGCTTCATTGATGAAAATCTACAGATTTTTATTACATACAATCTCTTACCCTGAAGTTTTGTCATTTGACAAGGCTAACAGTGATTGTACATGGTAAAGTGCAGTGAATCTTGTTACTAGATTATTTAAAACTCTTAAGTTGTTTAGTTATAGGAAAGAAACTGATAAATTTGCTCAAGGGAAGGTTCCTTGGTGGCTTAAGAGCCACTGCAGAGTAGGCAAGGTAAGTGTGCAGGCAACATGCAAGAGCCAGATTAGCTCAGCACAGTAAATGAGAACATACATTTTTGCTAGTGTTTTATGTCACCAAAGATAGATGAGCAACTTCTCTCACGTAGAGTTGTTGTAAGATAAAGCTTTCCTGTATATCTCAAGATCTCTCTCTTGACCAACCGCTGTGGTCCCAACAGAGGCTGTAATTTCTGTTTCAGGATTTGCAATTTCAAGGTCTTTACACACAAATGGAACATAATTTGTGATAACTAAAAACCCTGCTACAATTGAAAAACTGTTTCAAAGATTGTTTTTCATTCTGCTCCTTTAAAAACACAATATATTGACATTTCATTCTGCACCTTGTTATCAAAGAGGAGCCAGTCTTCCATACACCCACCCTTTGGTGGTGGTGAAGTGGGAGCAACAGTTGGACGAACAGTATTGTTAAGCCTTTCACAGATGAATAACTCCACACTACCACAGTTGATATCGTTCCATGTACCTGAAAGCAAATTAAAATTAAAACAAAACAAAATAAAATAAAATGCAACTGAGATTGAGATAAAAAAGTGTCCTTTCCTAAAGAAAATCTATTGTAGGAAGTAAAACTGGTTATAGCATTTGTATTTCTCTCCCCCACGTACAATAAGTAATTGCATGTCTGTTTTTTCAAAATATTCAGGTTTCCAGCAAAATTTAGAATGTAAATAATTCATCTAGAAACAGAGATATTTCGATATTGCAAAACCATAGCATTTACAAAGAGGAGTTTTAGTTCAAATGCTTAAATCTCTCAGATCTGTAAAGTCTCTGGAATCGCTCTGTCTATATAAGGCACTCAGTCCTGGTAACTTTCCCACCCGAGCTTCTGTCAGTCTTACAGTTTCCTGGTATCTTTTCTGCCTATTGGAGTGTGATTTAAGAGGATAACATTGACATCATCATCCCCATTTTGCAGATCAGGGATGAATAAGAAAATGACATACATTTCATTGGCTGCAGACAGTTACAGGTAACAACCTACAGCAGAATTTTTCACACCTAATGTTTAATGGAGATATTGTCATTTTAATTCAGAGAGGTTAAGGACATGACTCATCTTATCTGAAAGGAGATTTCCAAAACAGGACATAATATTTACTCCCCAAAAGTGTCCATATCCTTTTATTCACTTCTAAGAGAGCCTAGAAAGGTCACCTCATCTATAGATTTTGAGACTAGAAATGTTTAAAAGTAGAAGAGAGTTATGGATCCAAAATAGACTAAGTTCTTGGCTAGCATAAACATAATTGCTTCCAGTTCTCTGTATTAATAGATATTAAAGAATATTTTATTTTAATTAAAATATTGTATAACAGTGCTTCATAATAACCCAAGCCATGGCCAAATCCTCAGTTTTTAGGAACTGCATAAGTGCAACAGACAGCTAATATCTTGGAGAGGTAGGATAAAGTAGGCAGAGGTTAGAGGAGAAAAAACAGTGACTCTGTCTGCCAATTGTGTGATGCTTACCTGATTTGTTCGCTTAGAAATTTTCTTACAAAATTGCAATGTATTAGCTACATAGAGTTCAAATTTTTTTAAGTACATAAATAAAAGAAGAGACTACAATTTATGTTCCTTTGCTTTTTGAACACTATGAAACATCAGCCTGCTCAGTATAACCCACCCAGCCTTGCCCACAGAGCCCTCCCAGGCCTAAGGCATATCCTGTAGATTGAATATTGTTACATTCAATGTGAATGTTGTTACAGCACTCACCTGTATGGGTATACATGACCACACAGTTTTCATCATTATTTGCAAAATTAGGTTCATTTGGAGCCCAGGCAACATAGTTCACTGATGTTCCATCCATCCACCTGAAAGAGGTAATTTGAGCAAATTATAATTCTAAGTTGAATTAGTTACTATCTCTATGAAAGGGATATATTTGCGTTTTGTATTTTAAGTTTCCTGTATCTTAGCTTACAAACACATGTTGTTCTCTGCTGAAAGGAAACCACAACCTTCCACCTGGAATTACTAAAAAAATATTTTAATATTAATTGCCTACAGTGTTGACTCAGACCAAGTCTGAACAAATCATCTTTACTGGTGGTCTCAACTTCTCTTGGTCTCTGAACACTGATAGCATGCTGGAAATGATCTAGCACTGGACCTGGATTTCTCTGGAGCACAGAAACAGACACCTGAGCTTATTTTAGTAATTTCTTGGACCAAAAGCAATAATATAAGATCTTGTAGGGTGAGAAAGAGTCTTGAACCATATACTGGGAACCACTTGGAACCATTTCATTAAGCATAGGTAAACTTTAATGCTATACACCTATTTGCTATTTTTTTCCAATTATGCATCAATCTTTTCCTAGTTTGGTGATTCACGAATTTGTTTTCTAAAAGTATCCAAGAAAAAAGTGAAAAGGCCTCAGTGTGCTGGAAGTCAAGAGATAAATCAGACAAGAATGACAATCTTCAGTTGTATCAGACAATCTTCAGGCAATAACACCTCCAGGAGAATCCAATGTTTTTCCAGTTTTGGAGACTAAGTGTATGCATGTTTTTGGAAGTAAATTTCAGATTAGGAATTCATCAGGATGCCTAGCTGCCTGAAAACCTCCTGAGTCAAATTGGAAAAAACAATACCTAATAAAGAGAAAGAATATAAAGCAAATAGTGGCACCTTCATCCAACAGGGAAGAGAATAAAAATAGTGAGGGAACAGGGGAGGACTGGGAAAACAAGGATTATCTGAGCAGTGAATGAGATGTAAAAGGCAGGATATCCAGGATTATGAGACTACAGAGTCTCTCTGGTTTGTGAGACTGTGACAGCTAAAATGAAGAGGCTGAGACTCATCTGACCAAGCTTTGAATCCCAGAATAATGCTAGGAAAAAAAAAAACCAACCTAAAAAAATAACACTAAAAAAATAACACTAGAAAAATGTGCAGGAAATATGTCTGCAACACATCCAAGTCTCCAGGGAATGTTTAAGATAATTCCAGGGCATTTTATTTCCAAAAACATTTGTAGAAGAATAATGACTCCATGTCACGTGAAGCTGTCCTGTCCTGAGCTCACAGGAAATCCAGAAAGAGCTCTCCAGTGTTGATATTTCACCTCTAAAAACCACTTTGATCCCTCTCACTGCAGGCTTCCAGTGTTCTTTTTCATTTATAATTTCAACAATAAGTAATGCCTGCAAGAACCATCTGGAACATGCTGGAGACCTCCAACCAACTTTTTCTTTCATCTACCAAAGAAAAGAGGATGATGCCTCAGTTACTATGATCCAACATCTCAGCCTCAGAGCACAAAAGCAGGGTAAAGAACCGAAAGAGGTAGAAATAGATAGTGAAAATATGATTGCAGAAGTTCTTTGGTGAGGAGCAGAATCCCATTTGAAAACTTTATGTGAGAACATAAACTTTTCTACAGGTTGTGTCAGTCATTGAATTTCAACTATCTCCTGGAGACAATCATGCCCAATGTGAATACATTATCAGTCTGACAAAATTAATTTGTTTTTACTTACTGGAATGTTCTGTCAAGGCTCACACTTAAGCCAATATAGAAGTTGTTCCCCCAGTCTTTATAGAAAATCTAAAACAAACAAGCAAATTTACTTAGCCATAATAAAACAGATTTCAAATAAAAATTTTAAAAAGTTCATAAAATGCTGTTGTTTATGTTGCAAAATTGCACAGTATACAATGTGCAGGGAGTTGCTGGAATTATGTGCCCAAACTGAAAAATGAAAAATTTTCCTGCAACTTTCAGTATATAACTAGGAGAAAAAACAAAACAAAACAAAAACAAAAAACAAAACCAAAACAAAAAAAAAACCAAAACAAAAAAAAACACCAACCAAACAAATAAAACCACCCGCAAATTATCTGAAAAAGAAATGGAGGAAAAAAGCTATGTTAAGAAGGCAGGAATGATCTCTTAAGCAGGCTTACAACAATAGTTTTGAGAGTTTTAGGAAAACATAATGAGAATTTGCTGAAAGGCTGCCAGCAAATTGTGGGGTTTTGTACTTAGCCATGTGGAGGAAAGAATGTAAAAAATTTGATTTTAATAGTAGGAAACTAGTTCCAAAACACTATTTAATCATCAAGCCATTCTCTTCCTACAAGAAAATATTCTAACTTAAACCTTTTACTGCAAATATGAGATCTATTTTGACAAAGAGCTTTTATTAAATTCTGTGAAAAGAATGAGTTAGAAAAAAACATAATTAGTAATTGCAGCTTTCAGCTAAACAGAGCAAAGTCTTTGAAAGTTGCACCCTGAGAGCATTCCTGAAATGAAGCTGAGAATTTGTCTATTTGTCTAAAATAATTATTATAATAAAGCTTCTAAGTAGATAAGCCAATAAAGGATGAAAGGTGGAACTGGTTTTTTGGGTTTTTTTAATGACGGGGACCACTTTCTAATATTTCACAAACCATCTGAACAAATGTGCCTCATTCCACAACAAAATGCATTTTTCAAGCAAACATATTTCTTACGTATTTCCAAAGAAAATTTTTTTCAGTTTCACTCTCAATGACAACAAGGTCACCACCATGCTTCATGCAAAAGCCTCTGGCTTTTTCCATAGACATTGCTTCTTTGCTGAAGTAGTATTCCTTGTGTTTATATGTTATCCAGTCATCTTCACCAACAACATATTCATAACCTGCAATTTAAAATATTAATTAGCCTGTAATAGAAATTAACTTCATTACATGTTAATTAATTTTACTTCCATTGGAAGCACAAGACTTACTGAATGTGGAATTAGGCTCTGGTTTCAGCGAGGTTCCTGCAATATAAATCAATATTTGAGTATATTTTGTTTCTCAGCTCTCTCTCAATTATATTTACACAGTAGTTAGCATTTTTATTCCAAGTAATAATCTTAAGGGTTACTCAGTATATGTTTATTTTTGTCAAAGAATTTCTCAGAGTATCTGAAATAAAAAAGTGCTACATTCAGCAAGCAGTATGTTAGAGCTCATCATAAGTTAAGCTTACAGAAACAATGCCCAACTTTAGGCTGTTTTGTTTCTCTTCCCCAGCATACAGCATATACTTTCCTAACCTGCCTGTGTATTTCATGGATTAATCAATAGTTTTCAACTGCATTTACTGAAATTATAGCATAAACTGTTTTATTGTGACTAATGGTACAGCTTTCTATGACATATGCAGATAGTGTGATCTGACCTGAGAAGAATGTTCTTATCTACCTCTAAAAGTCACTAAAGGCAGGAAGTTATCTTACCTTTTTTAATTTGGCAAACAAAGTCCAGCATGTGTTCACAAAATAAATCATTCCAGTTCATATTGAGGTAGCCAGTAAACACGCCACATTTTTCATTCCCATCATAATTGTTTGGTTCTCCATGTGACCACTTTTCAAAATTTACCTGTAGTGGAAATGCAACTTTGTTACTATTGTCCTTTTAAATGGAAACATTTGTCTCCTATCATTCTGTTAAAGAAGAATGTACTTCATTTGATTATTTGATTTCATGGTCCATCTTGTTCTTTAATGCCAGACCTTTTGAGGACAAGTGCATGACACTTGAATAAAATAATAATTCATCAGTGTGTTTATAAGCCATGTTAATAAACCAGGAAGTTCTTGCCCCATTTGTTACCAGGAGAGCTAATGTTCTCCTGTAAAGCTCTAAAAAGAAATATGTTGTCTGATTTCTGGGTTGTTTATCCTGCTCAGATGTTCCAACCCAAGACAATCCATACGGCCTTGGGCCTGGCAGATCTGGATCTGCTTAAGACAATGAGGGCAGTAAAGCTGAGCTGGTACAGTTGTACAAAATTATTTCTTGCCTCAAATGACAAATGAGAATATAGACTTTAGCACAATCAGGCTTGCTTTAATCAGTACTAGACTTCACCACCTTTCATTACTGTAAATGTTGTATTTTTATCCATAACTATGAACTATCTGAAGATTTAAGACTAATTCCTACAGAGGAATCAGATACTAAAGACTGAAGGTCACTTGCATTTTATATAGGAGTTATGAGAGCTGTCTGCCAAGAGAGGTATAAAAAAAAAGAGTCAAAAAGCTGGAATAACAAATTATTTACTCACTGGTGAACCATCGCTCCACGTAAATCCAGCATCAGAGTCCAAGGCACTTAATCCCATCCAGTAAGAATAGTGAATGTAACCTCTGTCTCTGAATGATTACAAATAGAGAATCAGACACAGCATGAAACAGAGAGGGAGAATGTATAGCATTACATTATTGTCAGTACATTTGATACTTCAAGTATAGTTTGAGACTATCATATAAAGTAATCAATCATTCAATTGGCATGTGGGGGAAAATAGCCTGGCACTACACCTGCCAGGAAGCAGTAAAACACAGAACTTCATGGGAAAGATCACAAATGCCATAAGTCCACAAATACTGAGTTAAATGAAAATATCTTTAAAGGTCTTACTTAGCTTGAGCATTCAAATTCAGACCTGCCTGTACTCATGGACTTGATTTAAACATTTATACAAGCACATCAATAGGTCAGGCTTTTCTTAGTCTTCCAATTTTCCCCCTTACTTAACGTAGAAAACGAGCACGATAAATTCTTTTAATCAAGAGTATTTTATCTACTGATTGGCTACAAATTAGGTAAAAAGATCTGTTTCATCTCTTTGAATTAACTTCAGTTAAAACCAATTTTGATGATATTTCTCTCAATTTTGTTTATCTTCAGGTAACTTTAGTGCATGACACCACCTTCTCAGAGGTGTGTCAAGAAAACCTTTTGCTCACCTCTTTTTACCCACTTTGTTTTGTCACTTTTTATACCATCCTTGTAAAGTAGAAATTGATCACCAGAAATCCTTTATGTCTTTCAGACAGGCAATTTTAATTTTTTTTTCTTATATCTAAATGATGGACTTTGCAGATACTTACAGTCTAGCTATCAGGTTTTGTTCTTCTTCACTGTGGATACATGCAAGATCTCCTCCAATGGTTCTGCAAAAATCTCTTGCTTCAAACCACGTTTGCATTTTTTCCCTTCCTCCCTGAAAAATCTATAGAAAGTGGGCAAATAAATACCGTGTTGGGTATTACAGATATTTAGAATGACAAAAATGGGCTTCTATCTTTCTTCTGATCTTTTGGTCTCATTCTATTACTATTTAATTGTTCAACAATTCAGCCTCTGGTTGTCTATCAAATTTGATTATTGCTTTTTCTATCATCTCAGAGTTCCTGTGTCTCCAAACTTCAGTTCCTTACACATACAGCTTTTTCCACCATTTCCCAGCCATACCACCTGGGGATGGCTGGAGACATGTTGCCACAGACTGCCTCTCAAGTAGGCAGGGTAAAATCCACCTTCCATGCATGAACAAAATATATTCTTATTTAAATGGCAAACACTTGCATTCAGAAATGAAACACCTACTTTGAAACAGAAGCTGCTCTGAGAGGTAGACTGCCACCCCTCTGGGCAAAACAGGAGTGGGGCTGTTGTTGGAGGAGGAGGAGGAGGCGTGACTCCCTCCACCAGCTGCTTGCAGAGAAATGTGTTTGTTTCTTCACAGTTCAAAATATCCCATAATCCAGCTGACCTTCCTGTCGCCATGGCCACACAGCCTGACTCCTCTCCTTCATAAAACATAAAGTTGTTAAACCTTATTGATGACTACATCTTCTCAAAACTTCTGCTGCTTATTTAAGAGTAATCTATTTCTGCTGTGTTTGGATACCAGTAGCTCACCGTAGCTCATATACATTCCTATTAAATCGTTAAAAAGGGTTTTTTTAATGCAAGTCCCTTTTACATTGTGCTAGGAGTGACTTAAAAATACCTATCAAACAACAAAAACTTAATGATACCAACAGACAGGTGCAATCCCAAGTGATCTTCCAGAAGGAGTTACCACAATCCCTGATCTATCCCTTTAGCAGAAATAGAAAGTAGCTTTACTCTTTCTGCTGCTTTATGCCAGAAGACTTTCTAAACCACATTTTAGCTTTCAAACTCTCATTTTGTCATTCCCCAGAACAGGAACTCAATGGCCCCCATGGCACTTACCAGGCATTCCCACATTCCAGTGAGTGAAGGTGACGGGATCTCCATTGGCCCACCTGAATGTCCCCTGTTCCTCCACATCTGAAAGGCCAATCCAGAAGTATTTTTCTGGTTTGAATCCAATTATGGAGGTCAGAAAAGCTTGTTCATATCTGTGAAGAGTAAGCACCAAATTTTTGTATCACATTTTATCAGTTCATGGTAGAAAATCTGGTAAAGTTAATTTTTCAATATGTATTTTTCAATATGTATGAAATTAAGCAAGGGTAATTATCTTACTTCCATAGTTCTAATTATCATAGAAAATAACTTTGCCTTTATGTTTTGCTAATGTAAATTATGTCTAGAATTTAGGATGGTTCTATTCAACTTTTATACTGGTGCAATCAACACAAGCCAAACAATACTTAAGTTAATATGTATATACTTCTCATTCTGTATAAATAAGAGCTACAGTGTTTTACTGAGCTTTATGATAAGGCCTAGATCTTTAAATCTTGTTACTGTGGGGGAAAAAATCTACTTTTATTCTAAAATTCTTCCAGATCTGTCTGTTGCAAAGAAAGAAAACAAACAAACAAACAAACAACAACAACAAAGGCTGAAAAGCTTTAGTCCAAGAGAAATAAATAGTTCCATGTTTATCTGTTTATTTTTAGTTCAAAAAGTTTTGAAACAATCTGTCAATCTGGGGTTGTTTTGCAGGTGACCCAGTTTTTTTAATTCCCAGAGGCAACAACTGTGTAAGTCTGTAGTAGCAATATCCTGAATGTTCGTATTGATGACCTAAAAGCCCCTGATGTATTATGCAATACTTCATCAACTCTACCTTAAATTTTCCTGGGAAAGAGTGTTGTCAGACTAGAAAGACATTATAAATAACTGTTAAATAAAAAGAAATTTCTGTTTAACACTTTCATCCTGGTTAAACACATTAGAGGACAAGAATTATGTTTCCATACCTGTCTCTTACAGTAGCCAGATAACCTTTGTTTTCTTCACAAACTTTTTTAGCTTCTGGAAATGTTGTTGGGAACTGCACCAAGGAGTAACAGTAAAAGCCATGCTTCATCCAGCCCTGTCAGTGTAGAAGCAGAGATGTGCAGAGAGGCTGTCACATTGCACAGCTTTGTGCACTTCCAAAAGCCACACCAGTACCACACCCCAAGTCAAAACAGATCTCAAAGGCCATGAAAGGAACCAAGAGGATAATCAAACACAGCTTTTGTGACCATAACTCTGTGTCTTGTCCCTTGATACAGGACACATCAGGGGTCTGTGCAAAGAGTGAGCTGTGGTCATGCCTTGGGGCTGGCAGCCACAGCCACAGCCTCTCTGCAGCTCTCTGTGTAAAGCTTGCTCTGCCTTCTCATTGCATAAGTAGCTGTTGCAAGAGTTTACAATCTGCAAAACAGTCAGCTCAAATATTCCTAATTCCTGTGGCAGATTGATAGAACTGAGGAGGCATGCAACCCTTGACATGTGTTACACCCTGAAAAGATTGCTCTGCAGAGAGTTGCACTGCTTTTATGGGTGCAGTGACCAGCTTTGCAGCAGGAGAGAGCTGAGAGAAGTACACTTGTGAGGGAATGAAAAAATTAGCCAATCTACATTTAAATAAAGCAAAAGTTTCCTTATCAGGCTAAGAAGTATCAATACACATGAAATTAACAGTTTTCTAGGCTCCACCAAGAACAGTCAAAATAATTTACTTCTGTCATAGTTATTATCATGGGAGTGAAAGTAATACACAACCACCTTTTGTTGCCTTTGTTTTATACTTACTTTCGGGCAGCCTGGGTAATTAACTTCAGCTTCCCCTGGTTCTTCAGCCAAGGGTTTCCTTTTACAGATGTAGCCAAATTTCATATCACAAGCACTGTCAGCCCAGGATCCATCCTAAGTACAGTAAGAAGGAACCACAAAGAGAAGTGAAAGCTAGAGACAATCCGGATCCAACAAAAATATCCATCCTCAGAAGGAACCCTTCTGTCTTCCTATGGCTGAGACTATTTCAGCTCTCTTCCTTGCCTTGGTTTTTTCTCCAAAACTCCCAAATACATACAGTAAGGGCCACATTTCCTCAGGGGTGTGAGAATGAGGGCTGTATCTATTAAAGATTCGGGGACTGACGAGAGCAGGAAAGAAACATTAGGTTCCTCTTTATTCTCACCAGCATAGCATCTATTATGTTTGTATAACCAGATGACTGTGGCAGGGAAATGATGGATAAACCAAACATAAAATATGAAAAAATGTCTTGTGTAAGTCTCTTTCCATGACATTACCCTTTTATTTTTTTATAATAAGTAGAAAACAAAATAAAATCTGGTTTTGTGCCTCCAAAGTAACACTAAAACCCCATTTATTTTAGTAGTTTTAGAGAAAATGTGGGAAAGTCCATGCTCCAAGAATCTATTCTTCTATGATCAGTCACACTCCATGTGGATGATGAGTGATTTCAACCAATTTCAGATTGGAATTGTCTCAGAGAAGACCAAGTCTCCATGCAGTGCACTGCTTCTGGTGCATCACACAGCTTCCTAGATCTGGTCTCAAGTATCCCTCCACACTAAGATATCCTAAACTAAACCAAGTTCATAAATATTTGTAATGTTTTTAAAAACAGCTTTTTTTTTTTTTTTTTTTTTTTTTACATCATTAATGTTTTCATTTTAGGATGAAAAAAGAAGAAAGTATGAGAGTGGGGAAGTGATTTTTACCTGTCCCTTCATAAGGATGCAATCTGCCTTATTCCAAGTGTGGGTTGGCTCTCCATGGTGCCATTTGGTATAAGTCACAGGTGTGCCGTCACTCCATTCAAAGTACATTTGAACCCTGAAGTCATTTAGACCAATCCAGAGCTCATCATCTGGCTCTGGGAACACAAAGTTAATTGTAGGTATGGATATATCTTTTACTAGAATAATTAAAACATCTCACATCCACTTTTGACTGAAGAACTTTAAAAAAAATCAGATCATGGTCACAATGATTAAGTGACTAATAGCAACAGTATCATCCCAATTAAAAAAAAAAAAAAAAAAGTGATCATAAGGAATACTCACTGTACCCGAGCTGTGACACTGTAAAACTGTACTCTTCAATATTATGAATGCTTGCCAGCTCTCCATCCTCTTTTCTACAGGAAGACTGAGCTTCTCTCCATATTTTTGGTGTTCTATAAATCCTGTAGCAATGACCTGCATAAGGCAACCATTCCTTGGGGCATTTAAAATGCTTCGAATCACCTAAAAAAAAAAAAAAAGTCATTAATGAGAAATTCTATTGAGTGTTTTATTTACATAAAAAATTAAATTACCTGTGCCGATATGAATTTTATATATTGGAGCACATACTGGAAGAGGAGAGAAGCCAAAGTCTGAAGGTACAAAGATTAAAAAACAATGCTTTTCCCTCCTATTTGTGCTTGGAGCTCTGAAAAAACTATTCTACAAGATTAAGTGAATATTGAGTAATTTGGCATACAAATATACAGGGCACAATTCCACAATAAATCCCTCTCAGTGAGGCTCTGGGTACAGCCATATTTTACAGAAAAGGGCCTCTTTTCCTACTCAGGGACTCTATCTTGTGACTTTTGTAGCTTTTTATATTTTTTTCTCTGGAAACACCAGGTGGTCAGGAGCTGGTTGGAGCTCACACACAGCCCAAATAATGTATCAGAGGGTCCAGACACAACCCCACAGTACCAGAAATGTTATACCAGGAACTCCAGCTGGACAGAAACACCACACGCCTTGTTCAGCACTTATTTCTAGTTATGAATTCAGTATGGCCAGCCCACTTTCCATTGCTTGGAAAGTTCCCATGCTCCGCACCCACAAAGCAAACTGAAGAGAGGAGGTGTGCCCAGGATTGGTGTGTGGTCAACTGCTTTGTCTGATGCTCCCTGGACATGGTTTGGACCTGGGCAAATTGCATTCCCCTAAGCAACATCCAGACATGGTTTGGGGCTTAGCAGGGTCAGAAACCTTTCCAAGTCAACTGCATGGATACAGCCAGAAAGTACAGGATATGCAGGTGTCATGAGCTTTAAACTCATGAGTATATACCCTGCGCTACATGCTCCTATATGCTCCTATATGTTAGAGGGGGGAGGTACTGGGAAGTTATTTGGATGCTGGGAATTCCCAGTTAAGCAGCTGCATGCCTATTCCTTCCTGTAGCTAAGACCTAGTCTGCCTGGAGTAAAAAGGGAACTCAACAGGGAAAAGGTTCCAGAGGCATAGTCTGATTTTTTTCCTTTCAGAACAGAGCAAAAAGGGTCACAGAGAGCAGAGGAGAGTGAACTCTAGGTCACATCTTTTAGCAGGACATAGGTTTAGAGTATATATCAGAGCAGAGGATATCTATCAGTATTTCACGGTCTGGATAACATGGCTAAACACCTAATCCTGGGCTATTTTCCAAATGATGAACATTTAGACATCATCTTTAAAATGAGCCAGAAAATTATAGTCTTCTCAGTATTTGACCCAGGTCAAGAAGTGCAAGCCTTTTGTTTTGACAATATGTTGCCTTCTCATATATGATATCCTCACAATATTTCTTACTGTCTGTAAAATTTGCCTTAGCTTTTGAGCAGCGCACCTGAGGGGATGGTGAAAGAATCCAAGGAAGAGTTTCTCTTTTGGCAGATATATCCCAGTTTCCGATCACACAGCTGGTTTTCCCATTTGCCATTCCTACCTTGGAATGTCCCACATATTTTTCCGGGTTCCAGAGAGGGATTTCCTTTAAAAAAGAGCAGCAGAATCCTGTTAACAGTGAAATTTCTACCCTCTTCATGGGAGCAAATGTACATGACCTTTGCAGCTGCAAAGCCACTGAAGTATTATTCCTTAGAGTGATAAATCCCAAGACATAAATCACAAGAAAGCACCACTGTGATGGGGAAGGGAGAGGAGGAGAGAGAAGGGGAGGAAATTTTGGCCCAGATATTGATCAGCATTTAAGAAAAGTGCACCTACCTGGAGCCCAGTTGAGATATCTGAAAGGACTTCCCCCAGTCCACTTCCAGCCACTGTCAAGTGCATTGTAGAGACCAATCCAGAGCTTTGCATTGATGCCCAGGTCACTAGTGAGCCCTAAATTTCCAAAACAAACAGTCAGGTTATTAAATGCCTCTTATTTTTTAAGTTATTCAATAAAACTGGAAATATTTTAAAGCATGAGGGATATATTTTTTTAGTATAAGTTAGATTATATCCATTCTTTTAATAGGGAGTTTTGTGAGAAAGGGAAAAAAACTCTTTTAAGAATGTCACTGTGACCTATTTTTATGAGATAAATATAAGTATCCATGTTAAAACCTTGGATCTGACTTACATTTTAAAAAATGAATTTTTTTTATACATATATTTTAGGGTATTTTTACTTTACCTAATAAATACATTTCTTCATGAAGATCTGTGATTCTTAATAATTCTGCATCCTGCTGCTGGCAGCTTTTTCTTGCTTGGTGCCATGTCAAAAGTGACTCTGAGTTTATCTGATAGCGTATTTCTGTCACAGGATTTGTTTTCCAAAAGTTGTTGTGGGTGGTGTCTATAAAAGATGGTACCAGCAATTCGACAAGATAGTCATGTTTACTAACCCAGAAAAAAACCATCTTTGCTGCAGACTAAAACTATATAACTGTGTGATTGGATGATTTTTACATACCTTTTGCCTCACACAAATATATTTTGTCCATTCAGTATTAAAAATATTTCAATCACATAAAGAATTATTTATCCTTACAAACCTAATTTTTCTACATTGACCATGTTCCTTTTTATTTATGTCATTCATCTACTTCTCTCAAATTTCAATCCACATTAATCCACTCACTCATATATTCTACCTCTACAAGTACTTCCCTCTTTATCATATAGAGGTTTTGGTCTCCACACCCATTTCTTACTTTCACATTCCTCTTATGCTCTTCCAGACCACCCAATATAACAGAAATTACCATTTCCACACAATCACATGTGAAGTGGGGATGAAGGGCAAGGGAATTTGTGTATGGAAGCACTGGAGCACTGAAGGCAGATGCCTGTGCCCTGCACCCTTCCCATCTCTAAAGCCCTCCTGCTCTTTCCTGCATCCTGTAATACACCACAGTCTCCTGATACATCTCACTTTCCGCACCCACTGCACTCCCTTGTGTCTTGAAACCCAGTCCTAGGGGTTTCCTCTTCCTTTATGCATCAGTCCCAGCCACCACCCTCAGAATGGTCCCTGTGGGTACAAGTCTTGTGGACACTGTAGGACAGTGGGGGTGAAGAGCAGATGTCTCATTTCCTTGCTGCACAGCTCACCAGTGAACTGGGTGAGCCAGGATTCAGCTCGCTGGCCAGTGCTACTTCCACACCCCAAGAACATTTTGACCATGACAGCAGATGACACTTTTACTTAACAGCTTTCCTGAGATTTTTACAAATAAATTACCTTTTAGTGGGCAGTTTCCAAACAACTGGTCTTTATCAAAATCCGAAGAAGTTGCACACCAGAGAGAGCGTGTGTCATCCCTGCGAGGGATGCATTCAGCATACCATTTCCCCTGGTGCTTAAAAGGGAACACACAGGGTGCACCAAAGGCATTTCCTCCCAGTGTGTAGATATCTGTGGAGAAAAGTAGAGATCAATACTCAACAGTCAGCTGGCATCAGAAGCTCACCACAGTGACACTCATAAGCCAGTTTTCCATGGACAAAGCTGAGTCATCCAGGGTTCAGCAGACCAATACTTTGTTACCTCAAACCTCTAAAAGGCTGCTGTGCCAATTAGGTATGACTATGGCAAAATATTCAGAACTAAAACTCTCAAACACCTAATTGGGCCTCAATTTCTGTTTAACTTTGTCATGCCATTGCTTTCTGGACTTCTGTGTCAGAGGTCCCTGTGACTCAGCTTCTCCCATGGCATACATAATTCTGTCCTTAGATAATGTATACACTCTCTTTGTCTTTTTTTTTCTCTATATGGTTGAAAAAACTTGGAAAGGAGGTATCACAATATTTTTATTAGTCTTCATGAGAGGAAGCTATATTTAAATTTGCAAGGACTCTGCTGAGAAGTGACCCTTCCATCACTCTCCAGTCTAATTTGCTGCTATCTGTACAAAACTATGACAAACTTCATTCCTGTGCAACAGCTGTAGTGTACAACAAAAATTTATTCTATTGTTCAATTCCCAACATACCAATGTCACAATAGAGATTGATTACTTGGTCCTGAATGCCCCCTCTACATAGCCCAAGAGCTATAAATTTATAGGAAGAGGAGATCTTACTCTCTAGGGGCTCTTTCCAGGATGATAAAACATTGCATCCTAAATCATTATACATGTTTTTCCTTTGTTTTTACTAGGCCTGGGAAACACTAGGTAAATAATGTTAATGGTGGATTTTGTCTATTTAAACTAAAAATTCACTTCTTAGACGTTGTTAGTGGTCAAACCAAATAAAAGCAATAATAAAAACTAAATACTTCTACAAATGGATCAGATATATTTTATAACAGTCATAGATTTCCTTTTGCTGTTGTACAAACATAATTCCCATTTTTCCTTATGTTTACATCATGGGCCTTTGTCATTTTATTCCATCATTTTAAAAAATTGCACTTTACAAGTTATGCAGAAATGTATACAGCTATATTTGCTGAAAAGTATACAGATATATTCACTTTCCATTTCTACACCCTATTTATAATTAGCTCCTCTGCTGGTGTCACACTAAGAAAATGGTTGCTGCCTGTCAAGCAGGCAGTGCAATGTTTTCTAGGTAGGTGCAGTCAAGTTACCAAGAAATAGAGATGGAATTTCAGTACTCACCCTCATAGCGCTGAGAGCACACACTGTCTGCACTTCCATGGATTTTCCACCTGCTCCCTTTGCTGGATGCTTTGGACAGCCTGGTTTTCTTGCCCTTCCCCTTGCCATAGTTGAGAAATAAATCCTTGCCATAGGTTGCAAGTGTGTCATTTCTACATTCCCACCACTGGAGTTCATTTGTCCTGTTGCAGGATTCCAATGTGACAGCAGCCTCGTCTTCCTTGGCAAGCACTCCCAGGCACAGCTTGAGTGCCATGCTCAGCAGCTGTGTGGGAGAGACCCACCTGAACTTCTGAAACTCATCACGCTCATCACAAGTGGCAGTTATCACTGAGCTGGAGTTCTGAGCTTGGGCACAGAGCTTGTTATCTTCATTGTAGATTGAAAATATTCCCCTACCTATAAGAGAAAATGATAATGCAAACATTTGAGGAGAGGTGTCTTAGGAGATAAAGTCAGCTAGTTGCTATATGACAGTCTGCTACAAAAAAACCCAAACCAAACCAAAACCAAAAACAAAAACAAAAACAAAAAACCCAAACAAACAAAAAAAAACCCCTCCAAAAAAGACAAAAATGAAACCAAAAACTCCACCAAAACCAAACCAAAACAAAAAACCCAACCAACCAACAAAAACAAAACCAAAAGAAAAATACTCTAGTGTATACAGTTCATAGAAAAAGAAATTAAGAGAGGTTAACCATTGGTATGAAGGCTATTTATGAAAATATTTTTACAACGAAAAAACACAAAAGCTGAAAATATAGCTCTTTGAAGAGAAATTGCTCTTCTTCATATTCCTCCTGAAACCACAGTGGTCTTAATATGCATGTTGAAAATTATCTTTATTACATTACATTTCATCATTTCTTCAAAGTTCATCCCAATCATATTTAAACAGGCTTTAATTCTGCAAGTAAAAGGCCTTTTATTTTTTTTTTTTTGCTTTAGAGCTATTAAAAGTCATTTACATACTCAAAATTAAATATTTTTTATATTTGTCTCAGACCAACATTGTGGTTTTCAGCTTGCCAAGAAAGTGAGATAATTTTCATTTTTTGTTAATTATCTTGGAAATATTTAGGCAGCTGTGCAAAAAGTCATTTCTTCACAGAGTTTTATTTGTAGGTTTCTCAGGGGGAAGCCACAACTTGCAGTATCATCAGTTCTAAACACAGTTAAACTAAGCCAATATCCTAAGTGCTATTAATAACTACATTTGTTAGTAGAAATGTGACACACTGCACATCAGGATTTTCTTTCTTAAGATCAGCTTCAACAAAGCCTGCTCCAAATCTTCACTCTTTTTGCAGCAACTTGCAACCTTTTGCTCCCTTCTAGGTGACAGGCAGCATCACTCAACTCACTCAGCAGTGCCATCCAGTTTTACCCAATTTCTTGCCAAGGCCAGAATACTTAACTGGGCCTTCATAACCCTCTCATCCCAAAGCTGACATGGAGTGGTTGAACAGCCTTGGTGTTGTTGCTCTGAAAGGTTACAGACCAGATCAAGCCAGAAAATATTTTCCCTGACAGAGCTCTCCAGCTGCAGTGGTTCTTGGGATGGTTAGCAGAGGATGGGTTAGAGTTGGCTTGGTCTCACCCAAAAGCATGCACAGAAGAAATTGTCCTGTGGTGGATTAGATCCTTGAGGCATTGGCTGGTCCTTGCTGGCCTTCAGGCAATAGTACTGGACTTGCAGAGTTCTCTAGCTGGGAATTTGCCATGGAAAAGGCACAGCGTCATTTTTTTCCTCTCAGCAGTAGAAAGGTGTGAAATCTAACAGACAGGGGATTTTAAGGTCCTTCCTAAAGCTCTCAGCTTGGAAACAAGTTTTCAATATGCACTGATCAGTATATGAGCTGCCAAGAAATGCAAAGCCAGTAGCTGTGCATGCTGAGAGTTCACTGCTCTGTACCGAGCTCCTCTAGCCTCTGATGGAGCAAAGTGAAATCAGCTTTTGTCTGCATTCAGCTTTCTCAAGAATCAGCACTGCCAAGGTTATGGCCACATCTGTTGGCATACTCCTTTCACTCATATACCACATTGAAACCTGGGCTAAGGAAAGAGAATGCCTATGCAGATACCACCAAACTTCAGAGCTGAACAAAATATTTTCAAATTATATTCTATATGTAGCTAGATCTGAATTCACTCCCACTAAGGGAGATAACTAGAACACATGTTAAAGAACTTGAAAACCTCCACACTCAGCAGAGGACAAAGACTTACCAGACATTTGAAGAGATGTACTAATGGAGAGAAGAAAAATCAGAGGCATGTAAAGAGACATGGCAAATATTTCTCTCCTTTCTTCCCTTCACCTCGTATTGATCTTGAAGACCAAACCAGTGCCTCACAAGAAAACCCCACTGCACTGAAGTGGATTAACAAACTCTTTTTAAGACCCAACAGATACAGGGAAGTTCTGAGCTTCAAATAAGGAACTGTGTCGTGTCACATGAGTAATTTTGAAATAATATATTAATGAGTAAACTTTGCTTTCTAAGCTGGTTTTTCTACTGTATAAAAGATTACTATGGAAATATAAGATCTGACAGGTAACATTTTAGTGCGGATTTTTTAAGACATACTTTATAACTCAGAATCATTATTTTTACCAAAAGGTGAGATTACTGTCTCATTTGCAGAAACAAATGAAAGAAGTAAAAAAGAGGAGTAAGATTTGTCTGTACCAATACATGAAGAAAAAAGCCAGAGTGCAGTGCAGTATTGTGAAAAATCTGATGGTACACCACACAAATAAGATAACTGTGACCATGGAGTCAGAGAGAACCAGAATTTTCCATGCCTGAAATTCCATAGAAAAGAAAAAAGCTGTAGAAAGTCAGATCTGTGCTCTTCAGGATACACCTATTATTTCTTTTGCTCCATTCATGAATATATACATGAGTAATTACCCAACTGACACCAACAGCTAAAGAAATTTGGGAAAGAAAGCACACAATTCCAGGAAGAAGAAAACCTATAACTGGTAAATACTGGATTTTAATTATTGCTAGTGACCAAAAATGAAACTGATGAGGAATAGTGCCTCACTCTTCATCCCACTAATCGGTGAAAATTTGCATCCATAAAGTGTGCACCTACAGGCATTCTGAACAAATTCTGATGTTTATTTTGATAAAGCTTTCCCCATGACAGTTTAAGGAGCTCAAAAAACTTGGAGTGCAGGGAGGAGAAAGGAGACTCCAGTGAAAGTTTTACACCAATTTTTGGACATGGACTTTAAAAAATTTCATTTCCCATACCTCCAGGAGCAGCTGGTGTGGGATACCTTCCTCAGTATTGCATCTGCAGCAAAATTGCTGCTGTTGTGGGTACTGAAAACCCTGGACACCCACATGGAGATGTGAGATTTTGCTTTAATTAATCGACTCAGGTGTAGATGAATCTGGGTCTGAAAATGTGTGCAGGGAATTAGAGTAGAAACAGCCACAACAGTGAGGGAGAATGGTAGGACCTCAGGGCCAGCAGACACAGCTAGAGCAAAGCCATGCAAAGAAGGGAGCCTGAAAAAAATACTGAGACCTGAGGAAAGTGGAAGAAACAAGGGCTGCTCTACAAAGTAGCAGAATCTAATTACTCAGTAAGTTATGATCCATATGTAAGGATAGCTGCACTGAGTCTGGAGCCAAGCATTCTGGTACTCCCTAGCACCAGAGTGCTTGAGCATGCAACCTCAGTTTTCCGACTTTCCTTCCTTGCTTGTTCAAATGTGCAAGACAAATGTATCTTGTGGTTCTGCTGCAAAAAAATCTCAAAATATGCAAATCTACCAGGGGGCAACAAAGACAACTACAACAGAGAAAAAGAAACTGGTTCTGCCCTGAACAAAGATCACCGGTGAGGGATTGGTACTGATAATCTGTTGAGAGAGGCTGAAAATGAGTAAAACACACTAAAGTCAGCTTTACCTGTGTTTGTGTGTTTATCTGAGCAGACTGCATCACAGCCCTCTAAGTGGGAAAGAAAACCAGAGAACTGTGAAGATGTGCTCCACGATCTGCCATGTGGCAAGGCACAGCCTGACATTTTAAAAGTGGCGAGGAACAAAAGCTGCTGGGGTTTGTGTTAAGTCAGCATTGTTCCCTTGGCACTCTCTGCCCCCAGGCAGGAAGTTACATTCACAGTGTGCAGATTCACCACCTTTCTTCTGAAGTCCAAACTTCTTCAGAGAAAAGGGGAAATGAGAATTAAACACAAGGGTATCGAGAAAGACAGCAATGTGAAGAGGCAAAACCTCTCACACTACTGAATATTGCCACCAAGTCATTCATAAGGTGCCCACAGAAATGGGTGGGTGAGGCCATCTGGGTTCAACTGGATGCTTCCCTACATTCATTTTCAAAAAACCACTTATATTAAAATATTAAAGTATTTTTGTGATCATTTAGCTTGCTATAACTAGATTTTGATCCAGAATCCTCACACATAGGACAATCAGTTTCCAAGGTATAAGCATTTATTTCTTTCAAAAAACATACTCAAAACCTCAGTAGGAATATTGTAGCCTAAAAAAAAAAACATGAACAACCTTTCTGTTTTTCTATTTTCATGCTACATAATAAATGATTTTCTTTCATTTTTTTAAACCACCTGATGTAATATAAAAAAATCTTGGCAGCATCAGAGGATTATAAACTATTAGGGATCAATTAAAACATTTATTTGCTTTTCTATTCATATTCTCTTGTTCACACTATTCATCATCTTGTTTTTCAAGCAATTTTTCCTTGTTTCTACAGCAAGTATATTTCAGAAAAGCAAGAACCTATTTTCTCTGTGGAAAAAAAAAATGTATGCAAAATGCAGCCTGAGACCTCCCCTAAGTGGTGTCATCTACTTGGAGACAAAGTAAGAGATCAGAAGAGCAATATTTTTGAGCAACCCCAATATGAATAGCAGTCAGTAGCAGAAAATGGTTGAAAGATTTGGTGAAGGATCAAAGTACATAAAATTTTAAAATTAGAGTATTGTCCGTATAAGCATGACTCATTTCCAGGAAGACACATTTCTTTTTTCCAGTCAAATAGAGAAGCATATTTTGCCTATCTCCGTTCCTAGGTAAAATCTTTCCATTTGATCTTATATTAATTAGATATTATTTAAATGTGTTCAAGCTTCTCTGTTTCTCTACCTTCTATTCAAAAACTTCTGTTAGAGTTTATGTATAAAGAATCAGTGCTCATCTTCTGCTTATGACATGGAACTGTAATGATTTCCTGAGCTGTAAATGATACTGTTTCTATATTAATCTTTTTAATGGGAAAATTGTTTCAATTCCATTGTCTTTAAATAGGAGGTACTGTAAGCCATGCAGCTTAAATTTCCTCCTCTTCTGAAAATCCTTCGAGTCTTTTTCACTCACACTCTTTCTAAAACGAGCAGGCTAAGTAGCTCCATCTTCAGAGTAGGGCTTCTTATTTGGAATCTTCTCTATTTTTTCTGTACCTGTTCAGACAGGAGAGCAGAACTGACACAACATTTCACAGAAGCACCTACATCTACTGCCAGCTATTAACAAGCATGGCATTTTTAATTCTCCTCAACTCAGAGATGATGCTGGATTTCAGGAAAAATAAATGGATGAATGAGCTCAGAACTACCCACCATTTCTACCTGGCACCACTCCTCCATGTAAGTGAAACAACATGACCCTTAGTATTATTAATCAGTCAGTCAAGAGCTTTCTGTCACGAGCCACATCAGATGGCATAAAAATCCATTAGAGGTACTGATTTTTGAAAAAACATACTTAAACAACTGTGCATTAAAAATGGAAACAGCAGTAGGAACAAAGCAAGGAAATAGCTGGGAGAAAGAGAGCAGAGCGAAGGAGTTCCCAGACAAATTTTCCCATCTTACCTACATATGTCATTTAAGATTTTTGACTAAATCCCTCAACTCACATTTTTGTTCTGTCTTTAAGCAGATAATCCTGGGACAGATTCAGGAAAATATGGTTAATATAATACTTGATCACAACTTTTGCTAGAATGTCTCCCCAGTAGTATCATCTCTTTTCTCACTTTATCATGGTACAGTGTCTTATATAGATGAGACTATAAAATGCAAACCTATTTTAAAAATCAAAGATAGTTATTTTTTATTTCACAGAGCAAAATCTGAAACCACAAAATCAATCCCTGCAACTCTGTGTGCAAGTGACAAATCATGCATGATTTACATTTTACAGGATCTACAAAAATTAGGAGCATAAACTCCTTGGGGAATATAAGATATCCATAAATAGTAGCTGATTTAGCTATTTTAGAATGTAAATAAAATCAGTAGTAACTATTACATTGGTAAAGCTAAACTGTTCTTTGCTTGTAGCACACATCCCACACAAACCTGTGCTACTTATTGAGAAGCTGTAGAGAGCAGTACCAACATGTGATCACCATAACAGCTGTGCAGAAACCTTCTGCTCCCGGAAACCTTCAGAACCTGCACAGGCAATTTTTCTCCCTCTCCTCAGTAACTGTTGCCTGATAAGAAGGAATTTTTGCCATGACCTTCATCACCTCTCACCAACAAACCCACGTGTGGCCAGCCAAATCCACACTTTTCCACTCCAGAGGTTTCCCTCCAGATTTTACCTGATTAAATCCTAGAATACATAAACTACAAGTACTACATTCTTGGTTTTCTGTGTTGTATGAAGTTGTGGAAACCAAAATATCATACAGTCTTTTTCCCCATGTGGTTCAAAGGGGAAATGTGCCCAAATACAGATTTATCCTCCATTAACTGTGTCTGTATTTAAGTCCATGGGAATACTTGAAAGATGGTAGAATTAGAAGATATTTACTGAATAGCTTTGAGTATCTGTTCAATAGCGTGGTTTAAAATAAACCTGATGCAGAAATGTCAAATCTTGTGTGTGTTCCTCAAGTGGATCTATCTACATTTTACTTGCTTTATTTTATCCATTTCTATTGATCCATTTAATAGTTAGACAACAGTATGACTTTTCTTAAGACCCACATTCACCAGTGTGATCATCAAATCCTGAGACCTGAAATCTTCCACCTTATATAATGGCTACAAAATAAAGTAACTGCAGTGTATGACATTACACACACAGGCTATTACAGTAATTGCACGTGAGAAAATACCTTTGGCTTCATTCTGATTGCATAATTTTAATAAAACAAGGCACATTTTATTACATTACATTTTATATTACATATTACATTACATTTCCTTTTGTTACATTACAGTGTTGCATGTTCATTCTGCTCTATGTTGGTCACAAGATCCTTTGTGTCACTAATTCCAGGAACTGCATCACCATTAAAATACAAATTATTCTCAAAGCTGTCATTTGCTGGCAAGCAATTCTTTCTTCTCTTGTAGAAGAGATATCCTCCAAGGCCACTTCCAACTAGGATGATGACACCAACGACAACTATAACTCCCGTTTTGCTGTGGTTTAGGGTAGAAGCCTTCTCATCTTTTGTCATTGCTGAAAACAAATAGGAAGAAATCAAGAGAATGCTACATACTCTTTATGTGATTACTGGAAACAAGTTTTTTAGAATTCATAATCTTTTAGGAAAAAGGGGTTAATTTGTTTCAAAGTAATGAGAAGAAAAGGTGGCAACATAAAATGACTTGATTTTAAATCACGAATATTGCATGTTATATCACAAATTATTAATTTTTTATATCTGCATTTGGAGATGCACCCAGATAGAGTACATTGTGTACTACTAGGAAATAGCGTCATCCGAGGAAACAGGTACAGTACTTGGGTATATCAGAAAATTTAAGAGACATAATACAGAACAGAATTTTTTTTGTTTATGATCTTATGTGCGACTAGGGTTTTTCTCTACTTGAAAGACAATATTCTTACCCATTGTAGGTATTCCAGTTGGTGGCATTTCAGATGCTGGTAGCACTTCAGTTGCTGGAACTTTAAAACATTAAAAAAGAATTATTTTTTGTGTTATTATTTATTTCTATGTCATTTATTATTTATTTTTATATTTTGGAGCATACTGGAAACCATGCTCAGATAAATATATGGTAATACAAACCACTAAATACTAAAAACACTTGCGTTTATTTAATACAAAATTATATATGCCTGAGGCATAGCACAATGTTCTAGTGTATTCTAGCCTCATACGTAGCTATTTACATAAACTAGCTAAAAAAGGAGGAATATCAAAAAGCTCCATGAAGACTGATCTAGACATCAGAATGAAACCACAAGAAAATCTACACAGCATCTCCAGAATAGACATGGCCAAACATAATCCTCAACACAATTAATAATTCTTGCAGTACTTGTTATATAAACATACAAAGTGTAACTAATTTGGTTTGCCATGAGACTTTGATGGCTTACCTGCACAGACACTTGAAATCACTCATGAACTTCACAGTATCCTAGCAGGTATCACATATCAACTAAAAGGTTTGTAGCTCATTTAAATTTTAACATCTGGACCATGAAATCTGGCTTGCTGGGTAAATGGGCAATCATTTAAGATGAAGGTGTTTATTTGGCTATGTGGATATAAAATCAGTTTATTACTAAGTCTTGAATCAATGCATCATGTTTCGTTCTGAAAAAGGTGAGCTCAGGAATTTAAATTATTTTTAACTGTCTCCACTTACATCTTTTCCATAGTGCTGCACAGTGACAGAAGAGAGGGTGTGGGCACCACTGTGCAACACAGGATGTTCCCTCTGAATATCAAGAAACACTTTTTCCCTGTGAGGATGACTGAGCACTAGCACAGGCTGCCCAGGGAGGTCATCAGTCTCCATCCTTGGATTGTCACTACAGGCCCTTATAAGAAGTCCCTCTCCAATTGTTTCATGAGCCCCCTTTAGGTGCTCTAAGATCTCCCTAGAGCCTTCTCTTCTCCTAGCTGAGCACCCCTTCACTTATGAAATAAAGTTAGATACTTTATGGAATAGACCTGCTACAGAACTCTCAAATTACTATGGTAAAAATTAGCTCAGTAAATGAAACAGAAAACAATATCTATTCTATGGGAAGACTTCAGTCATGTTTTTGTGTTTCAGTCTCTTCAGAAAACAGCAAACATAACCAACAACAGCCAGTGCAACTCAGTAAAATCATGCTTCTAATGCTCCACTTATTGGTCTGTAGCTATTAAATAGTTTGTTTAAATTCTGCACATGGAACAGTTCTGAAAAATTATGCCAAGAAAAGCTGCATTTCTATGACAATGTAGGACTAGATTGTGTCCTGTTTCAGAGTGAGTGACTATATAATCCTTGCACTGACACTGGATTTAGGTAGAATCCATGGCATTCCAGATCTGTAGACTAGACTGGCTAGAGCTAATCCTAGAAACGAGTAACTAGCTTTCGTCTGCTTCAGCTCTTTGCAGTGGCTCAGCATCAAAACAGGTGAATGCCAATAGCAGCACAAATAGTTGAATTAAATGGTCAAAAAGGAACGGTGGCAATTTATTTTAACACTTGGTACCCAGGTCTATGAATTTTTGTCAATGACAATGCAAAAAGATAGATAAATATACTCTGAACAGATGGATATACTGATATTTTGCAGTATTTCCTGTAAAAGATACAGTCATCATTACAAGCATTTGAGTAAGTAAGAATAATTTTGCATGAGAACAAATTTAGAGAAAGGATAGCAAAATTTCTCTCATTTCCAGTATTGTAGAGGAAGTGGGTATATTGCAGCTACACATTTCAACCTTTTTAGGAAGCATAAGAGATTTTGCTATTGCAATATATGCTGAAAGAAATTATTATGTTGACTGACTTTTAGAAATACATATGCACTAGATGTCCCCACTGTCAAATTTGCACACTCAGTTATTTCAGGACACCTTCACTTTAGCACGTTCAAACTATGCTGTTTGCTTTGCTTTTCATTCATTCACCTTTTCACAACAGGAAGACACAGAGACAAAAGATCCCAAGCTGTTGAATAATTCACACTTCATAAATACCCAATTCATAAAAACACTACGCCATGCTCGGAAAACACATGCATGTGAGACTGGCAGAGGGAAATAAACAATGGCTACTCCATGGGCAAAGCAGAGGGGATACCCTGAGGAATATATTTGCATAGAGATGAGACAGATTTGTGTATGCAAAGCATGGTCTTTACATTGTGATTTCTCAACATTTGTCAACAGAAAACATGCAGACTTGTCAAGTATATGCTAGGTATAGTTAAAGTATGAATACAGTCTTTTGAAAGCAATTCTTAAGGGACTTGACTACTGTCCAGAACTACTTTCTGATAACAGTCATTCTATGTTTTTGTTGGCATAGAAATGTGCATCCTTTGGCATTTATAAAAACTCAAAACATCCAGCTGAAATACATTGTGTGTAATGGCCATCTACTAATACTAGCATACAGAAAGCATAATCCATGCATAAAACTAATTCATAAATGTAGCACTTACTTTTTGGCTTTTTACAAATGTATCCTTTGTAGGAAGAGCAGTAGAAATTATTCCAATACCCAGAGTCTGCATACATTTCAACGCAGTGTTCATTCGCTTGAGGAGAAGGTTCTCCTGCATTCCAGTTGACAAAATTCACTGCAGTGCCATCTAGCCACAACCAGTCTCCTAATTGAAACAGTATTAAATACAGAAAAAGAAGATAGTATTAATTTCCATACTGACACCTTCACATGTTCCATATTTATTGCCTTCATGAGAATTTTACTTGTCACCACTTTTGGAGACAGACCACTAAACTATTTGCTATTTACAAGATGTTGCCCCTAAGTTTTTATGCAAATGATACAATACCAATTTTTGGAAAATGGCAGACAAATCTGCCTTATGGTGTTGCAAAGGCAAGACAGTTCCAAGAAGAATCTTCCACAAGCTGTAGCAATGGTGCAGTGTCAATCATTTATTCCATTTATAGGAATAAGTGTTGTTAAAATTTAACTTCACTAGAATGCTCTTTATTTCAGCAATTTGTAGGAAGGTTTTTTGTTACTCTTTTCAAAGCCCACACTAAAGTCTTTCTAGGTCCAATTTTATTCCATTCGTTTTCCAGTTTCTGTTCATTTCCACAAGCTTTACACAGATGATTTTCCTTTTTATAGATCTCCTTCCAAAATCTTGTGATCACTGTTGCTCAGCTATGCTTGAGACTTTCTGCTTCTTCCTTCCGGTTCCTTTTTTCTTTCTTTCTTTTTATAGTGCTATTTATTTAGAATAAATGTACTCCTTGTGACTGTAAGTTGTACTCAAGCAAATTCTTAGACTCAGCATGAAAACTGTATTTTGATTTCTTATAAGATTCTGTATATTTTGCATTTGTTTTGGGTTTTTATTTTATAATTTCTGACACCCTTCATGTGAGGACATGGCAACTGAATACAATCTGAATACACACATAAAGATATGAAATTTGCTGAATGCGATTCCTGAAATATGCCGGAATTGCTATAATCACTATCTACAGCTATAATGAAGAGCTGAAGAACTCATGTTTATGATCCCTTTAGGAAGTCTGCTGTTCTACACTGCTGTAGAACCACTTTAAGAAACATTTTATGTCAACTGACCACATCAGTAAACCTCATCTTTCCTTTATGTGGCCTGCATATAAATGACAACTCTCAAATTCTTTCCTTTACCAAAAATTTTCACTATTCCTGGTTAAGATTCAAGCAATGTAATTGAAAAGTTATCTTTTCCCTAGGAAGTTTGTCATTCAAGTGCTTGGGTAGTCACTTGTAAAAATAATCTTCCAAAATGCAAGAAACCTCCACCTCAAGTCACCTGAACTATTTTGCAACCCTGCCATTGACAGTTATACTGGTATTTTTGCCTGAAGAGTAAAGGACTGTACTTCAAAATCTACCGTAAGGATATAAATATCTATCTAATTGAATATTAATTGCATTAATGTGAATGCAATAATTATGAAATTTAAGATTTAATTAAAGCAGCTTGTTGCCTATTCTGCCTTGCTTTATCTTCCTTATTACAGAAGTGTAATGTAAAAATTTCAAACTCATGTCAAACAGCGTGCAGTAATTATTCAATTTAAAAGAATGACATTAAAAGCAGAGAAATTACCATCCACATTTCTGTACATTCCTGTCCAAAACGTTGATGTTTTCCCTTCAAGTGGTTCAAGATTGTAGGTAAGAAAGCTGGCTTCAGCTGAGTCTTCAAATGAGACCAAAGAGGCACCTGGAAGACACAAGGAAAGAAAAATCTCTTAGAGATGTTTCACAGGGGAAAGCATTCTCATTGTCCTGTCAAGAAACAGCTTCATGAGAACCCAGCAACAGACGTGAGTATCAGAAAAGAGAGGGAGAATCCTCTCACCTAGTGCCAGGTGCCTATATTTGCCATGGGTTTCACTGTTAGGTTTTTATTGACTACATGTCAATATATACTTCCAGTGAAGATAAAGCTATTATCAGTTCTGCTGGAGAGTGAATGAGATCTCTGCATAAACTAATGGGGGACCAGACACCTAAGTCACATTGCCACCAATGCTCTAAACAACCGTGCTACAGACATTTGAAGTCCAGCATAAGCAATCTTCATTCCATTCCCAAAGAAGGAAGTTGAGAGAATGAAACTGCACAAGAGCCCTAGTTTACTCATATATTATCCAGACTAAAGAGCTGTAACTTTCACTCCAGTGACATAAAACTGCAATAATCAAGGGGGATATCACTTCAAAACAACAAAAGATACAGATTCCATTGAAATAAGCTTTAGTGACTGCTGTGGATGAAGCTGTTCATCTCCTATCAGTGTAAAAGTACAAGTTTTCCACTTTCATGATCCTCAGTCCAGGCCACAGAGCTCTTCTCATGCCCAGTCCCACATGCATGAGACACAGTGTGGGCATTTGGTAGACAGAGGTTTTCCATTTCCTCCCAAATAAAGGCAATAATTGGATGCAACTGTATTGCAGTTGAACCATCCTCAAAATCACAAAAACACATAACACAGGTTCAGCTTTCCACAGTTAGGAAAACAAGCCAGGAATATGTGCTCATAAAGGAGGGTACTCACCTAGCCGAAGACATTCTAAAGATGCCTGGGGCCAGTTTCTTGAAGATGAAGATTCAATGTAGTAGCAATGACCTCGGAAAGGGATCCAAGACCTGTGTCCTTCTGATTCAGGACACTTTCCTGGAAGCTGAGGGGGCTCGGTGGGAGCTTGAACTGATTAAAAATAGTTTTAAAAAAAACATTACTACTCCTTTACATTCACTGCCTTTTGATTTTTGAGGTTTTGATGTTGCAAGTTTATTCAACAGTAGAATAAATAGCAGAGTGATGTGAGGCTAAGCTTTGCAAAATTTATCTAACATTATTGATATCAAGTGACAGCTATTCACAGTCACACTCACTCTTTCTCACTATGTGTTTGCCCCAGTTTTAAAGTATCCCAGTTCAACCTAAGTAAATTCTAATGATTTCATCTATTTAGCTCTTGAAATAAACCCCAGCATCTCTAATGAGATATTGATTGCAACTGCAATGGTCAGAATCAAGTTCTTACCATCAGACTTTTTGCAAACAGAGAAGTAACTTTCATTGCAGAATCCTGTCCTCCAGACTCCAGTGATGTCAAGATAGACACAGCCTATTTTTTGCTTTGGCTCCCCTTCAGCCCATTTCGTGTACTTCATTCTCCAGTTATCAATCCATTCATAACGCCCACTGGTCTAAGGAAAAAAACATCAACTGGAATGATTAAACTCCATCAATCTACTCTGTCTATATAGTACTTTGTGCTAAAAGGATTGGGGTTTTTCTTAGAAACAAATAACAAATACAAATGGCTCAAACTTCAAAGTTTTTGTTCTGACAGACAGTTATTTATTGAGAAATACAGCAGTGCAACAAGTAGTTTTCAGCAAAAGGAAAGGCAAAGTGACATTGAGTTAATGTTCAGCTTAGCAATACCTTTAATTTGGGACTAATGACTATTTCATTTAAAATAATTTGTGGGAGTAAAATTCTGATTACTAATTTTTGCTGTTTAAACTAGCTGTTTCCCCAGAAGTTTAGGGATACATAGATTATTTTAACTTGAAATACATTTGAAATGATAATCATTTCCCACCGAAGCTGGTTAACTCAGTGGTTCATCCTGGTGATTAATGTTAGAAGTATCTTTTGATTTTGGGGAAGTGGTGTATTATGTTCATATATTTGGGGTTTTTTCATTTGCTCAGCCAAATGGAGTATGTGGGACAAGTGTCTGTGCCAAGAAAAAAAAAAATATTGTATTTAAATATGCAGAAAGCATTAAAATACCAAACAACTGAGAAGAGGGAGATAAATAAAATTAACCTAGGTAAACTAATTAATTATTTTGCTAACCATCCTGAATAATGTTAAAATATTCACAGCACTAGCACCTTCTTATATTTCTCAAAATTAGGTATCGTTATTAAAATAGATGTTTTCTTCTATAAATTCTAAAATATGAGGATTTTATATTACATATATATCACATTTATACCTGATATACACAAAGAGATATTCCAAGATGCTAGCCTAAAATGCCTTATTTGGAAGTGCACAAGCAGAATATCATAGAAATAGGTGGGAAAAGCACATGGAATATATACAATTTAATCAGATTAACAGAAGAGGATGGATTCCTCTCACAGCACAAGGAAATATTTAGGTCCAAGATATAAACAAATAAGTTAAAGTAAAGAGAGATTACAAGACTTTTCAGTTCCTGAAGGAGCATCATGTTCACTTAGTTTTATGTTCTTACCACATTACTGTTAAGACCAATCCACACAGGCACCCCATACTTTAATATCTTCAGCCACAGGAATGACTGACTGTAGGGGTCTAAGACACTGGAAAGGTCAAACTGATTTTGTTTGCAGTTTTTCCATGCATCCTCCCACGTCATTTTGGTTTGGATGAACAAGTAACTACTATTCCCATAACGGATAATGTTGGATGAGGATGAAGTTGTAGAAGGCAGAAATTCAGCATCTGTAAAATAAAGGATGAAAAAAGATCTATATACTTGCTCAAAAGGGGAGTATGATTTCACTGTGGTTGCAAATAGACCTAAACTTTATTTCATATTCCCTGATTTATAATCAGCATGGGTTAGATGCACAACGCTTTAAGCCAGCATCAGTAGTAAAATTCAATTACAAAGTTGTAGAAAGGAAGAGACCTGCTTAAAGCAACTTCTGACAGAGTAAAGGAGCATTCTATATAATCATCAAGAATAGCATTACTGAAATTGCTTAGGATTAGGTCATAATTTTTTTCACAAAATCTTTTTCATCAAATGAAATGGTTTGCAGAAACTGTTTGGTTTTCCAAGGATTTTTTTTCCCAAGAAATAAAATGTTCACAACAGACCAGTCCTTAAAACTTACTCACATACTTAAACAGATGCTAGATTTAAATATTTTATTTTGCTTAAGTTCAGAGCAGATGAGTTACAGTCTCATTCCAGATAGCTCATGCTACATGTATAAACCAGTATTTTCCGTAACATGTTTTGAAAGACAGTGTGCTCAAAAAATTAAAAAAACTATGGAACAAATGTCATATCAGGGGTCATTACCAGACACAAAGATGCAGATACAAATTCCAGCTCAGGAAAAAAGCAACACAGCATTTGCTGGAAGGGTCAGATGAGAGAAGTGACTAACTGGACTGCTGACACATTTGATTATTTGACCCTTTTGTTCCTGCATGAAGAACAATTTGTGCATTTATCTTTCTTGGAAGCAAAATTATGTTTAAATCCATATATTTAAGCAATTCCCTGGAAAAAAATAGAAAAGGTTTGGTTTTAACTAAAAAGAAAATTACCTGCATTAATCTGGCATATATATCCTCTGCTGTTATCACAGCTCTGATCAGCCCACTTCCCTGCTTCCTTAACAGGTTTGTTTTTCATAGCAACACAATCAGCCTCGAGGCAAAGAGATACAACATCAGTTAAAAATAACGAATACCAAACTTTTGTCCCCCATTTACATCTTCATCCTCAAGTAATGCAGTAATTTTAGTCTCATATCTTTGTAATATTTAAGAGCACAAGTTTTAAGTTCCATAAGTGATATGGAAGTTCTATTCCTCTTACACTTCACAAATTTCTTTGTTACTTTTTATTGCACTACATTGGGATGAGTAAGAGGACCAGAGAAATTCTAATATTCTCAATCCTCAGGCATACAACATGGAGAGGAGTCACAGAAAATTTAAAGAGAAATTAGATCAATCATTGTAGAAAAGACTGGATAACTTTGCCCCAGAAATAAAACAGAACCCTTAAAGTGCAATGCAGCAATTTATTATTTCAAGTTGCAATAGTACACATAGCAAAGATAGAACAGCTCCTGCCCAAAGGCAACCACTGCTCTGTCAGTTCCACCCTTACTATGACATTTTAACTTCTCTGACATGGACACAATAGCTAGAAATTAGATTAGAACTTATTAAATAAACAGTGATTAGTGCAAAAGCCTGGAGGGTTACAAAGTGGCCTTGTGTGATGAAACATCTATATTTATTTTATTCTGTTTACTTGTTTGCTTTCTTCTGTCCATGAAAAGATATTCAGATAATTACTTCATTTGTGGGTGGAAAACATTGGGATTTAAATCTTTTAAACTGAACAGTTGCGTACTAATTTGTACTAACTATGATAACATTTTTTGCTAAGCTTATGTAAACTTAAAAATAAATCTAAAATTTATGAAATAAGGGCTTTATAAGTTGTCACATAAGACTTCATAAAAACCTAATACTTTACATGAAAAGACACAAATATATATTTATTTGAGAAGTAGTATTTTTAAAGTATTTTCCTTTAGAACTCCAAATTCTACCTCATTTTATTCCTCTTTTAGAGGTAAGAAGCTCACAGGTGCTACTTTCAAAGACATGGAAAAGGATATCATACATAAAAATATAATTTCTGCACTAAAAACATCATTCAAGAGAAATAAGAGTTAGCACTATAAAGTGCTGTAGTTCCAGAGTACAGAACTATCTTCACACACATGGTCAGAGAGAGGGGAACTCTGTGACATATCAGATCAGTTTGTTTGACAGAGAAATAGAGAAAATAATTTTCTGGTGGTTTGGGGTTTTTTTTTCCTTGTAAAAATTGAATGGCTGTCGTTTTATAGACTCATGTCCTTTCTGCAACTGTCACTGACACAATTTGCTTATTTGCGTATATGTAAGACACCTGTTTCAGGGGAATATTTCTAAATGCTCCCTTGCAAAGGACATGCCAAGTGGGAAACCTGCCAAGTTCCGGAACAGCTGTTGCCAGAGGACTAGGAGGATGTTCTCATTGTTGTGCTTTTGGGGAAATCCCATGGGGCAGGAGAACCACTGCCCTATTTACACACCCCATGAGAGAACACAGGCTGAACTCAAAAGCTCTGTAGTCTTCATGAACACAGAGAACTGAAAACTGAAACAAGTCTTTGTTCGAGCACGCCAGAGGTCCTGTCACCAGTGATACAGCAACTGCACAAGGGCTCAAAACTACTCACTCTACCTGGACTTATATTCAACATGTATACAAGTATGAAAGTAGTAAGTCAAGCAGCAACATGCCTAAAATCACCACAAATGTATTAATTCAATCTTAGGCAAGCTGGGTATTGGTCTCTTTTCCCCAGTAGAACTAGTGATAGGACAAGAGGAAATGGTCTGAAATTAGTGCTAAGAAATTGACACCAGATTGAATATTAGGAAAAATTTCACCATCAAAACAGTTTTCAGGCATTCAGGTTGCCCAGGGATAAGTGGTTAAGTCACCATCCCTGGAGGTGTTTAAAAAATGTGTAGATGCATAACTTAAGGGACATGGTTTAGTGTGGCCTTGGCAGTGCTGTATTAAAGGTGGAACTAAACGATCTTAGAAGACTTTTCCAACCTAAATGATTCTATGATTCTATGAAATCGAATTTCAGTGAACAATTTACGATTGCTATTTACCTGGCCGCTATACGCATATAAATCCACATGTCCTGATGGGAAGCCTTTGGCCCAGTTTGTAAAGTAAACCCCTGTTCCATCTGTCCAGAGGAACCTCATTTCATGATTTATATCATTTAATCCAATCCATGTCTCAGTGGCAAAATCTTTTAAATGGAAGGTAAGGAAAGCTACAATAATAAAAAATGCAAAGAAAAAGAGGAACGATTTTAATATAGGACAGTTGAAATATTTGGCCTCACTGAGATTAGTGATATTAAATATTTTTCCTGAAACACAGGACATTCCATTGCTGGTAACACAAGCAGGTGAGATGAAAAGGAGATGAATATTGAGTTTGATGGATGGGGAACTAGACATATGTGTCTTTGGGCAAAATACTTCATCTAAATATCTAAGCTGGTACTGGAATGAACCCCAAAAACATGACAGAAATGGTTTTTGTAATATCCCAAGACACTTTTGAATCCTAGTTCAAGACATTAACAGCCATGGGGATCACACACATTTTTGATAATCCCACAAGAGTGGTTGCCCCCAGGTTGCACCAAGCTCCTGCCATTTGTGTATCTGCAAAAGCAGGGCTGTTCCAAAACCACAGGAATATTTCTTCCCTCCCAGGACAGCTGGGCAATAGCCTGCACTGCCTTGGCAGGGAGAAAAATGTACAAAAAACATGCTTCAAATGAGACTTAACAGAACAATTAAACACAAACAAATCAATTATCACAGCTTTGCACAGTCCAGGTGGGTGCTGATGTGTCTTAGCTAAGGTGGCTAGCTCACATGTCAGTTGATATTCATACATTATGAACATTATGAATTATATTAAATACACTTATCCATTATACATCGAATGTGGTGATAAAATGAATATACCATGGCTTCTGCCAACTGCTGCAGTCATGGTTATGAATTTTTTTTTTCCTCTGAAAAGAATAGATGAATTTCTGCCTGCTCTGTTAATCATTCACCTTCCTTTCTTGCCTTTTTCCCAACCTGGAAATGAAACTCCAGATAATTTTAGTAAGGAGGTAATATAAAAGGAGATCTTTATTTGAAGGCCTTCAGAGGCAGTTATGGAAAGATGTCCACAAAAGCCCACCCCTCCCAAGGGCTGAGTACATTTTTGTAGGTTAGGAAACTAGCATAATTGATAAAAAGCACCAATTAGGAGGACAAGTGGTAATGCAATTTGCCCCCAGGTCAAGCCCTTTCTCTGGAGTCCCCCCCACTTCAGCACTAGTTGTACTTTGTTCAACAGAATGTATTTGCAAGAGTTGTTCTCCACCTTGGTTCCCAGGAAGAACTAAGATAGCACTGGAGCCTTGTACACCCTCCTGGGGCTTGGAGCTCTGGAATTTGTTTTGTCTTTCTGCTTAAGAAAAGGCCATGGAAAAGTACTGGGAGAACTAGTCACTAATAGAATAGACTACAGGGCTACCAATATATGTGTGAAGAGTAGAGAACAGAAAAAAAAGGTAAAACCTAAACATCATCACCTTCAGCATTTTTAAATGTATGCAGCTTACTCCTCCAGGAATGAAGCCTGCCAGTTCCTTTGCCAAACATTACCATTGCTGTTCTGCCAGAAAGTATAACAGGAACTCAAGCCTTTATGCCTGCATGTCCTGCAATGATAATAGCTTTGTGCTAGTAGCTCCATTGCTCATTTCTCTTTTACCTAGAATTGAAGTCCTGTGCGTGAACTAACCATCTGCAATTTCTACTGCAGAAATTATGCAGGATAAGAATATAACTGTTTGAAAAATGGAAGCTTGATTCTTCAGCTCTTCACAAGTGGAAAACATAATTTGTACCATAATTAGTATGTTCTTATCAGCAGTTTAAATTACAAATTAATTGTTTAATTAACTGTTAACAAATTAACTGTTTAATTGCTCAGACTTCAATGCATTGTTTTCCAATGGTTGAGTTTTCAGTGTGCTCTCTTGAGTTCACAGACAGTATGTTTTGCAGCATCTGCCTTTCATCGCATTCACATGTAGGATAAAACTGTGTGCCTAAAGGGTCTATCTATCAAAGTCAATCTAACATCTATCAAGGTCTTCTCCTGTTTTTAGTTTGAAAATGTGCCTTGTTTTTACGACCATGAGGTAGCTTTCCCCTGCTCATCTCCCTGAGGCATGGATGAAGCTCTTAGGTTCATTACAATAAGCTCCTCTGGTAAAAAGCGGCATGTCTGTGTGGTGAGCTCTGGGTATGTGTATGAGCACTCAAATCTGTTTCAAGTTGCCCACAGGCAAGTTCTCATCCTAAAGATGTTCTGCTTGATTTAACAGGAAGGCCATGAAGCAAGTGAATGCCACCTAGTGAAGCCACATTGTTTGGAATGGAAATTGCAGGGTCCAGCTGGCATCATGTGCAAGCAGGAAAAAATACTATTTTGGCTGCCAGGACTATATACACATATATACATCTCAGAGCCAACACTAAAATTTGGTAGATTCAAGTCAAGACTTCATTGTAGATTTCCAAAAATTATATGTTTTGGAACAAAAATCAGATGTGTAATCATTATTCAAATCTGTTTGTATTCAGACAAAAACCCCAGTCAGCCTGTAAGGATTAAGTGCCATCTCATCAAGTTGCTACAAAACTGTGCACAGTACCTTGCACTTGCTCATTAGGGATCGAGGCCAGGTTTCCTCCTAAATTCATGCAAGCTGTTCGTGCAGCATGCCAAGTAACACGTTCCTCTTCTGTAGATCCAAATATTTTGTAACACTAAAATATGAACAAATTCTCTATATGTTATCTTTACTCCAATTGACAATTACTGTTTTAAACAGAGCAGGATGGGAAAAAGGCAGAAAAATAATGCATTTATCTTAAAAAATACATTCAGTATTAAAGGAACTTTTGTGTTGGTCCTGGTTCTATATAAAATTAGAAGTCCCATTAAAGTGTTTTGCTCAACAACTAGATTTGATCTGAAAGCCCTAGAAAATAAGCAAATCCTGGCTTTTCTACATAACAGTGCTAAGTTATGAATGACTAATCTTAGTCTGCCTGACCATTAATTTTATTCTACAAGGGATACGATGTTAGTAAAGTTAAGGAAGACAAAATGTAGTCAGTAAAAAGCATTATGGTTTGGTTAAAAAATACCAAGATCAAGGCATCAATACTTTAGGAATTCTGACTAAATTTGTATCAAAAGATTTGAAGAGCTGACTAGAGAATTGTCTTTCATCAACTGCAACTGAATTTGCTTCATTAGAAACATCAGAAAAGCACTTTTTCTGCAAAACAATGGACGAGCAAACAAAGAAAAGCGTGCATGTGTCATAGCTCTCTGCATAAGAATAACAATATTTTGTTTAAATAAGAAACAGCATGATTTAAAAATTCTCTTGTTTTCTATTTAATGTTTTGCCAAAGATCCAGTATGGACCATATTTGTTATGGTACCTTATTACGAAAAGAAAGCCAAGCTGGACGACATCCTCTTGGAGTTGAAAGTGTTGTTGGAGGAACAGTTGAATTAATGGAATTGTTGTGCCTTTCACATATGTAGGGATTTGGATAGCCACAGTTTATATCATTCCAGAATCCTGGGTGTAAGATAAATGGGAACTGTATGACACCACATCTCATGTTGGTTAATGGAAATCACTTTCACTCATTCTTATGTACAGTGCTATTAGATGAAAGATAAGATCAAAGTTGTCTCTCAGTTTATTATCATTTGATATCAGTGTCTAGGAAAAATATATCACTTTATACACACTGTAATTACAGAATGTTAAAAGCTTTGTAGAACCAGGTACTAGAAACTTCATAGTGACACATTAAGTCAATTTTAATAAAAAAATATAAATCAGCAATCACAACCATGGACCTCTAGCCACAGACCTATATCAGATCTTCCCCATGTTAGGCTTAAGATAAGCACAAGAGCACAAAACGATTAAGTTCTGTAAGTAATACTATGGTCTACTTCAATAACTTTTTTCAAATGAAAAAAAAAATAGGAGGAAGGGATGCTTCTCAGAAAGAAAAAAAGTTGCAATACAAACACACAAATAATGAAATTCATGAAAGAACATACAAAACTCACCTAAATTCTTATACATAACTACACAGTTTTCATCATTATTTGCAAAGTTAGGTTCATGTGGTGCCCATGCCAAATAATTCACTGGAGTGCCATCCATCCAGCTTAAAAAAACAATCAAACAAAATGCTTCTTTAACATAAAATAGAATGTTAAAAAAGTAACTTTGCAATATGCTTAATATAGCTGTTCATAGTAAAATGTACAAGGTTTTTGGAACAATTTACCTCTTTACTAGTTGCACAAAACATATTCTCTGCTCAAAAACATAAAAGGGAAAATACAAATATTTAAAAAGCTAAACATCCATGTAGATTGACCAATCAAGAACAAAATTGTAACCAGGCAAATTATTAGGACACATCTTTCTCGTGGTCTGCAAGTGACAGAGGTGCCCAGATTCATCCTTCAGACACAGGCACAAGGTATGTAAAAGTATATTCATCCTAGGATACCTACAAAACCAGAAACACCTCATTTTCAGAGGCTAGGTCCCTCACTGTTACTGTGGACTACTGTGGACTATACTGAGAACTGAGAACAACTAGGCATCTCTCCAGGCACTTCAAAAATAGACTGAACTGAACCCAGGAGTGAATAAACATCACATGTCAAAATCAATATGGTGCTGTGCAACAGTGCAACAGCTACCATTGTTCAAGAAAAAGAAAATAGGTTTCATTTGTTTCTTTATTAGTGTCTGTTCTCAACAGTTAAGGACAGGGAAAAAAAATGTTTTTACCTACCAAAAATCTTATATATTTACAGTTCAGACACCTATTTATGTTTTCAGTATAAATGACATAAAAAAGGAAACTAGAATTCCTGAATAAAAATTCCAAATACATTAACTACAGTGTAATTTTTCATCTACCTTTGAGTGAATTTAGGAAACATACAGCGTTTCTTCTAGATCATCTAGAACTAAATTAAGATGGAATCAAACCGCTTGAGAAGACAATCGTGTTTATGACTCAAAACTAGGTATGACCTACCTTGTACGTTGGTCAATACTCAGTTGTAAACCGATGAAATATGCATCCTGTTTGCCGTGTTTCAGTATCTAGAATGCAGAAATTATAATTTTACAAATGTCCTCTATTGTCATATAAAATGTTACTGATAAATTCACAGTATATACGTATACCTCTAGTACACCTCTATACTGACAGAGGATATTAATTGACTATATTCTCTATATATTCTGTAGCTACAACATTTAAGTTAAAGCAGGTCACAGCTGACAGTCCACAGACAAACTTCACCATTGGTCAAAAGGTGTGGTCACTGAATCAACACTTCTCACAGTTTTACTCAAAAGCCACTGAAATCAGCATAGTCTCTGCAGTGGAATTTATCTGACTAGTTTCTTGCAAAAACAAGCCCCTTCCTACATTTTGCATACAAAGTGATACATGTCCTTGTGTCCTCTCACTGTCACTCTTCAGCCAGCTCAGGAAATGTTCTATGTAACTCAAATAAAACTTTAAGCATATTCCTGATTAAAAATAACTTGGCCTCAGCAACAATTCCAATGATATAGGAAATAGGATTTCAAAGCTCTTTCTCATGGCATAATCCATGTTGCAGCTTCTTCTCTCTCCATAATTATATTCTCACAAAAAAGAAGGAGGCAAAGGAGCAAACTTGAGGACCAAAAAGACACTCCCAGGTAGACTACTAGCCCAGATAAAGAGATAAGACCTAAAGCCAATATTCTGAGTGTTGCATGGAAGTCAGTGGCTGCTTTGATCTGCTACTTGAGATATGCTACACAATCATAGCTCACCAGTGTAATAATTTTTTCTAAAACGCAGCCACAGATCCCTTAAAAGTTATCATTAGTTTGTTCTTCTCACTAATCTGGCTTAGTGCAACTGCAATTTCACTATCAAAACTTGTAGGGTGAACACCATGGTGAAAAGGATCTGTGCCCATGCTCACTTGATTTGGAGGGTTTATTCCATAGTATTAATGATTTTTCTTACATATCGCCAGAGGAACTTCCTTTCACTTTCACTCTCAATGACAGAAAGGTCTCCAAAGTTCTTTTTGCAAAACTCACGACCCTCTTCCATAGGAGCATTCTCTGTGCTGAAATAGTACTGTTTGTCTTCATATATAATCCACCCATCCTCAGTAGTCCTGTATTCTGTAAGATAATTGCCAAGATAATTATTCTGCTTCTGAGATTCAAGACATCCTCCTTAATAAAATTCAAAGAATGTTTTTGAAAACACACACGTGCACGCATAGACACACATACACACACAAAGAGCAATAGAATAACACTTACCAGGTACAGGAGATTCTGTTGGTTCAGGTTTCACACTTGCCCCTGTGAGAAAATAATATTTATTACTATTGTATACTTTCTGTTGAAGAGAAGATATTTACTGTGACTGATAGGCATTTTTTAATACTGGCATTGACTTTTATGGTTAGCAATGGATTTAATACCAATATATAGAAGGAACTAAGTGGCTTAAATCTCGCATTTTTGGTATACTATTCAATTTTAAATATAAAGTCTTGTTCCCTGAGGCTATTCCTTACATGTGAAGTGTTATAAATACCTTGAACTTTACCTGAATCAAGTTGGGTTTTTTGGTGTTTTGGTTTTTTTTTTTTTTTCATTTAAAACAGTAAGCCTTACGTCCCAAAGCGTTACCTCTGTTGAGACAGTTGTCCTGGATCTCCATCTCTCTCTTTTTCCCTGGTCACAGATACTTGAATTCTGGCTTAAACAGAGACACCAGGAATGCAGGCTGAGTTATTAACTGATGTGGTGCCCTAGCTACTACAGAGTGAGGTTCTTTCCATCTTTCTCTGGTTGAAAGTAACTTCTACCTTGATCTTAAAAATTACTCTAGATAAAATCTCACTGGAAAAGATCTCAAGAAATTAACTGGTCATTTACGAAAAAAAACCCCAACTTTAGACTAAAGAATTCCCCTGTTTGTTTTTGCTATGGCATCATAGAGATGGCATCTTGGATGTCATCATTAGTATCTCAGGAAAGAAATTTATTATACACGAAAACTCTGTCAGTTTAGGCTTACCAATTAGTTTTGTGCTAAAATATAATCTCACAATAATTACATCTACTAAGAAATTATTCTGCCAGTATAAGGCAGAGACAATATTTATTGTCAATAGTCTAGTGCAGCATCTTTATTTTGCTCCTCTCTATCTCACTGTAAAAACACAGTAAAGCAGTTAAATGTGCACTTTCTAAAAAGCTCAAATTTAAATAGATGCACTGCTAGTGGAACTCAAGTGTTCCCTAAATTATAAATACTGTCTTGATGTCTTTAGTACATAAAAAGCATCCAAACATATATCTCATAAGAATTTAGCAAGTAATCAACATGTGAATATAGAAATCAAGTATCTCAAAACCAGGCTCCATCCTGAAACTACACATTCTTAGCAGACAAAACAGCACCTGAGGAAGGCGAAGGAGGGATTTTTCACACATAAAAACCCCAAATATGTGAACTGATTTGCAAACCATTTTCTAACAACTTGAAACTCAACTCAGAAAAAAATATCCATAATAGGATTTGTTGAAGAAGGCATGAATTTTCTAAATGAAAAGAAAAATGTGAACATTAATATTCAAAGTAACATTCCCAATTTATCAAGCATCATATTATCCTTTTTGAAATCATAGACAAAGAACAGTGAGAAGTCCCAGCGAGGTACTAAAGGCTCTGCATTTTTAAATACCTCAAAGACATGGAAATCCTTATACACTATGGTGTTTCACATTTCACAGGGAACTATTCTTATAAAGAGGTTTTCAAATTTTATATTTCCTAAAGTCAAGGTAAAAATCACTGAAAATATCTTCTCATTACTTTACTGCACAGGAGTAAGCAATACCTTTTCTTATTTGGCAAATCCATCCATACATGTAATCACAGTGCCTGTCATTCCAAAGCATGCTGGAATCACCACTGATCTCTGTACAAAGTTCAACTCCTTGATAATTATTTGGTTCTCCAAAGCCCCAGTTTTCATACCTCACCTATGACAGAAAAGGTTTTTGTGAAGATTCTATTATGTGGAAATAAAATAAGGGAGAGAGGGAGGAGACAACATCAAAACACAGACCTAAAATTGTTCCTTTTGTCAGGTTAAAAAATGAGGTAGGAGGAAACCAGAATCTTCCTATGCAAATGCTGACACTTCAAAGTTTTTTCAGAGAGCAAATGGATTGCAGCTTAGATAACAGTTATTTTTGTTCACAAGAATATCAATTGGAAGAATATCAATATTTTTTATCGTACCTGAATTCTGTAAAATACATTTAATAACAATGTTGGAGCATGCTACATCTTGATATTAATTAAATATACAGTATGAGTAAAATAGGATATTATTCAGATACAATAAAAATGTTGGCATTTGCCTCAGCAAAATATTACTGCTATTCTAATTTTCTTATATAAAATCCAGTTTCAGGTTTCTGTACTGTAAATTGCCAACAATATATCTTGACCAACCTTGCATCAAGTACACCTACATCTCCAAAATCACTTTTGTTTCTACAGTTTTCCACCTCAGTTTAAAGTGCAGTAAACCAGACCAGCATTAAAAAAAGTGTCTTCATCTGCATGGAATGTAAGCCATTGCAGATAATGAGCAAAGAAAAAACAACTAAAGATGGACTGTTTTATACCAAAAATCCTTGTATTTATAAGAACATCCTTTTAGTCTACATGTATTTAGTTTCCTTGTTGGTTCAATGTGTATCTTCCTATCAAAAATCGGTATGTTTTAGCTAAAAATCAAGCCATGAAATTGCTATTCATTAGCTTTCCTAAAGAGAGCACAACACAGAGGGTTATGATTAAGCATAAAATTACACAGAAACACATATATTACACACACTTGAGCAACACAAGGAATGCAAAATAACAGCTGTGAAAAATTATATTACTCACTGGAGATCCATCACTCCAAGCAAAGCCATCATCAGGATTCAAGTAATATAAACCCATCCAGAAATTCTGGTGGTAATAGCCATTGTTTCTAAAAAAAAAAAAAAAAGTACCAACACTAATAAGTGCATTACAATATTTTTAACACTCTATCATTTACTACAGTAAAGAGTTCTCTAAGGATAACTTGAGGATAATGTTGTTAAAAACAATAACAATCAAGATGGAGATAAATTAAAATACAACTGCTTCGAGCTGTTATCATTATGCATTAACTTGGCTTGAAATACAGATCAAGAAAATTACCACATTCAATTCCTGTACATAAAGTGGCTTCATACTTTTGTATACTGGCTACTGGTTCACTGGCCACTGTTGCTCCGTTTCTCAACTCTACATTTTCTCTGCAAAGGCACTTACAGTTTTCAAACAGAAAGTTACTTTCTGCAGTTGAATCGCATTTTACAAATATCACCTTCAACTAATCCTTGTCTGCAAGCAGACACACTTTACTGATTTATCTGAATGTATTCAGTCAGTTTGTGGCAATGAAGCATCTGAGACGTCCTCCTTACTGCAAATACACAGCTGGGATTCTAGTACAGTCATAACATTTTGTGGGGCCATGATGTTTCTGTCTTGCTTCTTGCTTAGCCAGGGATGTTCAAGATCCTTGAGCCTGGTTTGTTCTGGTTGTATTGCAAGTGTTAGCTTTTCATCTTATTTAGAAATCTCACACTTGTTTTTCGCAATTCAGAGACTTACTAACCTTATTTACCTTCCTTATACAAGACAAAAAATTAACCCGAAGTTGCTTCTGCTTTTTGAATAGTTCATAAAAGTGACAAAGAATCAACATATTATCCAGATTTATTAAACTGTTACCATTTTTGTACACTTACATGAAAATGAATGGCATCTGTAGTAATTTTATAGTATCAACAACTCCACAGTAAATAGCTTCATGCAGATGATAAATGTTGGCTTAACTAGATATCTTGCCAATGTCATTTCAGCATTAGCTTTTGAGGTTATTGCTGCTAGTCATACAGCTCCTGCTATTTCATCAGCTCTATGCTTTTGCTGTGTGTTTGACACAGACACAGATATGGAATGCAGACAGGCTTATACAGAGGTAAACACATACACCTAAAGAGAAATACTTCAGGAAGATCAGGAGGCTCATTAAAGTAGAGCTGCTGACCACACAGGGACACTCACGCGATGGAACGCCAAATCACGTACTGCTCCTCCTTGCCGGTAATGGAGGCCAGGTCCCCTCCTATGGCTCGGCAAAACTCCTGCGATTCCAGCCACGTCTTCTTGTGCTCTGCCCTTGAAAAAGGCTACAGAGAACATATTGCCAGCAGACAAAACAGACCATATAGATCACAAGATCAAGAAATACTAGCTACTCCAAACCAATTGATTATTGGTTATATTCTGTGGGAATTACAGAAACTCTGAGTACAGGGCTCAGGAGTGTTCTCCTCTGTGAAACACAGGCTTGGAATGAACTCTTTAAATTAGCACATTGCATTGCTGATAGGAGCGTCTACCACAAGACAGTAGCCAAACAAGCTTAACAGAACTGGAATTTAAGAACAGAACATCAAACCTGAAGATTAGTCTTTAACAGAATAAACAAAACCATGAGCATTTCAATAGAAAGGAAGAAGAGTTCTGCATATAATCTGGAAAAAACATTATGAAACAATAGGACACACGCATGCCAATTTTTATTGGGATCACAGAATATTTTGAGTTGTAAGAGACCCACAAGGATCATCAAGTCCAACTCTTAAGTGAATGGCCCATAAAGGGATCAAACCTGCAACCTTGGCATTATAAGCACCATACTCCGACAAAGTGAGCTAATCACATTGATGTGTAGTCAACAGAAACTACCTTAATGCAGAAATAATCAACATACTTACTTTGAAACAGAAGCTAATACGATTGCTTGATTCCCAGCCTTCTGGACACCGGGGAGCAGGAGTTGTTGTGGGAACAGGTGGAAGTGTCACTCCTTCTGCCCACACTTTGCATATGAACTTTGCCTTTTCTTCACATTTCATTACATCCCATAATCCACCTGCTATTCCAGTCCTCATGGCAACACAGCCTGGCTTTCTTCCTGATTGTAAACAGGAATGCACAAAAATGCTGTCTGGGGTGTTATAAGAAGTTAGGAAATTTCATATTCTATCCTGGCAGAAATAAAGTCATTTTTTAGAGTCAAAAATGTTTCTAATGTTAGAGCAGATCCCTGAGAGGACCACAAAAATCATCAGAAGGCTGGAACACCTCTCCTACAAAGAGAGGCTTAGGGAGTGGGGTTGTTCAATCTGGAGAAGAGAAGACTCCAGGGAAATATTATCATGATTACTCAATAACTAAATAATTCTTCTAAGATGAAGAAGGACTTTTCACCAGAGCTGATAGTGACAGAACAAGGGACAACCATTTTTAAGTGAAAGAAAGTAGATTCAGATTGGGCATAAGGAATGAATTCTCTTATTATGAATGTAGTGAGTAACTGGAACAGATTGCCTGGAAAAGTTGTATATGCCCCATTCATGAAAGTTCTCAAGGTCAGGTTGGACTAGGATTTGAGCAATTTGGTCTAGTGGAAGGTTTCCATGGCAGGGGGTGAGAACTAGGTGATCTTTAAATGTTCTTTCAACACAAATCATTCTGTGATTCTGTGATTCTAATTTATGAAGAAAAATAAAGGCAAAACATTCTGTAGTTCATCCATTCTGAGATACTGAATTATGCCTCATACTTAATCACCTGCAGTGGCTGACTCTACTTAGATCACAACCTTAGACCCAAAAATTTCTCCCCTGAAACTGAAGATGTGGTTAGAGGTAGTTTCTCAAATGTTTCTTATTTGACTTACAATTTTCAAAAACTAACTAAGTATATATAAGCCTACAATTGGCTTCGTGGTCTACATAGCCTTACCACTTCAGCTGACACATTCAAATCAGCAATTAGGTACTGAAATTAAACAGAATGAGGGGACCTCCTGAAAGGCATATGCAACATATCAGGACTTTGAACACCAACATCCATGCCTCTTCTGATGTGATCACATCAGAGATTAAATGACTTTCCACTGTTATATTTTGGCCCTCTTGTCCTACCTTACAGTCCCATTTTCTCTAGGACTCAGAGATGCTTCATGCCTGCTGTGATCCCACACACTCAGAACGTGCAGTGACCAAGTGTGAAATGAGATATGGCTGAACAGGCAGGGCTCGCAAGGAGGGCCACTGTGCCTGCAGAAATTGCTCCTCCAGAGCAGTCTGTGCAGCACAGGCACAGACTTCCCTAGAACAGCTGCAAATCAGAAACTTAATCTCAATGAAAAGTTTCTTCCCAAACTCATACTGAAAACTCATTTCCAGCATTAGGCAGAAACTTGGCAACCATGTTGGATTCTTGGGGAAAGCAGCCAGATGTATTTGAAAGCCATTGGCCATTATGTCATCAAGAGAGTGCTAAGAAAAAAACTTCAAGCAGTGAGTGACTTATTTTGGGCCCTGGACTCATTATACAGCACAGGGTCATACCTACCAGGCATTTCAGAATTCCAGTGTGTAAATAAGACAGATTCACCATTAGCCCATTTGAACGTGCCCTTTTCTTCTACATCTGAAAGTCCAATCCAAAAGTATTTTTCTGTTCTCAGCCCAACCAGACTGGTCAGATAGGCTTGTTCATATCTGTTCAAATGAAATTAGTCAATAAATTAATACTATTCAATTTATTTTTAAAGTTGTAAAAGGCTAGTTGTTTTCTCAGAATTACTTCTGCACCTTCTTGAAAGCATAGTTTGAATGAATTTTCTCTAGCAAAGAAGATTAAAAAAAATTAAATAATAGATATTTTGTAAATTTCAATGTCAGAGTATTTTGCTCTCTTTCTTTCTTCTCAGATGCCCAGTGAATAAGGTGGCCTAATCATGGACTGACAGGAAATTGGTGGTAAAGAATAAACCTGACGTGCCTTTTATACCACTATATTTTGTGAGTTTCTAGTACTCTTATATTTTATTACTTCTTGATTCAGACAAATTCAAAACTGAAAAAGGAATCTCAGCATTACTGAAGAAAGTTACAAAAAGCAGATGCTAAAGTAGTATGATACTAAATTATAAAACTGAGGAACACTGTAAATTAGATCCAATGATTAAGCAAGACAAGTTGTATTTAGCAAACAAATCTATGTAGAGGTGAAGCCTGTCATAGTTCACTATGGTGTTTAAACAAACACCATAGTGTTTCTCTTAAGAAATCAGAGCAAATTTAAAAGTCTCCCCCTAACAAGGTGTAGTCTGAAGGCCACAATAATGTTAAAACATTTTTATGGCAGCTGCATTGCTGTCTATGTTTAGAGAGCAATTATTTGTGACAGTTGGAGCTTTCACAGTAGAACATACCTACTTTGATTATACAGAAACAAACAAGAGATTGTGTAAAGCATCAAGTCATCTGCAAGACAAAAAATTTTGTTTCTTAAATCTTTTATTTTTCCTATATTTCACATAGAGTAATGTGCACAACTTCTCCAGAAATTTTGCACACACTGAATCGTGGCTGCATTGTGACAGATTTTCAGGTACCAAAAACTTTACATAATTCTGATTTCTCACTTAATTTTTTTAAATTACCTCAATTCAAAGACCAGATAGTTGAAAATTATATCCTCTTGCTCATTTGTACTACCTTCTGAAAGGAATTCAGAGCCATATCTCTTCATTTAATAATCAGAATTGGATTCTATATACCTCACTCAAGTTAGCCACCACAATTAAGAAGCCAAAGATGTAGTTCTACTTTTTATTTGACATAACCATCTATATCAATACTGATTTCACAGCCATGACCTACTTTCAGTATAAACCAGAGTCCTGGATTTGAATTTGCATGTAAAAACTCTGAGATGTTCTGCATCAACATATAGCTGTCCTCCAAAGCTAGATTTTTTTCCCAGATCAGAGTATTTATTCTGACATGCAGGTGATGCTAGAAATTGAATCCTCATGTGACCCCCTCAGACAAGTAGACATTTACATACCTGTCTTCAACAGTTGCTAAAAAAGCCTGATGCCTTCCACAGGTTTGATTTGCTTGAGAAAATGTTACAAATGTATTTCCTATGAGGTAACAATAAAAACCATGTCTTTTCCAGCCCTGTCAAAATAAATGTGAAGTGATCACATGTGGGAAAGGAAAAGGAAAAGGTAACCAACAAAACAGAAAACTGATTTATACCACCATTACCTAACCACTAGACAAAGCAACAATATAATGAAAAAGTCAGAGTGGAAGCAGGCAGATCAAAGCTTTTTAGAATTTTGTTTCATAAAACAATTTTTCATATCTAATTAACTTTCAGTCAATGTATTCCACTCACAAGGGGATGAAAGACTTTGCTGTGCACCTTTTGTGCTCAGAACAGGATTATAACAAGCACATAGGCATCATGCAATCACGAGGATGGTCTTGAAAAGCAAACTTCAGCTTGAATTTTCAGAAAGGGAATGACACCTCAAGATTTTTTTTATTCTCAGCTAACATTAAAGCTCACTCCTAAAATTTTGTCATTCAATTATTGTTTACTCAGGAACATGCTCTCAGAGAAGGTTGCTGTGATCAGCTACAGTTCACAAAAATTTTCTTCTGATGGTTTTTAATTTCTCATTTTTGAGAGACTTTTTTTTTCTACAAGTATGCACTTAGTTCTGTAGGCAATGATAACATCTATAAGCATGAGGAACCTTTTATTTCCACCAACACTTGTAAGGATTCCAGGTACTCTTTACGAATACTGGGAATAATCATCAAAGACTTTCTCTGAAACTATGTAAAGCAGACTTGAAAGAAAAGGCAATTTCTTCAAGGAAAAGAAATACTCAATAAGATTTCCTATGACATAATAAATTTCAGTAGTTTTTTTGTAATTACTGAGTGTTATGTCATTAGAGGCAAGCAAATAAACAACAGATCTGCTGACAATTCAGAAGAAGCACAATAGATTCATTTTAATTGGCCACTGGTAATAACTTGTTCAAAGTAGAGAGCACTGCCAGAGACCACAGCAAAGGCCTGAGAACAGTATTTATACAGGGACACCCTTCCTGCTATGAACAATTTTGTAGAAAACTGTAGCTAGAGCTGAAATGCAGCTGATGGTACAGGCAAACTCTTTAGGGAAGCTTGAATGCCAATCAAGGATAAATGGTCTGCTGCAGGGATAAGAGGTTTGAGATTTGGTTTAAGTTCTGGAAGAAGAAAGAGAATATCAAAGCCAAATGACAGTCATAGATTAGATTTTGTCATATATATCACCTAGCCCATCTGGCATAGAAATGAGAAGGCAAACTCTTCTGATTGTGATGAAACAGAACCTATTTTTCCTTTTTTTTCTCTCACCTAGGTGACAGTTTCTCTTTTTTTACCATTTTTAGCAGCCTATTCAGATCAAACAGCTTTTTCTTCACTTACTCTCTGGCAGCCCATGTCAATAGTTCCCTCTTCTGTAGGAGCATCTGACATAGGTTTCCTTTTACAGATGTAGCCAATTTTCTTTTCACAAGAATGGTCTGCCCAAAATCCATCCTGAACATACAAATAGAATCTCAGTCAATTGGGATTTAATCTTCAAAAAAAGCTGGTTTATACTTCTAAGCATTTAATAACTTTTTTGTTAGGACTGATCAACCCAAAAGTATCAAAAATGGAAACATAAGTGTACTTAGGTAGGTAAACATCAACAAACTAAGAAGGTCAACTTATAATTAATGCATTGTTTTGTCAGCTGACAGCTGATTCCAAGAGATAGTGAGCTAGTACAACTTCCATGGACTTTCTTCAGCCAAAACCTACATCATGCTTTCTGTATTGCTTTTGGGCACTGATACAAGTGAAAGGATGACAGGTCTTCTAAAGAAGCAGAAAGAAATAGCAGGCTGCTACTTTTACTTATAGCTACAGCCATAAATATATCTATGAATTGCTCTTGGAATTAAAGGGTCCTCTGAGGTTTTGATACAAGTCTTACTTAGTAAGTATTCAATGCTGAAGGACCCCATGATCCTTCTGTAGTGAATGACTCTGTGTTAGGTGAAGGAAGAGAAGGCTTGGAACAACAGAGGATAGAGTCCTCTCTTCCCAAAGGCAAGGATCAGCATCCTGAGTATTTTCAGGTGGTTGTTGACCACAGTGTTAAGCATGCCAGCTTGCCATTGAAACTATTTCTGAGCAATGATCATGGGTTATCTGACTGCATTGAGTGCTGCACTTTCAGCATGGCATAAAGCATATAACCAGTGAACCCAAATCTTAATGCTTTGATACCTTCATCATTGAATTAATTTTATTTTAGTCCCCAACCAAACGTTGGATCCCTTTTAAAATCTCTGGTCATCTTCTGTCAATAGATTTGCTTCAACACATACATACCACTGCATATATCTGTAACTATTGCTGCCTCATTGTGAATTAACTGTTTGCATGTCCCAGTGGTTTGGTCTGAACTTCAAAATTGTACTGACCATGCAAAGTGAGAATGAGGACATAAATAACCATGATTCCTATTTCTATCAATTTTTTTACCTAGCAGATTTCAATGAATGGCCACATGGAGGAGGAGAAAACACTAGGTAAAGCAACAATCTTTTTCTCCAGGTCTTTGCATTGTAGAGCAGCATGAACTGACTCCACACCATGCTGTTGTTGCCCTGCACCAGATGACATTGCTAGGCCTAGTTACAGTCTCTACCTTCCTTGCCTTTCTCCCAAAATCTTATAGAAACAACCAAATTGTGCTTCCTCTAATCTTGAAACAGAAAATAAGGTAGCTAGCTCTTTCCTAGAAAAATGTAACTCATGCTGGAGTTCAAACTGTCTCAGGTGACTTACTTAGATTTGCAGAAAATTAGAATCTAGTAGATGCCAATTTCTATACACAAACAGAAGTTTTTAACTCTCATCTAAGTTCCCCAAATTCTGTAACACTTGACTTGGCCAGAAAATGCCATCTCAATCCTCAAAAAACCAAAACCAGGTTCTTCTCCTTCCTTTTTTTTTTTTTTTTTTCCTTGAAATGCTTGTTTGAAGGCAGTCAAGTAATTTTGACAAAAACCACAGTTTTACCAATGGATTTAAGCTGCCCTATGTGTTCCAAAAACTGTAAAAAAAAATATAATTTAACAAAATGTATCTAGGTACTGTGAATATCAAAAGCTATCCCAACACTTTTTCTAAAGCACTACTCAAATCGTGAAATGCCTGTCTGCCTCTTACTTCTTCTAATGCCTCCTGCACCAATACTTCCATGTGTAATACCATAAACCTCAACACCAACAGATGAGGTTAGCTAAAAGGCACAGGATGGTTGGTGAGACAAGACCTCAAGTATGTGTTCCTAGAAACTCAGCAACCACATGCACCAAGGCCAGCTGCCTTGCTCACCTCCCACACCTGAGCAAGTTCTCTGGCCTTGACCAGTATAAAAGTCCTTGCAGCAAGTGCCATCTAGAGCCTCAGCTGACTGACTCTCACATTGGAGCACACAGCTTCTTTCCACTGTCTGACCCTATAACTCTGATAGGCAAAGCATCTCAACCTGCACGGCCATAGCCACTGCACAGACAGCACAGCACAACAATTTTTACATCCTTAAAGTTGGCTCAATCACCACATGCACCACGGCGTGGCTGACGTAGAAGAAATATACATTTACACTCTTCTCACCAGAGTATGCCCACTAATACAGGAGAGAAGTTTTTATTAATTTTTATTAGGGATGCCTCTATGTGCCCTACGACCTTCTCCTGCTGCAGAGCTAGCTCAGCACTCTCCCCCTACACTCAATCTCAGTCTTTAAACTTGAGTATTTCTGCACCAGAATTTTGGTGGCACATGAGCCAGGTGCATGCATGTAAGCCAGGGTTGCTGTTGATGATTGCACCAGAGTGAAGCAATTGAGAAAACCGAGCCTATTGAAAGCCTGTGCTCCAGGTTTTTTCTCAATTTCCTAAACACTCAGTAGAGTGTTCAGAAAATTGAGAAAAACACCTTATTCTTCCTCTTCAGTTTAAAAGTGCACTCACCAAAAGTACAACCATCAAATTTTAATTTTGCAAATTAGGAAAATACCTTTGGTATGTGTACACGCTTTTTTCTCTCCTGATAAAATAGGCAAACTCTAAAGGAGGTGGTTAGTTTAATGTTTTTAATTATCACAAAAAGGAAAAATGTAGCATCAAAAAAGACTGACTTTCATACCAGATGTTAATTCTGTTTCTGTAATACTCCTAGGTCACTGATCATTGCCAGATTCCAGAAGACAGCCCTTTCAAAGCAGCCTTTAAATTGTAGGTATACAGTCACTCAGGAAAGGCTTTCACTAAGGCCACTGCTAAATACTTTACTACTTTCACAGCTCTTCAGGTGCAATGTAGGTATAAGGACAACAACTAAACCACCTAAATCCAACATTTATACCTTTGCCTAGAAAAATAAAATTGAGATTTCTATTTTCTTCTAAAGAGAGTATTTCTCTCTAGCATGAATAAAAATTGCTAGTGTAATTTTTTAAGGTGAATCCCATATTCAGTCAAAACATCAAAAAGCCAAACAGATCCAAAATGTCTTTTTAGCTGCCTGAAGAAACACATTTACATGTTCATCTGCTTTCCAGTGTAATTATAAGATTCTTTTAAAAGTCCACATGCACAAACTCAAATCCAGAAATACGGATCTTGGGGGGCAGTTGCCACTTGTCTGCTTCTCAGAGAAGACAGTGAAATTTTCTGGCAACCCTAAACACAGAAACTTCCTCAAAAAATTAATTCCTAACTTAATAATAGGCTGCTTCAAGCAGTAATATCCCCATTTTTAAAATTATTTTTTATTATTTGTGCTTGCATAGGATAAAGCCCAAATGATAAATGAAATTTTAAGACAGTTTAGTTAACAGCTATGTGACTTTACCTTTCCCTTCATAATGACACAGTCCTCTTGCCTGTTATTTGCATGAGTGGGTTCTCCACGAAGCCACTTGGTGTAGGTGACAGGTGTTCCATCACTCCATTCAAAATACATCTGAACCTTGAGGTCATTCAACCCAATCCATAGCTCATCAGATGGCTCTAAAACATACAATTAACAATCCTGTCACATAATGTGAACTTTCATCTTTGTGGAAAAGAAAAAAAATTCTTCTCAGAAAGTTGAAAAGACAGGCAGGAAATTAGAGTTCTCAGCCCCACAGAGGTCAAACTGATTATCATATACCCACCCCAGTCATCAGGAAAGGCCACTCACCAAAGTGGCAATACAATAAGGGTATTCAACTTCATGGAAAACAACCAAAATACTCCCTTTGCTGAGTTATATTGCAACACAAATAGGTTCATCTTCTTTTCCAATTCAAAACTCTTGTAACAAGATATGAATTAACACCTAAATAAAATATTACTTCTCCTTTCCTCCTACTTTTAGTATAATGAAGAAAGAATTGTCCTATTTTCTAATGCTAAGACACTCAGTGATGTCTTTTAGAGCTGAAAACCAGAGTACTTGCAAGCTTTCCCATTATATGCGTTCCCATATTTTATTTCATTTCAGAGTAAAATAAAATTGATGTGGTTGTTGGATTTTTTTCACTTTACAGTAAACGAGTTAGCTGTTGGGTTTTGGCTTGAAGGAAACTGGTCAAGGAATTTACCTTACAATGTTTTTGAGAGGTTTCCCTTCTGGCCAACCAAGATACTGCAAATATCATCTCCCAGCCAGTCACTTGAATGACAGAGAGAGTCAACCCTCTGTCCTTTCTCCTTCTCTCCCTTTACCCTCCTGCCTTTATTATACCTAAGAGTGATCAGCCCTCATAACTCATCCATAATTTCTTACCATCTCTCCCCCATTAAGAAGTTTTCAAATTCACAGGCTCTCAGGCTCCACTTTCAAACACACACCTTTACCCCTTCTTGCAGACAGTGTTTTATGTTCAGAAGTCCTCCCAAGTTACAATTCAATACCCTTGTTTAAACTCTCTTCTGCTAACACAATGAAAGCTGTTCCAATTCTACTGCCCATCAGGCTCTCACTTCCCCCTTGCCCACTCCCATCCATGGTCTTTAATTTATTTTTTGTTTAGTTACCTCTTATTATCTTTCTGTCTGTGTTTATAGAGCATTTAGCACAGCAGAGGCATTTTCCACACCCAGAGCTCCTACAGTGGTAGGGTCATACCATGGTGATATGAACAATAAACAACATTCTTCAGCAAAATAACTACATCAAAGCCATCTAAACAAGCCATGCAAATCTATGGAGTCTCTTCCTACATAACATTTTTTCCTCACTAGAACTGCTGCTTTTTTGCAATCATCTTTGCAGCTGTATGACTAAATACCAAAAGAGGGTTTTTTCCAGCAATTTGTAAAGCTGCTTCCCATTCTCAGTCATGCACTGGGCCACATTTGTGCCATATCACATGCTGGACTTCCGTGTAAACATCCAGAATGCACTTCTTTATTCTTCATGTTCCTCTCTAAAGTTCTCCTTTGTGGGTGATGCCAACAAAAGCTCAGCTACCATGACAATATTCATCTCATTGTACCCCTTCTTCCTTTGTTTTATCATGGGACTGTGAATTGTTTGGCACAAAGATAGACTTTTGTTCTCTCTGTATAGCAGTGCTCTGACACAGACAACATTTTCTAGGCACTGCAATACATGGTGTTCTCATCTCAGTGGTGAACAAAGGTAATCTGATACAGTCATAAACTGTCGTAAAAGGCTTCTTTAGTTGTTCCAATTTTACTCCTCTGAAAAGAATGCTTTCAAAATAGTCTGTTGCAGCTAGTGTGTCATTTGTGAGAAGCCTGGCTTCCTTCAGGACTATTTGCCTTTCAAAAACACTCAGTTTTACAAATACAGAAACACAGTCATTTCAGGAAAGGTCTTTGGAGGAGGTATCAAACTATGAAATAACCTACTTCACATCTGTAAGGTGAAAATACAAGTAGTTTCCTTTAGAATTTAACTTCTATCAAATGTCCCAATGTCTCGTCAAGAGGTCCCACCTTTCCTAAGAATATCTTTTAAAAGAGTAAAAGTTTCACGTTGTTCATGAAAGACCAAGGCACTCTTTCAGGAATGTGAAGATAAGCACAAGTTACCATGGAGGTAGCTAGGATACATAAATAAAGTCTATCAGCTGTTTCAGGATTTGCACTCCAGGACTGCTGCTATGCTGCAGCTCAAACCACATGGCTACACTTTCAGTGAAAGATAAACTAACTCATCTTTACTTGGCACTGATAGCACAGTAGGATCAGTCACTACAAAGAAGCATACCTGGATGTGAACCTGCTTCTCCTACAAAAAGCAGTTAACTGTTCCTCTGTGCAGGAGCAGGTTCATGCAGAGCAGTAACAACCACGAAATTGCCTCAGAGGCAGCATAGCTGCATTCTCCTAATGAACACATCTTGCATCCCTAGACTACATTGCCTTGCAACAGCTTGAACGTGTGCTCAGAAGCCAAGCACACAAGTACTGTATTTGATATGGGGCACATCTGAATCCATGTACTGAGACAGATGGATTCTTTTTCCAGGAGAAACACAAGGACATGAACTTGAAACATATGACTTGAAACATAAGGACATGGCAGTGTTAATAATAGGACTCAGATCTTCCCAAATTGCCTTGGACCAGCAGACTTTGCTTCCCCCCATTTATTTTTGAAGATTGACCATAAAATTCTTTTATTTTATGAAATAGTTTTAAATTTCTTTAACCTACATAAAAGGAGAAAGGAAGGAGAATCAGACCTTAAGAAATAGGATATTGGAGATAATGCAATTTGTATCACTGAGAAAAAAAACATTTCTTGGGTTTTGTGCTCCTATTCTGTGTTTTTCTTTCCTCTGATTTTTTAAATTTAAAACTTCAGTCCTTCAGCATTCTGTGGTCAGGACAATTATTACTTTTAAACAGTCTCCTCATTTTTTTAACAGGTAAGACATATTCAAAACACCTTCTTTACTTAATGTGTATATTTATATATACGTGTGTGTGTGTGCGTGTGTGTGTGTTATTATGAAAAAGTACTCACGGTACCCAAGTTGAGAAATAATAAAGCTGTATTCTTCAACATTATGGATGCTTGCCAGATCCCCATCCTCTTTCCTGCAAGATGTTAAGGCATCTTTCCAAATTTTGGGGTTCCTATGAATTATATAACAGTGACCAGCATATGACATCCATTGATCAGGACATCTAATAGGCACATTAGTCTCTGAAAAAAAAAAAAAAAAGGCCATGAAGAGTTTCAGAATTCTGTTCTTAACTAAAGACTAAACACTACATCAGAAAATATTTAACAAAAAAAAATTCCAAACATATATCTCCTTCATGAAGAACAGCAGAGATTAAAAATATGTACAGTGATAGAAATCTGCATGAAAAATTGAAAGTAGAGACCTCCATGTTGTTTTTAAAGAACACTACAGTTGCAAACAAGTGCTTGAAACTTGAGAAAAGAAAATTAAAACACAGTTTTGTCTTTCATATGCATGCATGTATGCATATTAAAATGTAAGGTCTACAGAGTGGTGCTTTATATTTTTTCTTCTCTGATGTTAGCAGCTCTCTTTAATCCCCATGCTATATGTTAAGAACCTGACCTTACAGTACATATTTGAGTATTGTACAGATGAGAGTAGTTATTGTACATAAGAGAGTAATTATTTTTCCCAAAAACTTAGGCTCTTTACGGATTAGCCCATCTGCTAGACTATGAAAAGAAATAACTGATTATACATAATCCTTAGAGAACCTGAATAAGGCTACTGCTTTTAGGAATCTTTTTCAGAAGCTTAACTGATAAAATTATGTTGTCAAAGTAAATGGTTTATGCTGAAAACTTGCTTTCAGAACACATTGCTGTTCAGCAAACAATTCAGCCTTGGGAGGTGCCACCCAAACACATAATAAATAGAGTATTGCTGTTGTAGAAACAAATTATGATTCTTGCAGCTCTTCATTTATAATCAGCAGATGGGTTTAGCAAACACTAATATATAGAGTAGAACAAGTACAGCACGTTTTCAGAATTTCTACTTTCAAAAAACCTTTATGTCAGAAGAAGTAATGTGTTGGTTTAACAGTGGGATATATTTTCTAGAAATGTTTAAATAGGCACCCAAACTCATGACTAGTCAGGCCCATGTTGCAGGCACACATTCTGTTTCAACTGGACTACACTGATGATTAATAGATACTTAGTGTCACAACACACATTTCCATTATAAACGGTACCTGCTCTTTCAGACCTGCGTCTAAAACATGCTAACATGTTTTCACAAAGTTCTAGTAAAACTAAACCTTTTTCCCCACGACAAGGGGCTCAATGCTTGGTCAGAGGCCTCTCAATTCTGTCAAAGGAGAAGAAAAAGTGAAATAGAGGGTGGAGAAACCCCAGGAAACCAAACTGAATGTGCACGGTGATATAGGGAGAAACGAGAGCACAGAGGTGACAGATGCTGTCATAGAAGTTAATCTGATGCTTCAGACAGCCACCTAATTGATCCTACACCTGGTCTCAGCTCTGAGCACAGGCATTTTACAGTGCTTTGCCATAAATCAGAGAACATTCAACATGCCCTTCTGCAAACTCTAAACACTGCATAGAGCAGAAATCAGCAGTTCAGATATGGCCACAGAGAGAGAGTCACAAAGGTATTTATGTCTCAGTGAGTTCATGAGCATCTCTTTTTCAAGAGGATGCAGACTGTGACAATATTACTCACTAAACAGTAAAGCAGCCATGGCAGGGCAGCAAAACTTTGGCTTGTAGACCCAGTAACACCAGGGAACTTGTTTCAGACCACAAAACAAACAAACAAACAAACAAACAAACAAACCCTGTTGATGGTGTCGTTTCTCTAGTGTACGCCATATAGAATTACATTTGCTGGGGATTTCTCAGTACAAGAAGCTCTTCAGTTCTTCATTTCAACTACTCAGCAAAAATTAACTCTGTGCTTCCGCATTCTACTTTTAAAGAAACCACTAGACAACTCAAAGCCATCCAGTTTACTTTTTCATCCTAATGGANATTATGAAAAAGTACTCACGGTACCCAAGTTGAGAAATAATAAAGCTGTATTCTTCAACATTATGGATGCTTGCCAGATCCCCATCCTCTTTCCTGCAAGATGTTAAGGCATCTTTCCAAATTTTGGGGTTCCTATGAATTATATAACAGTGACCAGCATATGACATCCATTGATCAGGAC
>VWYP01004519.1:380860-396345 GCA_013400435.1 Pycnonotus jocosus
AAAAACAGTTCAAATTTATTCCTCTAGCTCTGAAAAGCACTTAGAAATATCATGCTTATGTATGCCCCTGCTGAACATAATTTATAGTCATTACTAATCAATTATCTATCTCTGCCCTTAGCATAAGGCTTGGAAGTGCAGCTGGACACCTGCTCATTTTTTTAATTTTAGTGTGTTTTTGTGTAGTTCACAGAAAATCATTGTGCAATATGTATCATTTGTTTCTGCTTCTACTGATGGGATCATGCCAAGACATTGCAATTTGTAGTTGTCTTTGACACCACAGTGATGGGCAGCACTTGAAGTATGGCAAAGTTAAAAGGAGAAGTAGTTGACTGGAAAGGACTGGAATCTCAGACCTAGTTTTGCACCAACACATTAACATGCTCTTAACAGAGCTTATAATGGCTTTCCAATAAATGAAAATGACTTCTAAGAAATTTGGTGGAAGACTTTTTGCCGGGGCTTGTAGTGACACAACAAGGGGTAATAGTTTAAAAATGAAAGAATGTAGATTTAGATTGGATATAATCAAGGCATTTTTTACAGTGTTGATGGAACAGGTTGCCCTGAGCAATTGTTGATCCTCATCATTGAAAGTGTTCAAGGTAAGGTTAGATGGGACTTTGAGCAACCTAGTCTAATGCATGATGTCTTGTAGCATGGCACAGAGGTTGGACTAGATGATCTTTAAATGTTCCTTCCAACCCAAACCATTCTCTAATCCTCTTATTCTACAAAATTAGAGAGAACAACATATAGCTTATGGTACAGAATATTTTATCTTTCAACTGATGTAACATATTCAAAATATTTTATAATCTATTTAACAGATGAATCAGTGGACTATCTCACATTCTTACATAGGCTGAGAAGGTAATAAAGAGAACTCTCTCAATGTAGAATGTAAATACATTCAAGTAAAATTTAAGAATTTTCTCATAGGAGAAGTGTGGAAACTCCTTCCAAAAACATTGAAGGAGATTGAAACTAAAAAAGAATATTTATGAGTCCTTTTGTTCATTAGTTCCTTTTCTTTTCATATTTTGGGTTATACTGAAGATGCTATGGCTTTAGTGAAATAGGCAAAACTGCTGACTAATACACACTACAAGAAGAATGCAAAAAGGATGCAATCTTGGTGCCTATGTCTTCAGTTTACAAACTACTTTGCATTTTTCTACATTCTAACATTCATTCTTTATTGTCTGCATCACTTAATTGTATTTTTTATGTTGCTATTAGTTTATGGCAATATTTAATCATGACAAAATAAATATTATCTGTCCTATATTTTCTAGATGAATCATTCAATATAACTATTTCAATCTACTAATTAGCAGAATTGAACAAATATAATCTTAAAGATGGAACATGCCACACTAGTGTCACTGTTGTAATAATACACTTTTTTAAAGAAATGATGGATAATATTAACCTACCCGTCAGGTATGTTTGTTCATGTAGCTCTGTGATGCTTAATAACTCTGCCTTCTGCTGCTGACAGCTTTTTCTTGCCTGATGCCATTTCAGAGCTGTCTCAGAGTTTATCTGGTACTGGACATTTGTTAAAGGGTCTGTATTCCACAAATCATTACTAGTAACTATAGGGAGAAATGAAAATGCTGTAACTCATCATGAAGACAGAGCCAAAATATAAGAAAAAAAAAAATTGCATAGCAAAAGACACAAAATGCCTGAACACTGCTATAGACAAAGGGTTTGAAAGGAATCCTGAGGTTCTCTGATGTAATAGTAAATCCAGAACAGTAGACAGGGAATGAAACAAGGTCACTGTTTTCTCTGCTTACAACAAATCTGCTGTTTAAGGTAAACAGTAAGTGGCTAAAAACATGCTAAAATAGTTGATTTGTGAAGGTGGAGGAAAACACTAAAAACTTCCAGGCTGATGCTAGCTAAGGTGTATATCAAGCTGACCTTTTTTCTGAGATAAACTCCAATTTTTTTTTACTAATTTGGGTCACTGTGTAAAGTTGCTATGGATTTTCTTACTATGATTGTGGTAATCAGACTCAAGTGCTGAATGCAAAGCTGACATCATCAGCGTCCATCTCACATTTCCCTGCAAGTCCTGATTTCTTAAGCATGTGTATGACATATCATGACTTTCTCCTCTCCCACATAGCCTGACTGAACCCCTTGAATATCTGAACTTGGCACTTGTAGGCAATGCTAGTGAAAGCATCATCCAGAAGGACCCAATATTAGCAGTCACCCCAGAAGGTACTACACTCTTTGCACTGCTGCAGTCTCTCCTGGCTTGTCTCAATTGTACCTCCACAAACAAGCAACAGAAAACAGTGTGATCTTGATCTGCCAAAAATAGAACCTACATGAGGTCCCAACAGTGAGCTAAATATCACATAAAGGGAATAAAGTTGCATGACTAAAGCAGAACACAGCAGAGGTAACTGCTTGTCTGCCAACAAGGAGAAAACCACTCAATTCCTGAAGTCTTTATCAGCTTCTCAAGTTGAAATCTGAAAAAATTGAGACAGAGGTCTTATCTGAATTTAGAATGTTCAGAAACCTTCAGTCTCCAAATAGAGGGAAATATTACAATAAACGAAACTGTAAACGTGATTCATGCCAAATATCAGGAGGTCAGTTACCAGTTTCACTTTTTCCTGTATTAAATCTGATTATCTATAGGTAATATAAAGTGCTTCTTTTCACATTATTTTTATTTTTAAAAGAAATTAAATATAACCTACTGTAATAATGACATTTCAGCAAAAATGGGAACTTTCTTCTGATTATCATTATCCACAAATCAACTTCTGTCCAAAATATTTTATAACTATCAGAATTAAAACTTCTTTTCTACACCATGTAGCAAAGATCATAAATCTCTGTGCACAAGCCTGGGATGAAATTAATATTGCAAAAATAGTAAAATCTATAATTCAGTAAAGAAAACTGTCTCTGACTTGATAGTAAGGGGTTTATAAATCTTGTGCAATTATTACAGAGAAGAGGTAAACAAGTCTTGGGCATTCGTCCAACCTTCCACCCCAGTTCCCCAGTCTCATAATTTATAGCTGACTTCCATATGGTGCTCTTTTGTAGAATTTTGGCCTTTCATAAAAATCAAATTCGTTTCTACATCTTGGAAAATTTGCATTTAAGACGTTTGAGTTTTAAGAGTTCAAATGTATTTGCAGAGCAGAATTTTGAAAACATCCATATGCTATTATTTAAAGTTTAGTTTCCCAGAGAAACAAAAAGATGAACCACTTTTCTAGAATAATATATATTAGCACCCAAGCTAAATTAATTATAAATCACACCTGTCCTCAGTACATAAGTAAAAAACTAATAAAATCTGGATTTTATCTCTACATAGATTAATTCAGCATGTATTTATTCTCTGGAGATTTTGTTTCTGACCTAGTCACCTGCATTTTTATGCATTGCTTAGAAGGCTTTCTGAATCCTTCACTAAATATACAGGTCTTTCATCTGTCAAGAAAGAGGCCTCAATGGACTTTTTCCCACTGGAATAGAGCTATAGGTACACATTGAGTCACTCTCCTGATGGTCTTGCACTGTGTAAGTTGTTTTCTTCCCCAACACCTTCTTTGAAGGGCAGCATACAGGCCAAAAAGGCATGCTGTAACCTATTAAGAAGCAGCATTTCCTAAGCTACCAAAAATTGTTTGCTGGAGCAACACTGCTTGATTCTTTTCCTTGGGGTTTAACCTTCTGCTGTTACTGTCCCAGCATCTCTTTCTAAATCACTAAATAAAGGGTCATAATCACAATTATGTCAACTCCACTGATAAAATTTCTCCACCTCTATTGATTATAATAACTGTTGCAAGTACAGCCTCATTCCCCCTTCATTTTGGAGAACATTTGAGGTGGTTTTGGTTCCAATGAGAAAAGACTGGGTCAGCCACAGACATTCACTGAAGGTCCTGGCCCCAGCATGAGCAGCTGTAGTAGTTTGCATCACATACTTTCATGCTGGCACCCTTGGTCCACTGGACAGTTTAGGAAACAACACTTTATTCCTAGTAAATAAACTTTAACCTATACATGCTATTTTTAAAGGTGTTGTTGAAGTTTATGAACTTATCACACTATCTCACTCATTTCTCTTTCATAGGGATGACTAAAACTTCTGCTACCATGGCCTGTCTCTCCCTAAAACATATGACCCAAACTTGAATATTTTATAGCCAGTACTTAAGAATCAGGAAGGAAACATGCAGGCAGTCAGCATAAAACAGCTTTTCCCCAAAACAATCACTGCCATCTGAATGGATTTCCTTGAATTATGACAAAGAATTAAACAAAATTTTAATGATGCCTCCATTTGTTGTACTCAAATAATACTAGGCAGGGAGTATTCTTAAGTCAACTTTGCATGTGCTTTATTAATGGGATTGATATTTCCAGCGTGGTTTTATTATCTTGAAAATGATACTGCCATAGGAGAAAAAAATTGCCATTTTTATTTGTCGGAAATACTGAATGCAACATTCATGGAAACCAGGCAAGAACACAAGTATTTTGCCATCAAACCAGTTAAGATCAACCCAAACAGTTTTCCTCACATCAAAGGAAAGGCATATTTTTCTCCTTAGCTCTGCTTGCAGTCAGCTGGAGCTTTACAGCAAAACACAGCAATAAAGAAGAAGGGAGGGAGAAGTGCTACCCTTCTCAGCATGACAGAAGCATCTTGCAGAGAAAATGTTTAGTACATATTTTATAGAGATCTAGAGAAAATTCATTAAGATTTAAACAAATTCAAATATATGCAGGCATAAATTACTCCCATTTACTTACAGCGAGATGAACATTTCTAAATAAAGTTCTGAATGTTGATAATAGTGCATTTTAAACACCAAGTATACTCAAACCAGGGAATTTAGAATACAAATGCTTCTAATTGAGTTAAAAGACAGAACTAAAATATAGTACACAGATTTGGGAAATACTGGGATGCATTAAAGTGTTCATGAAAGCTCCTTCTTGTCTAATGGGCAACTTATTCTCTAAAGTAATTTTAATTTTCAATGAAACTGTATTCTATCTTTCAGTTCCACTTTACGGATTTCTACTTTTTGACCTTTTATTTATACTACTTATGCTAATGTAACATCTTTACATCTAATTGACTTTCTGTTTAACCAAACGGTGTACACAGAGATTCCAGAATACAATTAACATACTTTCACCCAAAAATAATTGGGTAATGTTTTTTATGCTGAGTGCTATATTTGGATATTTATGTACCTCTTAAAAGGAAAACAGGCTTTCCACACAAACTGAACCATTTCAAACTGTAAAGCACATGTTATGGACATATTCCCAGGCAGCTGAATAACAGCACAGCAGAACTGTGAATATAGAAAGCTTACACTTTGTTGGGCAAAATCCATATTTCTTATCAACATCATAGTCCGAAGTGGTTCCGCACCAGAACCAGCCATCTGATCTGCCAGCATCTGTGCAGTCAGCATACCATTTACCACCAAACTTAAAAGGAAATACACAAGGGGCTCCATTGTCATTTCCTTTCACTGTGTAGGTATCTAAGGAAACACAACAATTCAAAAATATATAAAAATTAATAAGCATTGGATGTATAAGAGTTCATCTTTATGATCCTATTACAAAATATTATAGCAAGGATGGCTTGCTAGCTTAGTATACAACTGTACTAGAAATGGAACACTGATCATTTTACTCTAGGTCTAAGTTGATACTGACATTCACAGTGAGACAAATCTATGTTGCTAAGGGAGTCAACAGACCACAGCTGACTGAGCCAAGACAAGTACATTCCCATGCTAAATTTCCCACACACAACAATCAAAAGCATAAAATGCACACACATAATTTTTTAAACCACAAAAGACTGTTGAGCGTTCTGTCAGTAAGTCAGTCAGCTGCTCATCATTTTGGACATGGAAGAGCATGTACATGTAAACCTGAAAGACATATACCATGGAGTGACTCCAATACATTATGCCCAAATAAATTTTATATTTGCATCTAAAGATACTTTTTGTTTTATCAGAAACCTGACTCAATGAAACTCATGAAAGTAAATAAAGCAGCTTTCTGTGTGTGCACATGTAATGGACATTCACTGATGGACGGACATATAGGGGAACTGTACTTGACAAGGACTTTTGGAGACATGACATACCAGGGTCATTGTCTCACAGAGCTGCTAGAAAACAGAGGAGGAAGGAACAGCAGGACATTATTACATCTCCCCCCTGCCTTCTTTCACATAATTTGCTTTGCTAGGGTTGTTTTATTCTGACTTCTAGCCAAGGACTAGTACTGTAATCAGCCATGGTGTAAACCACAGAAACTGCATCCATACTTCCCTCCATGACCATTTCTTCTTATCAAAGAATACTAAATCAGAAGTGTATTTCCAGATACTTATCATAAATATATAGAAAGATGTACTATACATAACTTTTTCAAATTTACTGATTTAAAATATCTTATTTCTTTGTTTAACATTTTAGCACCAACTCTGAGACTCCCTTCAAACACTTAGGAAGACATCTGCAATACACTGGAAATTCAGATATTAAGAGTTAACTAATATCTTACTGCCACTTAATATTTGCACCCCAAGGAAAAATATATAACCAACAGACTAAACACTTACACAACATCTTTTTGTACATGTGCAGTAAATAGTAAAAGCTATCATCAACTACTATGTAAATAGTAATTCACATGATCTCTCAGCACTTTGGCAAGTTTGACAAAAACCAAAATGAACTACTCAAAAAACAAAAAGCGCACCCACTCAAGTATTGTTGATTTCACCTGAATTCACACTCACTGATCATTAATAAAATTAAGAAAATTCATCTATACATGTAAAATACTTTAATTATTTACACATAAAAATGAGTTTGAAATACAGAAATTAATTTACAGAACTTTACCTTCATAGCCTCGAGAACACAGATCGTCTGTGGTTCCGTAGACTTTCCACCTACTCCATAAGCCAGATCCCTTGTACAGCATAATATTCCTTTCCTGTTTGTTTCCATAGTTGAAAAACAAATCTTCCCCTTGGATTGCAAAGAGAGTCTCGTTTCTGCACTCCCATCGCTGGAGTTCACTAGCCTTGTCACAAGAATACAGGGTGACCGGAACCCAGTCCTTCTTTGAAGGCACTCCCAAGCACAATTTGAATGCTATGCTCATAAGCTGGTGATCTGAGACCCACCTGAATTTTTGTGACTCATTTTCTTGAACACAAGGAGCAGTAGTCACTGAATTAGAACTTTGAGCCAGTACACAGCGCTTGTGATCTTCATTATATATTAAGAAGGTGCTAGTATCTGTAAGAGAAATAACACTGGAATTATTTGGGTTGAAGTAACCTTACCTACTATCTAAATGAAACATGAATCTGGACACTCTTCTTGGTGTGAAAATCTCATCATCTGTTCAGCAAAAGGTGTGGGCTACACCTCTTAAAGTGGCTGTATGATGCTACTAGTTTAGATGTGAGGACATTTCAACTGTTTTGTGCCAGTGAAAGCATCTACACACAAAAACACAAGGCCACAGAGCTGTAGACCTAGTGTCTCCTGTAGGTTTAAAGCATGGGTTAAACTGAAGAGAGGAAACACACTCATGGTGTTAATCCAAGCTGCACCCATGGGAATTTCTGCAATGAGGGAGCATAGACACTGTAGAGAGCAGATCCTGATACGGAACTCTCCAGCAGCACTGGCTCCCCGGCATGAGGATGCAACAGTCACTAATTCTTCAGGCTCCATTTCCCCACAGTGGGGAGCTCTGTTCTCAAAAGTCCTCCTAAAATCTTTAAAGTATTGACTGAGGAGAAGGATATGTTTTTAAGTTTTATACTCAAGCTTCTTGTAGAACATATTTATTTTTCACTTCATTCATCAGTGACTTCTTTCTTGTGTCTCTCCATTATGAATTAAATACCAACAACAATGGGATTTGCCATCACCAGTTATGCTTCTTCATGAATTATGAAAATATACAAAGCTCTTCAAACCTTCCCAGGTTATTTCTCCCTCGTAGTAAACAGTGCTTCACAGCATGCATTTTCATGTATTCAAGGTTGATTTTAAAATTGTAGCCATTTGAAAAGTTTTTAGCATCTTTTGCACTTTTATGCGATGGAGTGTAACATTTCTGAGCTGATCTTGCTGAAAGACTGCAAATTTCTCCTCTCTGATCCACCTGAGATACATTTTAGCACAGTAACTTAATCATGTTCTTTAGCATATGGTACCAGGATGCACAATATTTTAAAGCTGTATTTTAACTGGGCTATGAGCTAGGAAGGAGAAATATTAATTTATGTGACTCTGGGGATTGAAGCTAATTAAAATACTATTCATTTTATTGTATGATTACCAAACTAAAAAAAATCTATAATGGATTTAAGGGGAAAACAGGTTAACCACAGAAAGTCCTCCCTTCTCTGCTGAGGCTCAGATGTGGAAATGATCATATTTTTCTGCAGAAGAACAATCTGGGAACAAATAACCTCTCTCTCTCAGAGAAAGAGCTGACCTAGACCTATCTCATCTATAGTTCAGCTTCCTTTTCTTGTACTTTGGCTTCCAGCTCACTGGGAAGTAATGTAAAACTGATGAGCACTAGAGGCAGAAATTGTTGTCTTTTGCCAATCTGTTTTACCCGCAGACAATACAAGGAAATGTATAATTATCACTGCTGATGACAACTTCTTTTTATTCTGCTTTTCTACTAGCATTTAGCACAATGTTATTATAAACTGATATATGCAGTGCTTGCAATTCTCCTTTTCCTGAAATCGTGTTTAAAGTTTCTGGATAAAAGAGATGTCAAACAATTTCACGTGTGTAGAAAACACTACCCGATTTTTCAAACTGCTAAAATTGTATCTGTGGCCTAAAATAACAGTCCTTATTTTCTGGTTCTTGTGGTGGTAAAGAGAAGATGCTATGCACATGAGAAACTATTCCTAAGTCAAAAGTCTGGATTGCTGCATCCAGGCATGAGAGGATGCAGAGTTTTGGCTTCAGAAATGAAGTTAAAAGCTGAACAAAGCAGTCTTGCTAGTAGGAATGGAGAGGGGACAAAACTTAGGCCATCTGCTATTCTTACAGTGCCTTTACAAAGCATTAGAAGTGTGTAAACCCAACACACCTGCTTACACAAGGGCATACTCCCAATGCAGGGAGTAGTACATATGTAAGCAGCTAAAAGGCCAACACAGCCAAGGAGGCATCAAAAATAAGTTGACACTAGAACAGTAGAATAGAGCAAGAGGCAGCAGGATGCTGGAGCAACTGTAGCTGAGGCTGTAATTGCAGGATTTCCTTTCCCTCAGTGTTGCTCCTCTCTAGTCCATGGCCAGTGAGCAGACTTGTAGCTTAGTGCTGTATTGCTCAAGCTTACAGCTCTGTTTCTGCTTATTCTGCCATCTTGGTCACCAAAGGGGATTCCCATATAACAGTATCTGTGTGAGTAATTAGATAGTCTAGAAGAAACAAGCCAGGTGTTTGTGCAGCACTTCCTCTGCCCTGCCAAGTCCTGTCTGTAAACATTTGATACCACTCTCGCCAACATGATGAGCTGTATCTGTAAAACGGGCTGCAGAATCACACATATCACCATTAGCTGTGTTTCACTGTTCTGCACCAACATTTGTTATAGAGCTCTGTGTGCTGTTTTTCACTACAGATGAACCGTGGGTGGAACACTTTAAGGTCCACCAGAGTGTGCTCATGAGTACCACAGTGTTAGTACTTTGAATTAAACCTATTTCTAAGAGTAATTCATATTTTAAAATTTACTCCTGGAAGGAAGGTCTTTAAAATGCATAAGAACATGCCAGACTTAGGAAACAACTTCATCATTACCTGTGCACAACCAGCCATTCAGGGAGATCTAGCTTCTTTTCCCTCAAATGTCCCAAGCAGATCCCAACAGAATCTGTCTCACAGACTTTCACTTTTCTTTATCTACCACACTATGTCTATTTGCTTATCTATCTCTGATCTCAAGTTATATCTTGAAAATTGTGCCAAGTACTACAGAATCTCACCAGACAGTATCACTTCCATGGTAGAGATTGCCAGTATGCCAAACTGGCTTCACACTCTGCAGCATTTGCAAACCATCACAGATTATGTGACTGTAAATAAAAAAAGTAATTTATGAAGCCAGTAAAGTGCTACCAGTGTTAAACACTAACAGAGAGCACCAGAAGGGCACACCAAAAGCCAGAAGCAAAAGAGGAGGGAGCAAGGAGGCAGCAAGCAGGTAGCACAACTGTCTTCTCTACACAGACTCTTTCTTACCAGATGGCCTAAGCTGATTGCTGCTAATTACACAAAGGAAGAAAGGTTACAAGGCAGTGTTATGAGGATTTGCATCGCTAGATCTCAATCTAGAGAGGAGAGGATGCTGAGAGGTTTTCAGGAAGGGCAGGTGCAAAACTTTCACTGAAAAATAGCTGTGAGCTGGAAATCATGGTAAATCTCAGAGTAAGCAGGAACTCCAGGTCTCACCAAGCAACACAACTTCCCCTTGTTTTAACACCTCTAACCATACCAGCACCTCAGCTACCTTAACATCCCCCCACAAAAGCCATCTGCCAAAAGCAGGGCCCATCCAAGGGGGCTTGAGAACAGGCATAGCCCCAGTACCAGGCAGTTCTGCAAACCTCTGCGGTGAGCAGGTCTGTCTGTGAGGGGAATCTGCGTGATGGTATTAAATCAATCAGGAACTGATCGGAGCAGCGGGGGAAACTGAGGCAGCGCCGGTGACAGCCCTGTTGGGCGTCCACAGCGCCATGGGCACGCAGAAGCCCGCCCTGCCGGGCAGCTTTGCCCACCGGGCACCTCTGGATGCGGGCGGGGAAGGGGTCCCGAGGGGAGGCCGCCTCCATCAGCCGCCGCAGTGAGGGCTGAAATGGTCCTGGCAGCCGCTTCTTTCCCCACGACCCCCGCAAGCCCCAGGTCAGGTTCGGCTCTGTGCCCGCGGTGACCCCTCGTTTTTCTGGCCCGCACAGCCCCGCGGGCACTTACCCAGCAGCGGAATAGCCCGCGGGAGAAGCCCGAGGAGCAGCAGGAGCAGGGAGGGAGCCATGGCCGCGGCTCCGCCCGTGGCGCCCCGCGGCTGAGGGGAGAGCGCGTCCCGCCGGGCAGCTCCGCCGCACTTGTGCAGGGCTGGTGGATCAGGGGAAAACGCTGCGCTCCAAATGATAAGGAAATATCCTGTCACATGGGGAGTTTTGAAATAACAGGAATTCGCTGTTCAAACTTTGCTTTCCTAAGCTGATTTTTTTTTTTTTTTCCGTAGCGGAGGAAAGAGCCTCCTTCCCGGCATGTGCAGGTGATAAAGCCGTGATAGCTGAGAGGAGCGCTGCTTTTTTTGTTGTTGCCGTTGCGTGTGGTGTTTGTTGTTGTTTGTTTGTTTGTTTGATTGTTTCTTCTTCTATCCCTTTTGCGATTCCGACAGCTTTGCATCTGGGTCAGTGGTTTGTCTTCCAAGAAAATTAGCCAACTCCGCTCGGAGGGATGAGGATATCCCTCTCCTTTTCTTCTGGGGCAAAGGAAAGGAGAAAGGATAAGGGGTAAGAAATCCAAGTCTCAAAGAAAACCCTGCTCGAACGGCCCGGTTGCTCCCCAGAGCGGAGACTGCAGAAGGAGCAGAGACCTACTTTTGGGAGCCCGGGATCTGCGCTGCGCCCCCGTCCCCATCACTCCTCCCCCGGGCGCCAGCAGGAGCGGGGAGCGGCTGCAGGTCGGGACTGCCAAGGAGCAGCCCGAGGAGACGAGGGGGCTTAAGTCCAATAAAGAACTTCAGCCGATGTGTTTGTTTGTTTGTTTATTCTATTGACAGTGATGGCTCTATCTGCTGTTAACAGGACTCAAATCTTACGCGTGAATCAGTGCAGGAAGGACAAAACCTTGCCTGCTAGCTGGGTTTCACAAGCTGAAGCGCCTGCCTGGAATTAAATGGTCTTTCTGAAAAGGTGCCTTTAGAGCACAGTCCGCCTTGATGTTTTTATGGCTCCTTGCTGTGCTGGATACAGAGCAGCACGTTATTTCTTCGAGATCACTATCATTGTGCAGTCTGAAGAGCCCCAAATGGATTGAAAACGTCAGTCTTAGTGGGTTTTTTACATTGAGGCTTTTGTAACATATGGAACTTACTGGGTGTTCTGATGGGGCATACATGATGCTCAGGGAGCACCTTATTGCTCTCTACAGCTCCCTGAAAGGAGGGCTTGGTGAGGTGGGACTTGGTCTTTTCTCCCGGGTAACAAGTGACAGGACAAGAGCAAATGGCCTGAAGTTGCATCAAGGGAGGTTTAGACTGGATATTAGGAAAAACTTCTTTCCTGAAAGAGTGGTTAAGCACTGCAACAGGGGAATGATGGAATAACCATCCCTGAAAGTGTTTAAAAATGTGAAGATATGGTGCTTAGAGGCATGATTTATTGGTGGGCTTGCAAGTGCTGGATTAATGGTTGGACTCAATGATCTTAGAAGTCTTTTCCAACCTTAAAAATTCTCTGATTCTGTGAACCTGTAAGGCATCAAACCTACCATGTGTATAAAGCCTGTCATGCAGCAGGCTGTAACCCTGTGTTGTCATGTACTCGGAAATCTCTGATAAGAATTAAAACATTGTCAAAGTCCTCCTTGATGGAAGTTCTGGGTGGGAAAGTACAGCACATCCAGGGAAACACTAGTATGAGATTAGTATGGAAAGAAGCAGAGTAAGAAGGTACTTTGACACTATTATGAGAGGAGAAGAAAAAATGGGGATGAAAAGGAAGCTCATTTGAAGTCAATGAAACTCCTGTTAACATTGGAAAGGATTCCACCCTGGCCCTTCAGCTGTGCTGGGTCCTCTTGGGGGCTAAGTGAGGGGAGTAAAGAGGAAGTGGTTTATAATTTCTCTCAACATCTGTAGAACCACAAAAAGGTCAGGAACAGCCTGGCCCAGGGACAGGAGGTGGGAAGTATTTCAGCCATAATCAGCAATGTTCTGTATTGTCATGTTGATGGATTGTTATGTGGGAAACTTAATCTCTTGCTGTAGTGTAGGGGAAATATTTATTTTTCCCTAATTATTTGCAAAACTCAAAAGCCCAGGAAAGCATCTAGTGGTAGAAGGAACAAGTCAGAAGACTCAGAAAAATGCTGCTGCCCTAAGAGAACACTGCTATTTCTAAGACTATCACTGAGTGTTTGGGTATTTGTGGTATTCTTTTGGCTCAAGATAAAAGAGAGAAGGCAGATGCTGTGTGAAGTTCAGTCTCAATGTAAAAAAAAAAACAAACTGCCATCAAAGTCTTTACAGCAAAGGCTGCACATAACTTAAGTGAATATATGTATTGCACAAATAGGTAGAAAAAGGGAATTAAGTAGATGAGTAATTATACCTCTTTGGCTGTCAGCAGCTGTACACGGAATGAGCTAAAGTCCAAAGTGACAGAAGAACCTGTTTTAGGCTATTCTTGGAGTTTGTCAGAACTGAACTGGACAAGATGCTGAGCAACCGGATCCAAATCAGCCCTTCTTTAGAGAGGAGGTCATGCTAGATGACATCCCGAGGTCTTTTGCAACCAAAATGAGACTTCAGAAGATCTACTTTCAAGAGAAGTATTCCAGCCTCCCTTCCTGATCTGGAAACTGCCTTCTTCTCATTGTCCCTTACACTCACTGGATATACTGGAGATATTACCAGTTCAAAGCCATTTTGACACAGACATGTGTGATGCACACACCTATGTCTATGTGTGTATACATATGTCTACACATATGCCCTGTCTAGAGCAGCAAAAGTCTTGATGAGCTTATTCAGGCAGCCTCTGTGTCTCATCTGCAGCATGCTCATCAGTAATTATCTGGATCTGCCTCCCTCTTTCATCATGAATCATATATTCTGATCTGATATGGTCAAAGGGAAAGATTTTCTCTCTTCTGAGACAAAAGGATTCAGCAAAGCCTCAGGCTGTAGTGGTTTGTAGGCAAAAAGTTACCAAAAGCTCAATCTGCTGAATAACTAATTGCAGGGTACATGTCCTAGATAGACATATGTTTTCATCTTTCCCTGGGTAGGAAGCCAGCTGACATTTACACAGAACAGAAAGGCTTGAATTCCTCTGAGACAGGTCAGACCCTCTTTTCTTGTGGCACATCCAGTTCTTGCAACTGGTCACTCTTCCTGGCAAAATACATGGAATTCCTGAAGCCATAGTGGCCTTTGACTTTTGCAGCACACTGGAAAATGGAAAGTTCAGTCCTAAATGAAATCAAATCCAGACATGAAACATAATATGCCTGTATTGTATGTGTAGAAGAAAAACAAGTGGATTACTATCCATGCTTTTACATTTGTATCCAAGATGTTTTTTGATGTTTCCTGTGGGAACCTGTATCTCTCAGATGGTATTCAATAGTTATCTACACATTACTAATATTTGCATGGTTAGTGCAGTGGGTTACCTGCAATGGAAGCCTAGAACCATTTTTGTATTTCATTAGTCATCCTAGAGTACTTAAATAACATTCTCACACTACTGAATGATTTGGGAGGGAGAGCTTTCTAGAAGATTGTACTGTTGTAAGAAGATAATTAAAATTAGATACTGTACTGATTTTGACTGGGATGGACTTAACTTTCTTTGTAGCAGCTCAGATGGTGATATGTTTTGTGTTTATGACCAAAACAGTGCTGATAACACAGGGAGGTTTTAGCTATTACTGAACACTTTTGCACAGCCTGAAGGCCTTTTCTGCTTCTCACGCTACCGCATCAGTGAGGAGGCTAGAGAGGGCAAGAAGTTGGGAGGGGACACAGCCAGGACAGCTGATCCCAGTGGACCAAAGAGATACCTCACACTCTGTGATGTCATGCCCAGCCATGAAAGCTGGGGGAGTGAGAAGGAAGGGGGACATTCAGGGTTATGGTGTCTGTCTTCCCAAGGCCCTGGTTTCCTTGGGAAGTAGCTGAACACCTGACTGTCACTGGAATGTAGTGGAAAAAATCCTTTTTTTGTTTTGTTCATGCAGCCTTTTGCTTTCCCTATTAAAATGTCTTTATCTCAACCTATGAGCTTTCTCACTTTCACCCTTTGGTGCTCTCCTGCATGTGTCTGCAGGAGGGTGAGCGAGCAGCTGTTTGGGGTTGAGCTGCCAGCTGGGGTTAAACTACAACAGACACAGAGTGAAACAATATTTATTAAGGTAGTTTCAAGAACTTTACTATTCTATACATTTGTCCTGGTTTGAGCAAAGGAAAATCAGTGAGAGCCTCCAAGTCAGAAATACAATTTATTGGAGGAAAAGAAAGAAGTAAAATAAAGAATACAACCTGGCACCCTGTTAATTAGGGTGATGGTAGCAATCCGGATAAAGTGGTCTCGTTGAAGCAGTGATCCTGTAGAAAGGTCTGGCAGCTCCTGTCCTCTGGGAGTCCAGTGG
>VWYP01004519.1:396684-442253 GCA_013400435.1 Pycnonotus jocosus
GTTTCAACAGCCCATGAAGATGGTGATAGAATACATACTTTGGGCACATCTTACATTTAACCTAGGGCAACATTCTAATTGGTATTTAGGAGTGATTTTTTTTCATTTAAACCAGAATTTTTCAGGATCAAAAGGAGTTAAAAGCTAAGAGGAAAATCACAGAAAATGGACAAAAGTCTTGAATTTTCTTGAAGAATTTTCAATGACAGTAAAACTAAATTTATCTATCAAGTTGAGGCAAAATTATTTAGTTCATACAGTGTGGTGTATGAATGAAAAGAGCCAGGACACAAACCTATGAATGCTGGGTGTGGATCAAGAACCACCACAGTTTATTTCAAGTGTAGCTAAAGCTGAATCAGACACATTTCCTCGATACAGAAGCTAGTACAAGGAAGGGTTGTGAACACCTTAAGCACTTTTTGATCTCATTTCTTGCTTTGAAAAGTTTGAGCTCATCTTGTCGACTTCTGCAAGCACTCAACACAGCTAATAGTAACAGTGAACAAAACAACACATAAGTAGGATCCAGTCCAACACTAGTTTTACAATACCATTATCTCAACAACAAATTGAGACCACTCATGAGAAAAAAACCAGGACAGATAATGCAGCAATACACTGCCAAGAAATTAAATTCATTGCTCTGTAGTCACATTAAATCACATCAAAAGACAAACCAAAAGAAAAAGAAAAAAAAGAAAATACACAAATGTATTCATCTCCTACATGTCTTAAAACCGTAGTACAGTCATGTTAACCTCCCTTTGCTGTCAAGGGATGGAGCAAAGGAGGAGCAATAAATAGAGGACCGATTAAGATGTCATACTCTTATGCTTGGTCTTACCTAACTTAAACCTGAACCTGCATTTCTGAACAGGATACACATGTCATTGTGCTAAGCAGTACAAAAGAATAAATGTTAAATCAGAATGCCTATTTTTTTCCCTTAAGACAACACCTCAAGCCTTTATTGTGAAACCCTACATGTCTTCTTTTTATAAAATACCCTTTTTAAATTACATTAAATCCATACTACAAATCCCCTGCAGACAGAAGGCAGAAAGGTAATTCTACTGTAGAAGCATTTGTTGATCTTCACAGCCTATTCCACTTTCTTTCTCATTCTGTAGTAATAAATCACTCTAACTAACACTGTGGGAATTTTTCTATAATTACAGTGTTCTACATGTTGAAGAGCTGTACACTCCCAGAGAAGTGGGACCCATGGCTCTGTTATCTACTCAAGAGAGAAATGCTGGACTGCCATGTCTTTTTATTTAGGTACAATAAGCCTTTTAGTAAGACTACTTCTCTAAAAAAAAAAAAATTACATATCTTTAATCCTGCTCATAACTTTATGAGTATACCAGTGGTCTATAAGATTTCTGCAAGCATAATATTCACAGAGAATCATCAAGTTTGGAAGATCAAGATCATCAAGTCCAACCATCAAAGTAACACCACTATAATCTCCCCTAAACCAAATCCCCAAATCCAAGTATCTCTTGAATTTTTCCAGAGGCAGTGGAAGATTCTATCACCTCCTTGGCCTATACCAATGCCTAACCACTATTCCAACGAAAAAAAGGTCTAATATCTAAAATTTTGAACTGAGTGGGAGTAGAGCAGGATACACTTCAAATTAAGATAATGCCATAACCTACTTATAACAGTTACTGCCTTTGAACTGTATGTTCATTTCCAGTTATTTATCATGGTTAAAAGGAGATCCAGAAGAAGTGTTGCAATAAACATATGAAACAATGTTCAATAAAGGATGAAGAGAAATAGTTATTTTTAGAAATTAATGGCAAAAGATGATCCACAATAGGAAAAATATCAGATGATAGGAAAAGATACAGAGCTGATTTGTATTTTCTATTTGCCGTATCACAATATATGTGCCAAAGAAAATCCAGTTCAATTCAGAAACAGCAGTCTTCATATTCATTGTCAACATCAGCTCTAAATATAGCCATGATATGGGCACAGAGGTCCTTCAAGAACTATCATCCTTTAGGAGAGAAATAAAACAATAAGAGAAAGCATTTAAGAAGAAACTTCCAAGAAGGAGGTTAAGGGATAAACAGGTGGAGAGTATGGGTTGGCTTTCTTTGCAGAGGAGAGAGCTACTTAGGGATTTCTTTGCTTGGGCTTTTTAACTTCAAATAATCAAATTTTGGATGAAATTATAGGCCACAGTCCTTAACACACAGATTTGATCTTGTCTCACTAGAATAGGAATACTGTAACATCCCTGTAAGTATTAAGAGGATATTGATAAATCTTTAAATCATTCTCTTGGCAAATATTCTGTTGAGCTGTTGAAAAATGTTTTAATACCCTGTACTATAAATAAAAGTCTACAAACATGATCAGTGTGCCAGCAAGTCTGTGCCACCCTGAATACTCATTCAGGGTGGTTACAGTAGCAAAATACCACACACCTGACATAAGAGAAAGGAAACAGATTTTAATGCACTTTCCCAATGAACTATGAAACAATAATATGAATTTTAAAAAGCATGTCTTTTTAAAACATATTACACTATCCCTAATGTATGTAAAATAATTTTTACAAACTGCTGCTAGCCCCAAATTAAGGAAGTGTTACCCATAGTATAGCATTTACCCATAGGCAGAATATCACATTTTTGAATGGAAATATACCTAATTTCAGGAAAGGCACTGAGAACTGCAGTTTCATATATGATTAAATGTTCAAACCTGTCTGATTCAAGAATTCTTTAAGTTTATGTTGTCTGCATTATCAACTTTTACAGAATTAATTTTTTCCAGAAAGTTAGCAAAGACTGAAATATTATGAAGTATTATGTAATGAAATAGTCACAGAGTACACATTATTGAAGCTTCAACATAGGAGGAGGGGAAAATAAAATTTTATTTCACAGATCACATTTATATTTTATTCTAATTTTAGCAACAGGATTTTTATTTTGGCAGTATCTCCTGCAGAACGGAACAGAATTTCCATGCCCCAGTGCTGTGTCAGAACAGACTGAGCATCCTACTCAGTGACTTCCCTTTAGGCCAGCTCCAACACCAGGAGATGGCCCCTGTCCCACTACAGCTCACTGTCTGCTTTACTCATAAACATGCTGGGTTTGATTCCTATGACCGAGACTGACAGTGATGTTTTTATTTGACATAGTTTAGTCACCAAATAATGCAATTTTGTTTAGTCTAAATTCAGACTCGGCTCATCAAATTTGTTTGAAGAGTGATTGTCATGCTGGCTTCACAAGCAGAGATGACTCCTTAGAGCACAGCAGGCTGTGTTAGGTCTGTGCAGAGCCAGGGATGCCTCCTACAGTGCATTTCAGACCTGCAGCACAAGTCCTGTCACTGCAGCATCACCCAGGAGCATTGCCAGCCCGTATGAACACCCACAGCTGAGCACAAAGCTCGTGATCCCATGTTTCACTCATCCTTAAAATGACACAGTTACTACTTCCCTCCACTTACTAGAGAGGTATATGGGGTGAAATGTATATTGAGTACTCAATATAATGAAACTTACGAGCCAAAACGCAGATGAGATAATCTCAAAACTATTCTTCCCCAGCCTACTTCCAGTGAAATAAAGGCCATGTAAAAAAATTGTAGATAGTAGCCTAAACAGATATGTGTGAAGAAGGGTGACCTGTGAGATGGGACTGGAGGGAGGGAGACAGGTACTACATGATGTGTGGGAGAAGCTCTGGTAGAGGAAGCAGAACTGCTGGAGGTGAGGAGGAGCTGTGATGTTGCTGAGTGCTGTGAGAAGGCACATGCAGAAACACAACTGGTGTAAAGCATATTTTGAGACTTAATCCTTCCCTGGATCTTAGGACCCTGCTGGAGTTGCAGTAATGAGCCTTTTCACTTCTTTCTCTATTTGCTCCTCTGTAACTGAACTTCAGGGCAGTGTGGATCCAAGAGATACAGAGTTTAGGACCTCTTCTTAATTCAGCGTCTCCTACACAAGGCTTAGTGGGACAAAGATAAAGAGGAAACAGAAGTTTAAGTTGTTCTCTTCCTCTTATGATGACTTGATAACATAGAAGGGATGAGTCTAAGTCTGTAGATAATAATTTCTGTGGAATTCAGCAGTCTTGCCTTGAATTTTAAGAAGTTTTGCAAGAGCGCCAAAGGTAATAAAAAAATGTAGCAACCTGTTAAATACATGTTCAGCCCTACACCATCCTGAAAAACCTGCCACCTGAATAGTCCTGGGTGATCCAGTACTGAAATGACTCAGGCCAGAAGCACATGAGTAAGGGGCTCAGATTCCATTTTCTGCATGTTCATGGTATGAGGCACAAGTCACCACGTGCCTCATTTCTCCAGTTTAAGACAAGCTGATGTAGTGTCCTGAGTGTCCTATCAATTCTCCCAGGATGATGGGGACTCCTAGGTGAGACAGTTACAGCATGATAAAATTTGTTTGCAGATGGAGCAATTAAGTACAATCATGAAAACTTCCCTCAGAAGAGCAGGGAGCCAGGTGGGTCTGAAAACCACATCAAAGACCAAAACAGAAAGCAGCAGCACCTGGGTCCTAGCTGAAAAATGTCTTATCCAATAAAACTATTCAGGGTACAATACTTCCTGCTGCGGTGCGCTCTCCCTGCAGCCCCGACTAGCTTCAGGCACACCGGCCACAGTCTTGGGGTACGGCTCGGGCAGGTGCACAGACGGTGCACGACCTCACTTTCCCTTGTGGGGTCTTNTCGAATCACCCTTCGAGCTCAGGAGAATCTTCTGGAAAGGAAGGCTGGGTCCGGGGTGACAGACAGGAGGGGAGGAGGGGGAGAGTTCACATAACAGGTTGATTGACAAAAAACAGCAGATAGGGATAGTGGGGTACATAGAACAAACCATTTACATTAAACAATTATAACTTTGACAGCGACCCACTGCCACAACTTCCACAGTATTTTCTGTGATTATTATACCCTTTTCTGCACCAGCAGTGGAGATCATCCCTCACGCACGTGGATATTGATAGCAACACAGGGCTAAGGAGCCTCATACAATCTCCCCATCTCTCCTACAAAATAGTCCTGTACCTCCTCCCTGCCAAATAGCAGCAGTTGTTACCTGCTGTTACCAGAGTTTCATCTCCTGTTTTCATACAAATACAGGTTGTCTATGGGTGGGCTAGACTCCAGTTTCTGTTGGTATTTCCATAGATGAACATTTCTCATGTAAGTCAAGTTAAAGGAAAAAAAATAATAAAAAAAGTAAAACTAGGGCAAAACCTGAACAAATTAAAACCTCAAAACACAACTTGGATAGAATGCCTTATAAAAGATACCTAGAGGAAAGGCATAAGAATCCCAAACCAGGCAGAGTTTGGATTTGGTACCTGCCTTTCCTGGTGCCTTGGCTAATAGCAAGAGATCAGCCACAGTTGTGGCTGATTTATTTTGATGCGCCATTTCAGTGGGAGTTAGGCATAATAATAACTTTGAAAATATGAAACTAGATGTTAGTTTAATCCTAAATGTGAAGTTGCAAGACTGATTAAATGGCAGTTAAACAAGAAAATAAATCAAATGGAAATAATTACTATGATAGGTTAAGAATAGTTTCCTGATAGGGTGGGTATTTTGAGATTTATTTTGTTAATATCTTTTCTACAATTTTCCATCTCCACTGTTTCATATAAGAAACTTTCAAATATTTCAAATTACTTCTGTTATTTCAAGCACCGTGAGAGTCCCGAGATAAAATAAACTGATTTTTCACTGACTAGTAGCTAGCTGTGCTATCTGCATTTAAACCAAGTTAGGTACCTCCACCAGAAATCAGATATCTGCAGCATCTAAAGCTGCAGATTCAGTACAAGAGACTCTTAGAGTCTGTTTCTGAAGGCACAGCAGCAACTGTGCCATTTGTTATTTCCCCCAGTACAGTGTGTAGCTGCTCAGGCAGCCCCACTGTGGCAGCCTGCCAAGCAACCCAGACAACAACGAAACAACAGCTTTGTCCTCTCTATGTTTCATTCTGACATTGTCACCTTATCTAAGCTTTCTGTAGAGTAATGGGTTTAAAATCATGAACCACTCAAAATATCGGTATTTTCTGAGAACAGCTTCCTTCTGCAGTATCAAAACATGACATTTGCTTTTTCTTCCTAAAATAAAAATACTCACTTCAGCTCTATTCTGCATGCAGGATTTTAATGGACTATTCTTCTTAGGAATCCTGGCAGGTCTTCCTGCCTGTTATCTATGACCAGAAGTGAGCTGATCCATCAGTTTTCACAGGAAACCAGATCAGCAAATGTCACACAGGCAGCAAAGCAGGATATAGTAAACCATACTCCACATATATATCCCACACTTCCTTTACGCTTTTGAAGCTGAGACCCAAGTGGCAAACAGAAAACATAGGTATAGGGGGGAAAGAAAGCTGAAGAGCTTCATAAATCTTAAAACCTGATTCTCCCTACAAACTACTCAGTGCAAATGTAAACAATTGAAGGTGAACATTAAGTGCTCCACATATCGCATGCCATTGGAGCCAGAACACAATCCAAAAGGACTTGCCTTAAATATCCTTAAATTTTGTTTGTTTTAATAATTCTCCTGGGTGAGATGTTTAACTACTGCATCCAAAGCAGAAAACTTCTTCAAATCTCTTGAAATTGCAGAACATGCCACAACTGATTTCACTCAGAAGCCTGGTTTACTTTTGACACAGACTGGTTGGTTTACAAAAATTGAGGGTTTCTATGGATGAATCCTCTCTATACAAAGCATGTGTGTCCTCCTAGAGACAAAGCTTTATTAATAAAGATTCATTTATTTGCACAAAGTCTTCATCTTTCTATGTCTCTCCTAATTGCATCATTCACCTCAAGTTCTCACTTGCTTTTTGTCTTTCAATCTCTTCACCTTTCTCAATTCTTTGAGACCCTGCCTCACATGTTGTGCAATCAAAGTGAAGCCATATTTGGCAGTAAAAAACTAGGACTAGGGATTAAAAGCATTTTATGATGGTCTCTTGCTTATCATTGCTATTCCAAAGTAGAACATAACCCAAAAATATTGACTATTACATTCCATGTTTTGCCAGAGATACCTTCAACAGCTACATCTTCTGTTCATTTCTGCAACACAAACAAATACTACAAATAAAAAAAGACTGAATACCTATAACAAGCTATGGATAACTTGTCAAGTCTAGTTTAGCTGAGAAGTTCAGACAAAGTACATTTCTGGGTAATTATAAAAGACTGAATCTGTAGTCAAGTTCCACTTACCAGTACAACATCCCTTAAAGTTTTGTATTGGGAATCACAGCCACTGAAAGACTGAAAAATCATTGAGGGAAAGATTACTATCTGTGCAAAGCATATGCCAAAAGATGACATCTGTATCAGTACCTAAACACAGCATTCTTCTATCAAGAAGGCAAAGATCCTTTCTCACCAACTTTCTCAAATATAATCTCTTTAGTCTTGTGCTGCAGATTATGCAGAACTGATTATTATTCTTAGTAGAAATTAACTCAAGACTATTGTACCTCAGAGGCCAAGTCCTTTATTGTCCAAAGGACTTTGTAAACCCAATGGGAAAAGAAAACAGAGAAAAATTTTGATATTCTAGTAAACTCTGTGTACAAGGCAGGCTTAAATATTCTGTGAATATGTATACAATGCTACAGCCATCCTGAAGGATCCCAGAGTTTGAGGGAATCATGAAAGTGAGATTTTTTCTGACTTTGTTGATAGGAAAGATTTTTAAGCCTACAGGATTTACTGTTGTGGAACACGCAGTAGGGTTGCTGATAAAAACTAGTCTGGCAGTGATGAGGCAAGAGATCATATTCCTTAATACAGCAGTAGAACATTATAAAAATAAAAATAAACATGTAGGAGGTCAACACTGTTTTCACCTGACTGCTACATACATGTGAAACTTTATTGCAATGTAATAACAGCTCTTAACAACAGTTAAGAACAGGTTGTCCAGGGAAGTTGTGGATGCCCCATCCCTGAAAATGTTCAAGGCCAGGCTGAATGTGGTTCTCATGAAGTGGAAGGTGTCCCTTTCCATGACAGGGGGTTTGGAACAAGATAATCTTTAAGGCCCCTTCCAACACAGACCATTCTATGATTGTGTGAATCTTAAAAGGAATACACAGTGTATGCCAAACCCCTCATAAAAAAAAAATTTATGGACTTGCCACACGTACTAAAGTATTTGTATTTCTGAATTCTGCAATGAATAAAATTAGCAAGTAGGATGGAACTATCAGTATGTATCACTAAACAACCTGGAACCAAACTTTGTTCCCCAAGAGCAGAGGTGCTCCTTTCCTGTGTTGAAATCTGGCTAATTCCCCTGGTGAAACTGCACCACTGATGAAGAGAAAATAAAGTGAATAAGAAAGCAATGATCCCAAGTTAATGGCAAGGTGCTGTGTAAAGAATACCTGATAGGCCAAAGGGATATTGCAGAACCATGAAAAATACAAAGCCCAGTTACAGCAATTGTGTGACTGAACCAGTGATGAGGGACAGAGTACTTCAGAGTTTAAAGATCAGGACTTGTCTGCATTTCAGAAAACAAGGTTAAAGGCTCCATAAGACACCTGCATTATGGGGAAGGACAGTCTGCAGACTAGAAACATGGAGAGAGAGAGAGAAAGAAGGAGAGAAAGAGAGAGAGAAAGGGAGAGAGAAAGAGATTGGATCTTATATGCATATATGAAATTAATTAGATTTATGATTAATCATTAGTATTTCTGGGCATGCTTGCTGTAAGGATCAAGCATGAGAAAGCGTATGAAAGGTTAGGAAATATATATACAATATGAAACTGATTGAGTGTATATCGAGGAGGGCTGGGATTTGGACTTTCTGCATTGCTGCTGCAGGAGAGGATCCCACTGAATCCTGCTCAACTCAGTGCTGTTCACAAATATAAAAAATTGTTTCATGCTACCTACTGTCTGTCTTGAATGAAGAAAGCTTAGGATCAAATCTGGTGTCAAATTGAGCCTCATGGACAGAAAAATTCGAGAAGTCTAGTTCTTGGAAGAGGCAATTAGGAACTGGTCTGAGCAACAAGGACACATAGCTGCCCCCTGAAGTGATCAGTGGGACTCTGAAACCTTGGAAGGAACAGCTAACATTTACAGAAGGCCTTGATTATCTGGAAGATAAGTAGTGCTCAAGAGTAGAAAGCAGGTCTGTTTTGAAAGAACAAGCTTACTAAAATAAACTACTACATTAAAATCACCTACTTTATACTTAAGAGAACAGGAAGAGCTTTAAAAATTACTAATGCTATATCCCAGTGGATATAGTGGAGTGTCATTAGCCACACAATCAGATAATTTAATCATGACTCCAGAGACGCTGCAAGAAAGTGGCTAAAAAGTAGATTGTGGACTTGAACAAAGCAAAAAATTTTTCACTAATTGTTTTGTCTCACCCCACCAGGAGGAAAGAAAGTTCTCTAAACAAACACACTCCTAACAAGAGTTTTTTAGACACCACCCATGATTTCTCTTGAAATAAAACCCAACCAACTTATTTGAAACTCTCGATAACACATTTCAGTGAAATGCTTGGTCCTGACCCTGTATTCAAATTCAGGTTCAGAGAGAACCATGACTTCTCTGCTATTCACTGACTTCCATTTGTTCTTATGTAAACATACATATTTCCATGAAAATCATTGTATTACCTATAAATCATCAGGCCATTTGATTTTTGCTGAAGGATTTGCCCAACCATTCTTCAGCATCAGCTGTGACAGTATTTCACAAGGCAAAGAGAAAGACTCATTTGGGGAAATTTTCACAACTATAAAAGCCATTAAAACCAAGGGAACTAAATGTTCACACTCCTTTAAGCACAGTAAATTGGGGCAGTCTGACACATAGAAATAAAACACATCTGCATAATCCACAACTACCTGAGGATGCATGAGTCAACAGGGGTGAGCCATCACAACTGGCTAGAAAATAGATTCCAGTATGATTTCAGCATTAGTCAGACCCTCATTAGTAAATCAAGCTTTAAAACTGTGAGTGGTCCAGGTATGTACATATTGAAGTGTTCCATTCCTTGATATGTGTGCTTTCTGCAGCCAGAAAGTGGCCAACGGAGACACTGACCAGTCAGAGTTTGTGCTGCTGAGCAGTGTCCCAGTGATGACATGCTCTGCCAAGCATTCCCCATGTTGCTGCTGGGTTCTGCTCCTCTGCTAAGGCACTGGCTGTTCCAAGCCTGGGAACACGGGGCATAGGCGAGGGGAGGGGAGCTGCACTGTTTGTTAGCAATCAAAAGTGCATGCATAAGGACTCAAAACCCATGCTTAACAGGGTTCAAAGCAAAGTCAAAGCAAAATATTAGATGCTACAATCACCCCATTCCTTATGTATCAGAAGATTGTATGCTAAAAATGCTCTAAACCTTTAACTCAAAATACATATTTGCCTTTTTTAGCCCTATATGATTATCAGCATTACTGCATGTTGCCCATGTACACTCCCAGGGTTGATGGGAATTTTAAAAAGTAAAATCAGCTTTAATCAATGGATTAAGGTTCTCCCACAGGCTCTCTCATAATGGCTTAATTCACATTTCTCACTTAAAACATAGATCACAATCAGTACCAACAAAACCAGACTTGACTTAAAGTAATCCAGAAATTTAAATGTACAAATATTATGAGAGAGAAAAATCTTTATCCTACAACAGAGTTGAAAAAGATTTCAAAAACTACCTACAGTAATAAGACAATTCATTAAGGTCTCCAGCTTCACAAATGTGATATGAAGTGAGTGCTATAAAGAGAGATTATATATGAACCAGCTCTTCAAAAGTTTAAGAGTTTGTTCCAGCTCCTTAAATACAGACTGATGCTTGTATTACCTCTTGCCGAAGTTCATGGCAACAGATTTTACAATAAACTTTAAATACTATGAAACAAATTCTCAGAATCTATTTTCATCACAGGCATCTCAACAGAAATGCTTTCTATCTAAAAGAGACAGGCAGTAAAGCAAACTTAACATTAATTGCCCCTCCCTGTTCCAAAATAGAACAAGTTTCATTTCTACACAAACTGCAGGACTTTTAATTCTGTCAAATGAATAGCTATTCTCTTGAAAGACACAAGTTATGCTACTGAACTAACCCACAATCCATATAACCTCTTGTCCTAAGGGGTTTGGCCCACATTTTTAGGAAGAGACCCTAAGAACAGGTCCAACTGATACCGCTGCCCACTGCTCCCAAAGTCCCATGGTGTCAACACTGGTTTAAGCAAGAAAATTATGCTTATCATTGTTTTAAGAACACAGCATACAGCTGTCGAGTCTATTCAGCTTCAATTCTGACCACATTTTAAGATTCATAAATCAGGTTTTAGCCTGATCTTCAAGACATTTCAGGTTGATCAAAACACCAGGTTCTACACTACATTGTGTTGCTGTCACCAAAAAAGGAATTAACTGTCAAGCTACCACAGAATCTGCTTATTCATAGACTGTACACAGTTGTTGCCATTTGTTCTTTAAAATTCCTTTAAAATACTCATGCTGCATTTACCAAAAGATAGAGGACATGCAGCATATTTGAAATAAGATCTACAATGGAATATTTGGTTTAGCTGAAGGAAATCAATGACAGATTGTTTTAAAAGATAATGTAATTTATGTGTAGGCATCAAACAAGAACAAAAACCCCACAAATCCTCAACCAGAACAATCAAAAACCCCACCTCCACCCCATCTGAAACCAGAAAATTTAAATACTTCCAACAGACCTTGCTTATTGTATCTCTAAGTCCTTCCATCAAAAGAAGTCCTTTTCATATTCTTACACAAAATTTATAAATTGACTTTGCAACATAATGAACTAAATACTCCAACTTTAATATTTTGCATTCATACCAAAACCAACAGTTTTTACAAATAGTGTTATTTACTAAAACAATTCTTGTACAACAGTGCAGTATATCTAAATATATACATATGCCAACAACAAAGGGAGCATCAAAACAAAGCCAAACAAAAATGCACTTTGCTACTGTGTACACTTTATTAAAACCAAAGCAGACTGCAGCAGGTTTTTCTTTTTCATGACAAAGACAAAAATTGTTTGGATTCCAGAAGAACATGCAGGATAGAACAAAATCTCCTACCACCTTTTTGCCAAGGTAGCAGCATGAAAAGGGAACTTTCGATCTGCAATTTACATAGTAGCAAATGGAATGTTTTCAAACACACCCATCCTAATTTAAGAAACAAGGCTTCAAAAATGCACATAGTGTTTTTTTATATATTGAAGCAAAAAGTTCAAATGTCAAGGCCTTCTCCATGTTTTCCTATGGTGTTGGATAGTGTATGTATGAAGGTCAATACTCTTCACCGCAGCTGAAAATGAGAAAGGAATACCTGTAGTGTGGAGTTGATCAGCTTTACTAAGATTAAATAACAGAGTAAGAAGTGATTCTGCCTGCTGTTGGCAATGGAGGTTTTTGTAACTTTCATTCTACCTTTTTCTTTAAAAATATCTCTTCCAGTTTTGAACTGGAAAAACTATGCTCCCTTGTTCTTCAAAACAGATACATGTTCTCCAAAGGAGGGTGCAGTTGTACATGTAATTCAAAGTGCCAGTGTAGCTGCTCTAACTAGAGATGTCCTTTTTCATTCTGTGACTCCCAGCAGAGAAGGAATACAGTAAAACCTTTGTACATAAAGACTGCACAGATATCTTTGAAATATGAGTGAAAAATAAAGTGATATTAAAGAAAATACTAAAAAAATTGGAGAATGAGGTATTAAGCAGTTCTCCAGTGTAAATCTGATGTTCCTGCCATCTAGAGGAAATTAGAGAACTATAGTAGCAGCCTAGATTTGATCAGCAAAATATGTACATGGTGTTAAAAGCAAATCTGCCTCTGTTAAATTTAACCATTTGCAATCTGGCAGAATTTTCTGAAGTTCAAATTTATTTCAGTTCCCCCTGCCTCAAAATTCATGAACAGTAACTGTACCATGAGGGCAGTATGCTGCTCCACATGTGTTGAGAAGCATCCAGGAATTCTTATCTTTTGCTCCTTTTTACTGCTGTCTCTATGTGCTTCGGCAAATGACGTTACAGACACATCTACACAGCACCAGTTACTAAACAGAGGTGGGCAACTACATTGTGACTGTTCCTGCAGCTGCACACTCTGGAACACACTGCCATGATGTCAGTATAGAAAATTTTAACATAGTACCCCAGGATTTTTCCTGGGAGGTTTTACAGTAAGTCTTGACACCTTTGTTACACTCACATAAATTGAGATGATAAATATGGCTAAAAAAATTTTGCTTACAGAAGTGTAATGCACAGAAGGCACTTTCAAGAGTTTGCTCCAGTTCATGCTAACCCAGCCATTGAACTACCCCTTCTGAAGTTAATTAGAATTTTTGTATTCCTTAATGAAAGGGTTAAGTAAAAAAGAGTTATGCAAAATATCCTGAACATGTTTTAGGCTTAAACTGACAATTTACATGTAAAGAAACAAGATATTCAAAAATCAGGTCTTCTCTTGGAACATGAATAATATTTCCAATGATTTCTTACTTTCAAATAGTTTACATTCTGACACTTTATTTAATTGCTAAAAAGCTTTTCCACACAGTAGCTGTACGTGTACTTTCCACTGCTCACTAACATTTCAGTATTCAACACCATAGTAAGGTAGAACTTAAGTGAACTTGGTCAAAACAATGCATAAACAAGGAATATGAGAATAAATCATGGCAGAGAAGCACCAGCAATGGCATCTCCAGGTTCATGATAACAAACCAGCAGAGAGGAGGTGAACTGAAGTATCATTTCCAAGCTGTCAGAGTATGAGAGGATGACTGCAAGAATTCATGCAATGACAGCATCTAGCACAATAGGAGAAGGCATCACTTCAGAGTATTGAGCACATAGGGCACAACCAAGCAGGAAGACATTTTCTGATAAGAAAAATCAACATGAAGTAATACAGCTCCAAATTCAATTTAATCTGAAAATTGCATGTGAAATGGAAAATGTAGGTTCCAACAGAAACACTAAGACTCAGAACTTAAAACTATAGTGACCTACTCCACCAGTTGTAGACAATGAACTCTGTTTCAAAGTCAACTAAAATTCCCAGCCTGCTACAGGAGGTACCTTAGAGCAGTGACTTCAACAAAAGTATGAAGGAAAATAGAAAGTGTCCATCTTTTTTTTTTTTTTTTCTCCACAGCTTTCATTATATTGAATTTAAAGGGGCACTGAATTTTAGCATGAATTTTCATGATGAACATGAAAGGTGATTTTAATTTTCATAAAAATTGATGAATGGCCAAAATAAGCAAGTTGGAGAGCAGAAAAACTGTGATACACATAAGGTTTCACTGTTCAAATGAGAAACCAGGACCCAGCATTTCTGTATATCAAGGAAAAGCTTCTAAAACTTTAAAAACAATGACAAATTACTAACAAAATGTATTTTTTTCTGGGTCATGTCTGTACAGAAGTTCCACATGTCACATTAGGGAACATGTGACACAACACGTGAAAACCTAAGAATATAATAGTTAATATCAAAACCAATATTGTCATGCTTCAAGCTTCTCCTTGAATCAGGGACTAAGAACAATGGAATAAAAAATTGTTTTCACTTTTGTGTATAAATTATACATTTCTATACATGTTGAATATCTGATTTTGGAATAAAATACCTAATGCATACAGAAAATACTAATTAAATTATACTACAAGTCCTTTCTAAAGACATCACTTCTTCAATCCATAAAAAGTCATCCATGCATGACACAGTATGTCAGATTATTTTTTTCTTTAGTATTTCCTTTCAAATTCCATAGTCTTTTGTGATGATACCAAGCACTGAAATAATTAATGACAGTTTGTGAGGATGCTTAAAAAATTTAGAGAAAACAAATACATGCAAATCCTAGCATTAGATCAACCAGCTGGCTTGAACATCCTCAACTGGAATAGATCAACCATGGGCACGTTTTGTAACCACCCCAGTCAGAGGCTATGCAAAGCAGGCTCTGAAAGTATCTGGCAAAACACTGATGTCAATTAAAATAGTGAAACAAAGGCATGTTAGGTAACTGTGAACAGATGCAGGAGTATATGGAATAACAGAGCTCATTTTATAGCGTAATGTACAATTGTGACATTTAATTCCAGAAGCATCACACTAAAATATAGTACATAAAACAAACAACTTCTGACATACACACAGGACTAAAAACAGATCTGATGTTGAAGCCATCTAGTATTGCTCTAGTGGAATTAGAACAGCTGGAAAAGATGAAACCAGGGTTACTAGATGGAATACAAACACAAAGTAACAACACTCTTTGTACAAAAACTCTGCTCAAGCACACCTGAAATGCTGCCTTCCATTACCATGTTTCTTTTGCAGCACCTCATCCACAGAAAGAAAATACCATGCTTTACAAAGCCATGTGGCTAAGTTCCTGAGGAATATAAGGGTTTAAAACAGGATAACTCATGTCCTTGCAGAAGAGAATTTAAAGTAACCTAAAACTGGATTTAGATGAGATGCCTCATAAACTACTCAAACTATAGAAGGGCTAATAAACTCAAACGGTACAACTGGAAATTGAAACAGACATTTAAGGCAGAAGTGTTTGTGTTAGAACAGTAAACAGAACTAATTGCTAAGCAAGGCCACAAGAGATAAAACAAAGCCCTGAAGGTTTGTTCAGCAAAGTGATTTACATGTCATAATTCTCCATGTTCTAATCAAGAAGACTTGAATAAAATAGTGTAATTCATGTTGTGTGTTCCAGTTTAGAACTCCATTGTTCCTCTTTGAAATCAATTCCTCCGTCTTTCTTTGGTGTAATCTTTACCAACACACACAGAATACAGTTCTGGCTCTCATTTAAAGGAAAAAAAAAACCAACTTGGAAAAATAAATTACATGCTTCTCATGATAAAATGCAAGATCCTGATCTGTTTCATGGTCCCATGATATGTTTAGCAGCCTCTGAATAGTAGTTTTAAGTTAGTAATTATATCCAAAGCAGAATCATAATTTGCTGTTATCCCCCCAAATCATTTACTAGTTAACAAGTTTACTTTGGTAGATAAGCTATCTAATAGTCATAATACACTTGTGTTCAATTCAAGAAGTAGTGAAACTTATTTAAGTTTGTAAATTCATACACAGATCTTAGCTTGTAATTGTAACCATGATATGCAGAATTACTGTTTTTCCTGCACTGGAAAAAGACATTGTATCTGTCTTAAAACTAGACAAAACTATGAAATATGGTTGTCAGTTCATGATTAAAATAAAATAGTAAAGCAAATTATTTTTAAACATAGTGTTAAATATATTCACATGACCACCATAGTTATACAAAATGGGCACTACTGCAATCACACACTATATGTACATAACATATATGCCACAAGAGTTTGCAATGGTTGAGTTTTCCCAAAGTAGCCAATTTAACCATACATAAATAATCTTGTACCAATTTTTAGGCATTTTAAAAGGAATTAAATTTCCTAAATATATCAGTTCCTCTGCAAAATAATAAAAAAAAAATCCTAAAAAGTCAGTGCAAATTGAACTTGTTCACCAAGAGAGATTCTTATTAAGCTGAGGATAAACAAAGTTTAAGAGATTAAATGAAGAAACTCATAGAATCGCCAACCACCTTTAGCAGAGGTTAAAGAAGATTAGGAATCAGAAGTCCTGGATCCTATAGCAGAGCCTTCTGTGAGTAACTATGCTGTGGTTGTTGAGGTGGTGGAGGCTGTGGTTGTTGTGGAGGTGCTTGCTGGCTGCCTGCTGTCTGTGGCAGAGCTGTAGGCGCTAAGTTATAGTTTGGCACCTGGGACATATTAGTTCCAGCATTCTGATAAGCAGCAACATCAACAGTACCAGGTGGTGGACTATACACTGAAGGCTGGTTAGAGTAGGTACTTCCAGCAACAGAACCAACCATAGCGCTGAAAAGAGAAAAAAAAAAAAACAAAATGAGAGCAAAAATATTTAAAGTAGAATTAACAAACAATTTACTAACAGAAAAGGAAAACTTTATTGCTTCTTCAGTTGTTCTAGTTATACACACAAAAATTTCTAACTCTGTACACATTGCATATTTAAAACTGTAGCCAATGAATATTCTCATTAAAACTCAAACATACTCCTCAGATTTAAACAAACAATATATACTCCCCATGGATTTAAAATTAGACCATGAATCTGTACTTGTTTTATTTTAAGGTGCAACGTGGAATACCATCTATCTTCCATTCTGTTCACAAAGAAACAAAACCCAGCAAACTGTTTTAAATAGCAAAACAAGTCAGATGAATATGCAGAAACTCACTTTATCAATTAACTATCACTTTATTATCCCATCTAAGTACCTTTGAGGACAAATACATTAATGACTCAAGATCGATGTCTCTCCCAACTTTTTAGAATAAAACTACTTTCCACAGAGAGTAAACAAAAATAAAAAACCCAAACAAACAAAAACCAACTAACAAAAACCCACAAACTTTTTTACAATACAGGTAACTTAACCACAACTTAGTGTCTTTGGCCATCTACACAATGTAGAAAGCCTCTTTTAGCTTCTTTATTTGGGCAAGCTGTATAAGCTTTAGTAAGTATTCATAGCCCATTCACTTCTTTCCCAAAATGAGCAGAATTCTCCCCATTCTTCTGTGGTAAGATATTTGACAAGAGAACAGTAGAATATACACTCTCAGAAATTACACAGAGACAGCCAGAGCAGCAGATAATCTTCTTAATTAAAAGTATATTAAAAGTTACCACTACCAAATCATGTCTGTATAATTTTCTTGATGTTGTATATAAAAAAGTATAGAGCTATATAAATTACATATTTCATATACAGAAAATTAAAAACTAGATAAAAATTTTTTAAAAAATGTAAAATTTAAGAAGTTTGTCAATTTAAAATTTAAGAAGTTTGTCAGGAATTTTTACCAAATACATGACACCAATAAAAAATACTCTGAAAATGATTACACTAAAGTATCTTTCAGTTGTGTTTATAATTATACTTCCATAATTTAAAAAACAGTCTCTGTTTAAATTGATTTAAATTTGAATAGAAAAATATTTAAAATTACTTTGTGTAAGACGTCTGTGCAGGCTGACCAGGAATTACTGAGCTGGCAGATGGAGTAACTGTGCCTTGGCTGAGAGAAGGGAGCTGTTCTGAAGGAAGATTGTAACCTTGAATGTGGCCCATCTGTGCACTCCCTGCCACCAAATATGCATTACCTTGAGTTTGCCCCGGATAAACCTACGAAGTTAAATAAAGCAATATTAGAAATAAAATACAAGAAAATTTTCTATTTAATATCTGACTTCAGAACTTAAAGACATCCTCTCAAAACTTTTAGTTTTGGTTTGTTTTTTTTTTTTTTAATATCAGTGAACAGCATTTAGCATTTAAATTACTGAAGTTAAAAATGGTAATTCTTTCACAGCATCACTTTCGTGTTAATTATCTATGAGTAGATGGAGATAAATTGTACTCCTTTGGTTATTTATTTTCTTTGACCCACTATGCAAAGCCCTGCCAGTTTTATTTTTTAATTTTGTGCAACTTAAAGCCCAGGATGGGCTTTTTCCTTGATCAAAAGGAACTGAACAAAAAACCACAAAAAGGTTAGAACCCACAATAGGAGAGCATCCAACGCTTGTAGCTGAATACAAACATTTTTATTTTTTCACATATTGTGCAAAAACACCAAGAGAAAACACTGCTCAGTCAGTGTGAACCTGATAAGGTCAATGGCTATTAAAGGTTACATCCATACCTGAGAGCCAGAAACACCAGATGACTGCATGTAATACTGCTGGTTTTGTAGTTTTGCGTACATGGAATACATTGGGTCCTCATTCATCAATTTGTTATACAAAGAAAGAGCTTCCATTGCTTTAACATTGAGCTCTGAAAGTTCTGAATGTTTCCTAGAAAATATATTTTACAGTTTATTCTACAATTTAGATAACTTTAGTATAGGACAGACAACACAGAGTAATTTCATGAGATGTGTTAAGTAACATTTTCTTACTATGAAGTGATGCCTGACAAGTGCCAGACAGTCAAATGGTACAACACTAGAGATTATTATGTGAGTACAGGAAAAAATCTTCAGCCCTCTTCTCAGAGAGACTACAAATAAATACAAATATTTTCTTTGCCACATGAATTAAGATGTTATCAAGTAACAACTCTGGTATTTCTAAGAATGAATTTTCATTTCAATCAAAGCACATGACATTTCTTTTTACCTGTCTATATCCTCCAATTTTTCATCTATGAGAGGTCCCATCTGGTGGCACATTGCTAGAATAAAAAGCCATTAAAATATATCAGAGTATTAAACATTTCCATACTTCAAAGTCAGAAAGCAATAAAAAAATAGATAGAAATAGATGCTAGCCCAACATTGTTTTAGTTCATTACTTTAATCTGTATGTCAAAAAAATTTTAATAACAGAAGTAGCATCATGAACAATTTAGAAATGAGACTCAGCTAAAGTTTGCATTAGTGGTACAATTTAAAAAGTATATTTTAAAATAAAGTGAAAAAAACCCCACATTTAGCATCCAGGAAGTATAAAACTGAAACTATTTTGCATAAAAAGGTTCAAGTAAATCAAAAGGTGATCTCTTCTTCAAGGAAGATGATTTGCCACTGCAACCTAGATCATGTGCTCATCCAACTTTACTACAAAAACTAGGAAAACAATGAAGGAGAGAACTGTTGCAATGATTCAATCATCTGCACATCAAAGACAATAATAGCACATTAGTCTCACTAGAATTCTAATTGGTGGAAGGGGGTTTTTCAAACCACTGAAATGTGCAAAATTAACACAAAAGCTTACCAAAATCAGAATGAAAAAGCATTAAAATAAACAAAAATGGACCCCATGCCTTCTTTCACCACTAGGAGACAGGGCTCATCTAACTGCCAAGCAAACCATGGCTAATTAGCAGAAAGGCAGATTTTGTCAAATGTAAAATAAACAGACATGGAAGCTGAAAGGGAAATTTTGCATACTAGAAATGCAGAAGGTTCTGAAAATGTCTGAGCCATGATGAGTGAAAGGACATCATTATTGAGTTCCTTGAAGGCAACTCCAGGTGAAAGAGGAGTTGTATGAGAGGTACCCATCTTTGAACCTGGGGTCAGTAATATATTGGCAGAAATGCTGGGAAAAGATGTAAAACCTGTCGAAGTTCTGCCTACTTTTATGTATAGCATGAAGTCATGAAGTATGGCAAAAGGCATGACAAGGATTGTTCACATGTCTGTTAACATGATGAGTGTTCTGCTGCCAACCACAGGCCCTGAGCTCCTGAACATGTCAGGATGAGCTCTCTAATTCAAAGACATTTATGACTGGACATGTGGATGGCAGAAGAAAATGAAGTGGTTTTTCTGTCAAATGTTGATCAGCATCTGCCACCACTGGTAGGAACCAAGGACTCAAAAAGCATCTAGAGAAAATTTTCAGAACCTATGCCAAAAACAGTTCACCAAAGCCTAGTTAAGTGTAGAGCAAGTAACCTTGAATTAGCTTTGTAGATTTATATGTAGCCATATATTTGGCAGGTGCTGCTGCAGGTAGCTGAGGAGTAATCATCTGACTACACTACTGCTTTCAGATTTTAGGAGCAGTCACATGGTTCAATATAAAATTTTGCATTGCTTTAATGACCTCACAATGCATTTTGAAGCAGCTCTTAAGTAAGCCATCTCTGTAGGCTGGTTGACAAGCATACTTTTAATTTCTCTGCCTCTGTCCTGGATCAGATACAGACAATCTGCTTCTTAGACAACAGCCTCTATAGCTATATTTGGGACTTGAAAGAATAAAAGCAGTCATGTTTCTTTTTACCTCTTTAGTTTCAGGGGAAATAGAATATGTGCAGACATGTCACTGATGTGAGTTCCTAAAACAGGATTCATTTACAGATATGGTGAACCAGATGGGTGTGGAAAGATGGGAGGTATCTAAAAGTTTACAAACCTATGCATTTTTTAATTATTAAATTCTAGATAGATGTAGAAACTGCCATTTTTAAACAAAGTTTGGCATCATGTGAGTTGTCAGTTTAAGCCTATGTTCTGTGTCATAATCAGGAAGTTTCCTTTCTTTCTTTTCCAAATTCCACTCCGAAAATTTTGGGGCATTTATCAACTCAGGTAAAATGATCTTATAATGCTTCTATGAAGAGGTAGTCTGAACAATTTGACTCTAAAAGAGGATAATCTGTAGCACTCTATGAAGTATTTGTTAATACGCAACTCCTCCAGAAATACACATTCAAGTGAAAAGCATGTGGGACACCCACAGGTCTTTTCTAAACATTTGTACTACTTCTGCCTCCTCTCATGGAATCTTCCTGACACTCCTTTTGCCACTCATGCTGTGCTACTCTATGAAGGAAAAAAAATGGACAAATATGATTGAATTAAGTATTTATGTGTCTTGAAAAGGAAAATAATACAGGAAACAGTTTTCTTTAGAGAAAAGTAGTCTTTTTTCAAGTTAACATTTTGCACTTTGGTCTCGTAGATGTGGGAAACAAGAAGTGAGAAGATAATTATGGCTCAGGCACTTTTCTCAGGCATGCCTCTCGCACGCTCACGAAGCTGAAGTAGTCTCAGCTTAGTTTCAATTTCCGTTGATACAGAAAATTACCAGTGAGGAAAACAACAATGAAAAAATTCATTCTTTTTTGTTACCCTCAAGATGAAGCAATTCTGGGAGGTCTGGCTGGTCATCAGATGGATCAGCACTTTGCAACATCTGCAAGAGTTGGTCCATTTTATCCTAGAATACAAATTGCATAATTAGGGCAAATGTGGCAGCAAGGGAATTGGCACTTTCAGGATGGTAAACTAAAGCAGCTGTTCATAACAGCCATTTTGATCCCTTGGCACTTGAGACTCAACTAGACTAACTTTAAGAAAATACAAATGATACATGATACTTTACAGGAAGGAAGATGCTTGAACACGGAAAAGCCTAATGAGAAAAAATAGTGGTAACAAGTGGAATGTGCAGAATACTCCATCATTCTTAAAACTCCTTCTAAACATGTATTATTTCCTGAACAGTTCCCATTTTTCCAGCCTAGTAATTACACATGCAATACTACCACCTAGTGGGATTAGTGGAAATGTTTTGACAAAATAAATGGAGAGAGTACTTCAAAAATTGAAAAGCAATTTTAAGTGCATGAAGCCTATTCAGTACATGAACCATGTAATTATCAATGTATGTGGAAGTGTTGCTTTAAGATGATGTTTGGAGGCATTTCAGGATTTACTTCAGAAAATGTCAATATTAAGCAAGAAGTTTAAGTGCAATGCTTTTATAATAAAAACATCAAAGACTAGAAAACAAACAGGCATAAAGTCTTTGAAAAATATGTCTTGGAGTGAACTGTATTTGGTAAAGTACCAAAAATATTATACATAAATTATTTTAATCATTTATTAGCTGAGCACTATCAAATAAATAGACTTTTTCACACTGAGTTATATAGGTTGTATGAAAGCAGAAAATAAAACCATGTTTTGTCCTCCTTAAACCACAGAAAGGTGGGTTTACTTCCTTTAAAATTATACTGTGGCAAATTTAAAAACAAGAGAAATCACTAAATCAAAAATCAACAACAGACTTACAGAAAGCAAAAGCTGGAAGGCACCTCAAGGCAGGCCTCAGATAATCTGTTTCAGCAGGTTACAAATTAATATCTCTTGGGAAGAAGAGTTTTTGGGGTAGGACTTAAATAGGACTTGAGGAAGGCAATAACTGATTTCTCATTTCAAAAAACAATAACAGAACCCAAGATGAAGTGAAAAAAAAAAAACCTGCAGGGGAAAAACTTCCTGGACTGAATGTTCCTGGAAACCCTACAGGATCACTATGGTGAGATTGTAAATATTACTTACAGAGGAACAGAATTTCAGACTTTTCAGGGACAGAAAGAGATCTTTTAGTCTGAGGGTAGACAGTGGTGGTTATACTGGAAATAAATCTAAATGAGCAGTCAAGATGGGTACCCTGAAGTACTTTAAGCAAAATTTAAAAGTAGATGTGCCACTCAACACTAAGATTCTAGCTTGGAGGTAAACAGATGTACAACCCCCAGTAGGGCCGTAAATGGAATGCAGTTCCAAATTCAGTTTCTTGAAATTCCTAAGAAATTCAAGACTCTTAAACAAAAGAGAATACTGCAGATTTTTAAAATTACTTTAAAGAAACTTCCCCTTCCATTCTCTTTTTGTCATGCTTTTGAAGTACAAGATGAAAGGGTTAAACATCACACATCTAAATGTCGCAGCAGTGCACTTAGACCAATCAGTATTTTTACTGTGCTTACTTCATCAATATAAACTGGTTCTGGCTCAGGTTCTATTGTCTCTACTTGAACTTCATCACTGAACTGCACTGTTTTCTTCTCAGCTTTCACTGTAAGATAAAGAGCCAGAGTTAATTTTATAACAGAAAAAATAAACAATGACATAAATATTATATAACTAGTATATTGCCTATGCTCCTTGTATTTGAAATCGCTACTATGAAAATTTTAAAAACTGGTATTTTATTGACATTTGAAAGCCACAGATCCAAATAATTTATAAAAAAAATAGATCAGTTCACACAAGCACAGCAGAAACATGTTTTAGAAAGTAAATCGCTTTATCACAGTCTCTCTGCACATAACATACATATTAAAAAGTCATCAAGATTAAAAAGACTTGGAAAGAGGGATTGGAAGCAATAGGGCTAGCAAGCCAAGTTTAAGATAAAACTGGTAAAATCATCTATGACAAACAGCCTTCTTTTCCCCAGAGCAAAGTACACAACCAAAAGGTCTCAAGTTCCTCTATTCCTTCTTCACCAAATCCTATATGCAAAGCATCTCATTCACTCATAGCACAAAATGCTCTATATTTAGCAAAAAAAAGCCAAATACAACTCTCATCATACACTCTTATTAGATAGTCTTAACATATCACAAATGACTGCTACAGCATATGATTCTGCTGACCTGCTCATACTTCTAGCACCCTCAAATTGAGATCACAGAAGATTAATCCTGTAAACCCATGAGACTTACAGTAATCAGCTCTAGAATCTTGAAGTCTTGTCTAATATTTATTATTTTTATTGGATATTTAAGTAGATTGGATGAATATAGATACAAGTAAATAAGCTGCATGCAGAAAATCTCTCTGTCCACTATGCACATGTACATACCTACAGTATGTAGCTTTCCTGAACTATTTGAACTCTGGTAATCTGTCTCCAAGTCCTATCTGCCATGGAGATGGGAGATAGGGGCCTTCAGTTTTAGTTTCATCTAAATTAGGTATGCACCATTGCAACTGGACAAAGGCAATTTGGAAAAAAGCTGCTGTTGCGCACATTTATCTAGGTGTCAATGGAGTGATTCCATGAGTCTCAAAGAAGCTGCTGACAAAGGCAGCAGTAGACAGCAGCATTGTTTTGCAGAAGACAGTTTGGGCAACCTTAGTCTGACTATTGTTTGTGATAACATAGCAAGGGCTCCTCAATTTTACTTCAATTATCACATTAACTTGCAACTGAACTCCATCATAAGGGAAAGGAAATCACCCATGAGCCATGGCAGGGTTAAACATATATACAGAAATGTAATGTCACTTACTCATTTCAGGCTCAGCAGAAAGATCAGCTGTTACAAAATTAGATGGAAACAATCCTATACCCTGATGAGTTTCACCTTTCCACCAATTTGGATCACTAAAGATTAAAAAAAAAAAAAATAAAGCTCCCATACATCCGAAATCCCATATTCACACGGAACTCTCTTAGGAATTGCACAGCAAAGGCTTTTACATTACTAGAACATAAATATAATTTGTATATATGCAGAAATCTTTACACAAGAATTGTCAGGCAAATACCTTTATTTGTAAAAAATCTAGGAGATAAAGCATTTAATACAAAAATACGTTTCCATTCATTGTACTTCAAGGTATGCTTTTACACAGAAGATACAATTATTTCTAGTTAATTTTTACAGTTTGACATAATTCTAGTAGGCATTCTATATAACTTACCTGTCATCAAGGATAGTTATAAGTTCTCCAGCTTTAAAAGTTAGTTCATTATCTTCAGCAGCCTCAAAATCATAGATAGCACGAACCTTTCGGCCTTCATGTTTGTGGTTTGTTAAAAGGCTTGAGGTGCTTGGATACAAACTGGAAAGTGTTGTTTGCTGTTGCCTTTGTTCTTTTAGTGACAGCTCAATAGCTACAAAAGAAGAGTTACTCAGATGAAAATTCCCTCTATCAATGGGTTGATTGATATGAAAAAATTAATTCTGTGAAAACTTTTAGTATGATTCTATTCCTGTTGTATTTTAATGACTTTCCATCTTTCTCTTAGAATGAATGGTAAATAACAGAGAGAGCAGAATTCTGTCTATGGATTTACTGGGGCTTCCAACATGGACAGGATGAATAATTAGCATTTAAGCACAAACAGAATAACTTCACAAAGTCATCCAATTTTTATTGTTATATTATTGTTATAACCTTGAACTGAGGTAAAATATTTACATCCTTACTTTACATCTTACACTGTGTTGAACTTTTCCAGACTGCTTGAAACATTAAAAAATGAATGTTTAAAGATTTTTAAGATTTTTAAAGATACAGCTGTTCCCATGCACAGTGGTTCTCTGTTAGACAGGAGCCTTTAGCCTGGATTCACAGAATCAGATTTACACAGATTGGCTGAGGTTGGAAGGCACCTCTGGAAGTCTTGTGGTCCAATCCCCTGTTCATGCAGGGTCACCACAGCTGACTGCCAAGGACAACTTTTTCATATCTCCTAGAATAAAGACACCATAACATCCCTGGGAAACCTGTACCAGTGCTTGGTCACCTTCACAGTAAAGTCCCTCTTTAATTCATAATTAACAAAATGATTTTTGCTTAACTAAGCAAAAATTTGCCCCTTCCTGTTTTTTCCTCCTTATCATGCCTTGAATAATTTCACATTTCTGGGTCATTTTCAATTAAACTTAACTGAGCAGAGAAGTTTCACTCATATTAAACACAGCTCAAGTTTGTAGAAAAAATGGATCATATTTAAGAAGGGGCAGGGTGGACATAAACATTATAAAACTCATGCAGATATGCTCTTGAGACACAGATCTCTTAAAAAGTAGATTTTGGTGGGTTGACTATTGAAGAAACCATTAGTAACACATACAGATTGGCTAATGTTCATTTAAATAAATCAATATGTATCATGTCAGCAAATAAATGCACCCACCTTTAGCTAAATCCTCCTCTTCCTTTTTGGTGGCTACTGTACCAGGATCTTTGGCAACTAGAGCTGGACTTGCTTTTGCCTGTTCAGCAGCCTAGCCAAAATAAAAGATGTAAAAATGAATCCAACAAAAAAATGACAGTGCATTAAGTTCACCATTTTGCTTTTTATTCATCTGCTATATAAATTCTAAAGTAATTAAGAGCATTTCACTCCTCCAGGAAAAGTTTTATTAAGACAAGGTAGTTTTCATTTTGTTTGCCAAACATTCTAAAATTCAAGACTACAAACTGTAAAACACAGAGCTGAGGATAAAAAGAATTTGTGACACACTTTGGAACAACAACAAAAATCTAATATACCTGTGAACCAATAGCTGGGAAAGTAACTCCTTGCTCCTTAAGATTTTTTATCATAGCAGATATTAAACTAAGCTGTGGGTCATTTTTGAATTCATCAGTCCATTCCACCATAAGAGCTTTCAGCTTTTCACAAACTTTTGGATGACCCTGCATGGACAGTAGAAACTAGTTAAATAATGTAGAAATTTGTTCTTAATTTCAAGTAATTGCATGTTACTATCAATATAAAACATGTAGATACTTCATTTTGTAGTCAAACTTAGCACTCAGTCTTTATTAGAAAGGGAGAATAATACATCAGCATTGTGTTTGTACCAGTACAGTATGTGCTAGGCCCAAAATAAAGTAAAATATAATTACATAGAAATCCTGTTTTATCTCCATTTCATTATATTTATATTTAGTGTTTTACTGATGTTATTTAAATTAGCTTATTTATAAATCAACATGCCACACCTCCCCCAAACATGAAGTGGCATTCAGAAAGCCCTGAGAACCACAGTCTTTCCAGTAATCTTCTCTCTTTCCCCTCCCCTGCCTCTCCAGTCCTCTAAAAGTAGATTCCATTCCACTTTCAGATTACCCCAATGCTCTCTATGATTTCACTTATAGGTGAAATGTATAAATCAATGCAATACATTACCTTATTCAACACATTGCTTACTTCACTGGCAAAATCTCTTGAACAGACTTCTAAATGAAAGATTTTGCCACAGTTTGATACACATGCTCCTAGAAGCTAATGAAAGAAAGATTAAAACTTTGAGATTTTTTTTTGCAATATAACTTTTCAGTAAGAAAATTAACTACATTAAAAAGAACCTACTGTTAACGCTTGCATAGCGACGTGTGGATCTTTATGGTTCACTCTCTTCATAATAGAGCGGAGACAGTCTTTAGGCCTAAAAACACAAGACAGCTTTAAAAATATGTAATGGAATGAACACTTCCTATTGCACACATGACAATGCTGACCACATTAACAGCAAGATCTCCTGAACACTGTGAGTAAACAATCTAGTAGTTTATAATTTAAAACAAAAACATTTAAAAGTAAATTAAACACCATAAACAGTTGTGGCCATTTCTATCTGTAGGATTTGTAGCTCTCTTAATTATCAAAACCTCTCAGTAATTTACATTACCCCTTGTACTTAGAACAAATTACTGTAAATACTCCAGAAATGCATGAAATCCCTTACAATTAGAGAACTGGAATTATCTGTATTCCGTGCATCTACTCCTATATATTTCAGATATATATGGGTCTTACAGACTGGTGCAAAGAAAATCCACAAAGGAGAGATTTTGTAATCTAAACTTCTGCCAAGAACAGTAACAAACAGCTTGTACTGGAGCAGAATTGGTTAAAAGGCATTTCCTTACACACTGATTTACCAACACCCTTTTGCTACTTTTATTTTGAATTTACACCATGTTCCTCAGAGTCTCTTTTAATCTACAGAACAGCATGTAATGAACCAATAATTTCTAAAAAAAACTGTTAGACAATCTACATCGAAGTTTCAAAACAATTAAATACAGAATTCAAGTCTTACCTATGTTGTGGTAGATAGAAATAACATGAAAAGCAAATTCAAAAAAGAATTTGAAAGGGGATTTCAGAAAGTTTAGCATATTAAAATCTATGTGACTTTCTGATACTTTATTCCATCTATAAAGTAGTGGAAAGCTGAGCCAGGCTGAGGTAGAAATTATTATGGGCATACAATCATTATCTGGTGAACAGCCCTGGAAAGATAACCCTGGAAGAGGGTGGTAAAGAAAGAGGAAAGAGAAGATAAATCTAAGCTAAGAGATTTTATACACTTATGGAGTTTACACATTTATAGTGTAGTTGTCTTTGGAAGCAAAAGTATTTTTCTGTTGATTTGATACCGAAAAACTAAAATGAAACTCAGGTATAAGTTACACCACTGCTTGGCTATACTATATTTGGCAGTGTCTACATTTTACAGAAATGTCCACCGCATATTTAGTGGCACTAATTATAGAAAGTGCTGTCACGCAACACAAGTACATACCATTCAGTGTATACCTTCATATACCAATTATTACAGATCAAGGCTTTAAGGCAACTACTACCTTTCATCTGTTAATTACCCAAGACTTTTCATATATTCACTTTAATTGAGAAAGAATACAGGAAAAATTGTTAGAAATAACTGCTTTTTTTAACCATTAGTTTATGAGTAGGATTAACAATGTGATATGATTGCAAGCTCAAGAAAGTGCTTGCCCATTGTGAAGCCAGTATTTATGAAGGCAGGCTGCAGGATCAAGAGCTTAGCAGTTCAGGAACAGGACCATTAGCCTAAGATTTTTTTTTACAAAGGAATCCAAAGTCTTATTAAAAGTAATAAGAAAGCCTCAAAGCCAAATGATCATCCACATGTCTCAAGTACAACCCACTTGTTCATATATTTAACAGAAATTATCAATACTTGAGTGCTAAATTTTTTTAAATACACAAATGTTTAAAATAGGAAATCTTTTGATTACATGCAGATAAAGAAAATAATCCAGGTCTACCAATCTTTAGTCACACAGAGTAAGAAAACCTATTCTAGTCTAGATAGGCCTGTAACTCTTATTTTAACTTCTAGTTAATTCATCATACAATTTAGTGTATATATTATGAGAAGCACTATGCAGAAGCCAGAAGGAAGCATGCACTCTATGAGAGTAGAATTCTATCTACTTATTAGGCATCTCTCCAAATCATACTATACAAATATTTGGCCACAGTTCTGCTCCAATGATGCTATGATCAGAATTTCAGAGGCACTACAATGAGTAGTAATAACAAATAAGGAGGGTGAAAGTATGGCAAAATACAATAGAAGCCATGTATCTTATGTGGCATCATATACCAATATATACAGAAAATATTCACAATGAAGCTCAGGTTTACCTTTAGAATGTAGAAAAAAAAATCTGATTGTATTTTATTTAATAAGGACACAATTAACAGCATTTGCAATCTAAATACTACTCTGCACAAAACATTTCAGATATGTTCACAAATTTATTGTTCATTTACAGTCTAAGGTAACTCTGTGGGACTCAGCTTTCCTCCTTGCTCCTGCAGAAACAGGTTGGTCATAAAGCTTCCTGGTCAGTCTGCTAGATGTACTCTACAGTTACAATGTAAAAAGCTACCGAGATTGCGTAATTTGAGGGGGAAGAAGTGGAAGACACATCAGAAAACTATCGAGTAAGCAATTTTGCTGTTCTCTCTTGCGTGAACAGGCACAAAAACAAAGAAGAAACAGCTAACCAGAACACTGACTTGCTGAGGCAGTGATTAATCCTTAAGGAATCAAGAAAAAGTTAGGCAAGCAGCAATATGAACAAACCATTTCTCAGTCACAGTTTTCCAATACCCATCCTCAACAGAGAGTGCTGCAATGAACATTTCTATTTTCTCAGCCCTTGGTGTAGTCCCTCAGCCACTGACTTCATTTTTTTCTATCAATCTTTTAATTATTATTATTATTAAGTAACTTTTCTAGAAAAAAACTGAAGTTGTGATAGCTTCAATGTAGCCTGATATGTCTCATGAAATAAACAGTACAACTGTCTCAAAGCAAAATGCAAACATGATGAGAGTTAGGAACTGGCTAGCACTGAAAAGACTGAAGAAGAGGGGCTTCTTTGATAACATATACCCTACCTGTCCTTTAATTTTTCCTTTTAATCTGTTTAATGAACCATTCTAATTTTATAATGTTATTTTATTCTGAGACAATAAACTACAGATTCAGTTTTGTAAGCATTTTCATTGCAGAAAAGCAACACTATGCAAAAATCTATACCTTTCCTGTAGTCAGATTTAAAATGCCAGTCAAATATACAATCATAGAATATCCTCAGTTGTAAGGGACTGTCAAAGATTGTTCAAGTCCAACTCCTGGCCCTGCAAAGGACAGCCTCAAGAATTATACCACGTGATTTAAGTTTTTAAAATAAACAAGTTTTCAAGAATGCTATACAAAACCAGGAGACAGAAAGGATCACCTCTAACAGTAAAACATTTGTTTTAATCATGTTTCTATGTCGATAAGGCAACTTGCTCAACTGAGCTAATATTGGCAAAAAATAGGATGCAAACAATGTGATGTGCAACTGCTGAGCTGTATGAGCTCCTAAAGGAAATTCAGAGATTAAAAAAATATGTTGTCTCATCATTAGACAAATTTTAGATCATCTAAGAACCTGAGATCATCTAAGAATCTGATACACGAAACATGCAGAAAGTATTAAGTTAATTCTATACTACATAGAGTAGTATTTCATATAGTCATATTCATATGACTATATGAAATATAGTCATATAATAATGCATAAACAAGTCATAGTTTAAAATATTGACATATTTTCTTGTGGAGCCGCGGGCTTTGCGCTCCGGCTAGCAGAGGTTTCTCAGCCCTGCTCCACTTCATAGTTCGTGGGGTTCAATCTCCAGCCACCATGTGGTCTGAGGCTTGGTAAATGAAGAGAGGATTCTGCTGTGGTTTAGGAAGATGTTTATTCCATGGGGATGGAAGGCAGAATGAATCAGAATGGCTCTGGACCTCCTTATGTCACTNAAGAGAGGGATTCAGTGAAGCTCTAACTTGCTAAAAATCTGTTTTAGTTGTTTGTATTAAGGAAGCAAGATAACATATTTAGCAACTTGTAATTCTCAGTATGGAAAGTATTACAACATAAAAAATAACAGTAGCAATTATGTTATGGAACTGTAACTAATTTATCTTACGACAAAATGCAACACCTTTCTAGCATAACAGGTTTCCAACAATTAATCTGGATACCAACAAGTTGGCAGACAATGTGCTGTACCAGAAGTGCTACTTAATGAATAAGTGTTTTTCTAGGCTGCTGTGGCTTCAGGTGTAAGGCACTCCACATTTAGAATGCTGCAGAATGCAATGAAGCTTACAGATGGGTACAAAAAAATTCCACAAAGGAGAGATTTTGTAATCTAAACTTCTGCCAAGAACAGTAACAAACAGCTTGTACTGGAGCAGAATTGGTTAAAAGATTAAAGCCGATCCCAATTAAGATGACTTGCATCCTTGTCAGAGGAACTTAAACTGCAGGAGAATTTCAAACAGCTAAGCATATCTCATTTAAACTTCCTAATGGGAAACATTGTCTTGCTTTACCTTGCTACTCTGTGACATAATCCACCAAAACCAAAGAAAACTCACTCTCAGCAAGTTTTAACAGAACCTGAATTTAAGCAACAAGTCAGCTGGCAGCCTATTACAAGCAGGATAAATATTACAACGTTTAAAGTCCCATTTTCTTTTATAAAACAGTTTTATTAAGAAAAATATTAAAATACAAAACAGACAAAGAAAAAGACCAAAAGCAACACAAACAAACCTCACAAATCCTAACAGGAGTTTAGCTGCAGATTACCAGAAGATCTCTAGCTTTGTCTGTACTGAAGTCTCTTGCAGCTACACACATTTGAGCACTGTTCAGACTATGTTCCTGTGAGACTAAATTTCATGTGTGGAAAGGCTTTCAGTGAATAAATGGAATACTGAAACATTCAATAATACAGTTACTGTTACAAGCTCAGCATCAACATGCTCAAGGAATAGAAACGTAGTTTTACATATAAAGACTAATATGAAACATTATTAACAACTTGCCAGCTATTATCTTAACTACAGTTATACACAACAGCAGAGAAGTCTCAATATGCTGTGCTATTTTTAAGTACTCCTCCAGAGACCATCATTAATCCCAAGGAATAAGCTTATTTGCAAACCTGTCCTTTGGAACAAAAGTCCCAGGTGGGACTTTGCTGTCTGGCATCTCACACTGTTTCTGGGAGTTCTACAAGGCAATCCAAGTCACTCTCTGAGAAGCCTTTCACAGCATCAGTGGCAAAACTCTCTTCTTGAGTCTGTTCCTTACCGGAATTGCTACAAGGAATGCTTTGAGAAGGTGTATTTAAAACATTTCCAAATCCTAATACTACACTGACTGAAAGCAGTATAAAAACACTGAAATTATGTCTTTAAACTGTATTTTTTAAATGCTAGCTCAAATTACACTTTGTCTTTTCTTGTTCAAAAAGTAAATTCATGTATAAATTTTATGAAAGAGCTCAGTAAATATTTAATAATGGAAACATTATCAGCTCATATTAAGATGTGTTTAATTTAGTATCACAGATTCAAAATGTACATCTATGAAAGCCCTGATGACAGAGGATAGCTTTGGAAAACAAGGAGAAGAAGCACAAAGCCTTATTGTTTTCTGTGACAAAGACACTGGTAGTCTGAACAATGGAAGGCAGCAGATGCTTTATACCTTGGTTTTAGCAAATTTTTGACATACAGCTGAAGGCCTTATAGTCTGTTTATCACACAGCTGGTGAAATACAGGCTGGATAAAAGTGGGTGAAAAACTGGTCTCCTAGGCTCAAAGAGTTGTCACCTGTAGTACAAATTCCAGCTAGCAGCCAGTATCCTTCACGGATTTCTGCTGGGACCTACAGTGCTCTCAGTAACTTACTGACCAGAGCAAGTTGAACAATCAATATGCTGGAGGGCTCAGCTACTGTTCAGAGGGACCAAGACAGGCTGGAGACATGGGCAGCCTGGAAGTTCAACAAGAACAAGGGTGAAGTATTGCATTTTAAATGAGGCCAGGAGATGACAACATGCAAATCAGGAAATGATCTGCAGGTTCTATCAGGTGAGAGGTGTCAGCAGTGCAGCCTGGCAGCAGAGACAACCAGCTACATCCTGACTCAAACTACTGGTCAGCACAACCAACAAAGTCAGGAAAATGACCTTTCCCCTCCATTCTGCACTTGTAAGATTACATCTGGAACACATTGTCCAGTTTGGGGCTCCCCAGTGCAAGAAGGCTATTTACACACTGCCCTAAGTCCAAAGGATAGCTGCCAGGATGGTCAGGGAGGGTCACACACAAGGAGAGATGGGTGGGAGAGGTGCTTTCAGCTTTGAGAAGAGCAGACAAAAAGTGGGCCTTACTGCTTTCAGGAACCAATTAATCAGAGTACATACAGTAGATGCAGCCAGATTCTTCCTTAGAGTTGCACAGTCATAGGACAAGATGGAATATTCAAGTTGGAAAAGAGGAAATTGTAATCAGATTGCCGATTTTTTCTTTTATTTCCTTACTTAATAAGTAGAACTAGTTAAATACTGAAACATGTTGCCCACAGTTGTAGAACCTTTGACCTTGGAGGCATTCAAGACTCGACACGGTCCTGAGCAACCTGATCTAATTAGACCTGTTTGAAGCTGGAGGGGTTGGACTGAGTGACCTCTGGAGGTCACTACCAACTCAGATTAAGATTCTGTAAGAAAAATGCCTCATGAAGCCTCCTGGGTTTACAGTGATACTGCTAAAACATATCAATTTATTTAATCTGTTACAGTGCCAAAAAGCTGCTGTACACAAGTCCTAATTTTAACAGATCAGCTAGTATCTTCACAGGAAGGATTGCAAAATATTTTAGCAGAAACCTCAGTAATTTTCTTTTTACTTGTAATCAATTTAAGTTAAATTCAGCTGTTGCAGAAGTTTATAAAAGATAATAAAAATTCATTCCTCACCTGGGTATATGAGACTGAAATAACAGAATTAAAAACATTTGGAGAGGAAATTCCTAAAGTCACTTACCCTGTGCGTGACTGTCCAACTTTATCACAGATGTCTAAGATGAGGCCCCAGTCCTCTGCAGTGTTCATCTCACTGGTTGCTTTCTCTGATAAACAAAGTATAAGTAAATCAAAATATAAATTAAAAAAATTTTAAGTTGTCAATAAAGATGCTGAAATATTACCTCTTTGTATATTGCTAAATGTATGACAAATACCTATTTAATAAAATTCATATATTAAAAATGTTGTATCTAATTATTTTACATTTTCTAATGTTCATTTGTGAGCATGAATTTAATTAATGAGCAAACATATTTTGGGGTTGTTTTACCACATAATAAAGATGCACCCAGAACATGACACAAGTAGTATAGCTACCAACAGATTTTTTTTCCACTTGAAACCATCAAGTTTAATAAGATGTGAATACCCAAAGCATGAGTTCACTATCAGAGTCAGATACAACTAAATTTATCACCTTCCTAGACACTAAAATGCTGTGCCTTGCATTTCCTTTCATGTATTACATCTCAACAAGAAAGATTTTAAAAGTCATCATAATTACCAAACTTTTATGGTCCCATTCTTATTTCAGCTTTGGATATATTTCACTGTTTCTTTTCAGCTATAAAGACTGCTAAATCAAAGTTAATCTCAAAGAAATCATTGGGACTTTTCCTATCAATTTTTTTTAATAGGACAAGAGTCCCTGGTGAAGACTAAAGAAATAGAGAGAGGAGGTAGAGAAGAAATAGATTCAATGTCAGAAATAAAAATAGACTCTATTTCTTCCCCAGAAAAGCTTAATTACACTAAGGATAACAATAAATAAAAGTATTAAAGGAAACCAAGCCTTACACAGCAACTCCATAGGTTATCTAAGTACTGATAGACCAGATCACGACTGCAGAGCACAAGGCAATGCACAAGCATTTTCAATAAGTAACCAAACAGGAGAATAGGCACGGAATAATATGAAAACTTTGTTTCACATCCCTGCTTCATCTAATGTTTACAGCTTAATCTATAAAACACAAAGTATGCCTCAGCGATGAGTACCATCTTCCAGGGAATGTCTCGGACTACTTAGTTTTATGAAAGGAACCAAAGATTCCATATAAAAACTTATATGCCAGGAGAGATTCATTATCTAGATTAGCACTGGCAAAATTGCAAAGACAAAGACAAAGCAAAACACCAAAACTCCAAAAATTACAAGGATTATTCATATCAAAGTTGATGGTTTTTCTTATGAATGAGTTTCAATGTCCTACAAATTGACATAGGTTACAGTTAATTAGTTTATTCATTCAGAATAAAAATGCAGAAAAGAAAAACTGTGCTCCAAAAGTATTTCTAAGGAAAAATTCAACACTGACATATATACAACTGAAATGGTAAAACATCAGCTGTACCGCCTGATGCAAGAAAAAGAGTAAAACAGTACAGGGAAATTCTAAACAGAAGTTAGTTACAATTCCTTATGTTCTTTCAGATAAGTAAAAGGGCACTACCTCTTCTCTCTAAACCCTATCAGAAAACTTGTTTGATTAGAAAAAGCAGTCATAATCAACAGAAATGTCAAAACTTATTGGTAGACACCATGCTAACATCTAGCACAAATATATACCAGATGATCAACCAACCACTTCATTTTCCTTTCAGTCTGCTCTTGTTCCAAATCATGCTTATGACTAACAATCAGAGAAATTTGTGATTTTGAGGTAAGACACTTGAACTCAATGTCTTGCATAAAGCATCACAGGCCAAGGCAGTCTCCTGAAGTTGCAGTCTATGCACACAAAAGTTGTTCTGCTACCAAAGACAGCCTCAACTTTGCAGTATCAGAGCTGCTTTTTTGAAACACAGAGCCTGAGTTGTCTACACTGCATTCCCCAAACTGAAAGCAGCAAGTAAGCACAGCCCAGAGACACACAGAACAGACCACATGGAGGCAGTTTACTTCCAGGACTCCACTGTTTCAGTTCGTTGCCAGTTCTACTGGAGCTGGACCAGCTCCAGTCAAAGTGTGCCTGCACAGTTCTCTCCAAAGCCTTAAGTTCCTGCCAGGCTCCAAGCTCACATATGGTGCTCACAAACCCAGACTGGTCACTCACGCCTAATGCTGCACTTTAGTTAGTAATTCCTTCAGCAGAGAGATGAGCAATCCAATGGAACTGAAACCTTGGTCTTTTCCATTGTTCTACATAACAAACAGTTGTCTGTATTTTTGACAACAAGTGATCCTTCTTTCCTCACAATGTCAACAAAGAGAAATGGCATAGCAATCGATTATATCTTCTACAAACCACGGAGTAAACTAATGCATGCTAAGTGTTTTAATGGAACAGCAAACTGTGCTTTATGCTAATTTAAACACTAGCTAAAACTACAAGTAAGATAGTGATTGATGAAATCTCTGATCTACATTTACTGCACCGATGACAGCCTTTATTTTAATTCTCAATGACAGTATTTTGCAAATTTATCCATGAATACAACTACAAGTTTCCTGCTGTGGCCATGTTCCTTCTTGGCAGTCGAAGTTAGTCCTATATAAGAAGTGTCATTTGCTTGCAATGTCTTCCTCTTTGTTAGTCAGAGTATTTCCTCCACCAACAAACACTAGATAGTTTCTTACTAAATTTCAGCCTGAAACCAAGTTTCGCTGTATACTCCCAGTCTTCTGCAGTAATAATTGTCCAATGATTCCATTGGATAATAACAGTAAGATGAGAAAAGAATTGCCTCTAGTTTTACACAAATTGTGTCTCAAACAAGGAGAGTTAAGAGCATACTGAGAATGTTAGCAGCACACTGTCTGAGCTGATTGTCCACAAAAAAGGCCACTATCTCTGTCAAAGCATTATCAAATAACTATTGCCTTTCACCACTGGGAACAGAAGCAACAAAGATGCATTGACAAAATTCCTATGTTGCATCAGTGTTTTGTAGACAAAATTATTACTTAAATCAATAATCTTACACTATTATCACTTAAAATACACAAAGTCTCTCCTAAAATGAGGCACACATTCACGGGCAAAAAAAAGGGTTATGTGCACTTGGTAGTTGCCTATCCTGCCTGACAGCTGGCACCCATTGTTGATGTCACTGGCAGACTCCGTCTTAGTACTGGAATGGACTCTTACAGAGGAGGAAAAACAGACATTTGTGTTTAAAGTCTTAGGACAGGTTAGCACAGCACATAGAAGATAACCTAAAGAAGGAATATTTTTCATCTTCCATTCCTGATAAAAAAATAATTCTACCATAACAATATTAATGTTTGTTCAGACCCTATCCCTCTACCTCATCATTGCTTCAAAATCTTACTCAATTTAATGACTGCCAAGCCAGGATCAGACAACATTTCAAACTTTACAAAAACAACTTTAAAAGACACTACTGGCTCCTTCATGAAATCACCATACTTCAAAACTTATTGATGTAATGTCAAACCCAAAGGAAACAAAACTGCATTGTAGCTCTCTTCCATGAAGCTGCATCACTCAAATTCAAGGCATTGTTTTCTGAGCACAAGCAAGGTCTACAAATGAACATAGTAATTCTAAGCAGTGCAAGACTGTACAATATTATATTGTGTAAGGTTAATTTGCAGTAATTAATAGTTATTAGTAATCCTAATTACTATTAATAGTAGTTAGTAAAATAGTAGTTTTAAATTTTTTAAACTGGCTTTTTTCCTTGGATTTCTTTTTTTTTTTTTTTTTTCATTACACATCTTTACTTCTCACATTTATTTTTTCAGGAGTTATTTAATATTATTTTCTTACCAGTAATTCCATAAAGACAGATACACAAATTGGTAAGTACCATAATTTCAGGGAAAACAATACTTGGATCTATGAGTTCTTTGGTCAAAAAGAACAAAGACTGGGCACAATATATATTAAAAAAAAAAAACACCTTTCTAAATTATTTCAACAATTTGTTTAATTCCTAAAACAAACACAAAAGAGACAAAACCAATATATCATTTTTGGCCACTTTGCAAGACATGGAGCTTGGAATCACTAGGCCTCTCTCCTCATGTTTCTGCATTCAGAACACTAGCCATACTGGGCCAGACCAATTCTCTCTTGTCCAACGATCACTTTCTAAAGCATATATTATATCTAAAAGAGGCACCTAGAAACACATAAAAGAGAACAAGGTAAGCATTAGTTGTACTTCCCTACCAACACACTTTTCAGTGACCAACAATTTGCAGCTTCGTAACTCCTGAGTCAGTTAGTGCTCCAACCACACAAACATTGTCATAAATCATACATGTAACAAATAAATTATTCTGAGGCAAAATGCACCTCCTATGACAGAAATGTCAGCTATGTTTGTGTCTTTAGCTTCTCAATAATTTCTAGAATATAATGTCCCTTCAAATAAAGCATCTAGATGCTGAAATCATTCTTCCAAACATGTATTGTATCTTTTTCCAAGTAAACCTCTGAATAAAATTTATACAACACTGAATAGCATCTGGCTTCAAAGGAAAACATCATTCCTCATTACAAATTCCATAGACTCTCATTGAAATACTGTACCTAAAACCACCTAGCATTGTTAGTCAGGGTATCTCCTCCACCAACAAACACTAGATAGTTTCTTACTAAATTTCAGCCTGAAACCTTTCTGAAGCTCGGTCAAAAATATCTAAATATATGAGTTTAATTACTTATACTTTGACTGAAAGTACACAGGCTCTTGCATGGGCTGTTTTAGGATACCTAAACAAAGCCACCTCTCCTTGTGTTGTAAAGTTCATTAAGTGTGTTGAGGCCCCATTTCCCTGTAATTTACACAAAGCTGAATGCTTGGAGCATTGATAAAATTCAGTTTGCTCCTCTGGTTTTGTACATTATTTATAACTTATAAACAAAGCAAAGATATTAGCATTGTGATTCTATTTGAAGTTCCCTATTATATACAAAACACATTGCAGCTAATCATTTTAGGACAAAAGAAAAAAAGAAAAAAAATTGAAAAAAACCCCAACAACAACAACAAAAAAAAACCAACAAAACCCAACCTTTCCTCAGTAGAAAAACTAAAAATTTCCTAAAAGTCATACCTATCCTAATAGGAATTTATCATCAGATTTACAAAGTACTGTTAGACAGAAGAAAGGTAGTGCATGCTGAAAAAAATCCATTGCCAGATATACTGGCTGATGCCTTAGGTGCTGGTAAAAGGAATATAAATATTGCTGCAGATTTTCCATGGAAATATGTGCTAGTCACTTCATTTCTCTGCCTTAGTTCTGCATCTTAACAGTAGCATTTTACTGCCTCATTAGAAATTTGCAAGAGTAAATACTCTCATCACTGTTCAGATATTGCAGTGAACCATATGATGCATTTCTTAGGGCAGAAAACTTAGTGACTACCCATTGCTAACATCATTTTCAGAGGGAGGTCTTGTCAGGCTTGAGCTTCTTAAGCTTTAGTTTTTACTGAAGTTCGTTCTGAAGGAAAAATCCCAGTCTCAGAACTGAGCTATTTTTCTGCAAAGAAGTCTCAAAGATGTTAAAGCTAGTAGAATTTCAAAACTAAAAACCAAATCTAGATCAAAACACTCTCAAATCCAACTTTATTTGTACATTATTTGAAGCATTTAAAACCAGTATCAGTAAAAACTGTCAGAAAATTTTACCAAACTAGGGTTTTTAACCATCCTACTTATTATTTGCTCTTAATCTATTCATGGATATAACATCATTTTCACAGTTGAACATAATTAAAATGAAATCCTGAAGTTGTAAATTAAACTACAAAGAGAAGAATGGCTACAGAAAGTCTTCAAAAGAACATCTAAACAAAGTCTTCAACTCACAGACTCATATTGCAACCAGTTTCTAGCATGATTAAAAAGATCTTCAAAAATCTGTTGTGTCATTGTAAATAAGACAGATTTAATGAAAAATTCAACTCTCCCCTCAGCCTTCTCTCCTCCTCTTCTGCTCAATTTTTTTTTCACAAAGCCAAATAAATAGTTTCCCCTTCTCTATGAAATTGCAAACAGCAAAATTCCAAAGCAGTAGTCTTTAAAGACTGAAACTGACTGCAAATTTTTCTTTCTTTGTGCAGGCACTTGCTGAGAAATTCGGATTACATTCCATTCCACATTGCTGAAGTTAAATACAATTAAATTTTGTTCTTTTTGTCTGTTAAATAAAAAGAAAAAATACATTTGTTGGCCCATTCTACAAAAAAACACCACTTGAATATTAACCACTTTGCATTTCACTAACATGCTTAGAAGTGCACAAGAAGAGTATGTCCAACCAGATTCCATTTGGACAAGATTGAAAATAACTTCTAACAGGCAACAACTTCAATTCCATGTACCATTAACTTTGATAAAGCTATTAACCAACTTCTGCAGTTTAACTGTACATTTAGAGCGTTCCAAAGTCCTTCTGGGAGCAATTGTAGAAGGTGTCCTATGACAGCACTGCAGCTGATCCAAGGCAAAGCAAGCAGCAGTGACTGAGGCCACCTCAGCTCATTCCTTCAGAAAACCATGTAGGATCTCGCCGTGCATGAGGCAGCCCCGCCAAAACGAACACCACTCAGCTCAATAAACTGAGCAGAATGAAGACATGAGGATTCACAACCTGGTTAGAATGGGCTGAAATCATAAGACAATCTGAGCAGAAATCATCCAGATGTTTAGATGTCTCATGCCAAACCTAACAGAGCCACAGAACTCAAACTACCTTTCGCCCAGAAATATTACAACACAACAGGAAGGTGAGCACATTAATGACACATGAGAAGGATGAATAGTCTATAAACAAGGTGTATCATATGCATGTCATATGAACAAATGGTGCCAGGATGCATTTGCAGAACCCCACAAGCCAAGCCGCAGTAGAAACATTTCAGAAGGAAGATCAGTAAGAAACTTAATTTTCCACATCAGGTATACAATGTTATTTTTTATCAGTTGGAGGAACAGATTTTACATGTTGAAGATCTACTTTGATTCTTCTAAATTTTGATATTATAATGCACACTGTCACAGCTGAAAGGAGGAGAAGCACTTAAGTGACAGTTCTTCCCTATGAGGAAAGAAAGAGATTTACCAGAAAGTACTGTCTTTGACTATTGAACATATTATGTTGGCTTCAAAGTGCCCAGCTGAACTCAGAGCCTGATAATTGAGAGTGAAAGAGATTTTTTTTGTTGGCTGATATACTGAAGGAGTATTCCACTCAGACTTATCCTGTCAGCATTGCCATTTTTCACTGAGATCCTAACACCAAAGGTATCTTTAAGTAAGAAGTTCTTCTTTTTCATAAATATTTATAAATGACTGAAAACCAGGGTGGCTCTAGCTCCTTTTCCACACATTTTCTACTCAGTCTCCCTGTTAGCTCACAGTTAAGGTCCTTTTCAAAACAAAGCTGAGAAAAACAGTAGGCCAATGCAGGCAAAAAAGTGCCAGTCTCATGACAAGCTGAACCAATCTTTGGAATTCATCTTCCTTAGCAGCCAGATGTTAACTCACAGCCTGCAGTCTCCATAATTATCTGGGGTCAAGAAACTCACCTGTGACAAGTTTCCCTTCTTTTAGCAAACCTGGCCCAACACAGAAACTCCAGCTCAGAGAGACACATAATTGGATGTTTTGAAGATGTTGACTAATATCTAAAGAACAATGAGTTTAAATAGCAAGAGGAATTTATTTCAAGAAATTGCACCATGGGAATCATGGTCAAACCATTTATTGTATTCTAATAGCATCAAACTATAGGTTGATCAATTGTAATTCAAACATATTATTACATATCTGAAGAGTCAGTAGCATAAAATTATCAACAACTGCTAGTGTTAATAAAATATGGGAAAAATGACTGCAAGTCACATCAAGTTCTACTATCTTACTAAACCACCTGCTTAATTTCCTACTATTGTAAATGGCAAGTCTGAATTTCTTCCCACTCCTATGCTGCCTCAAACCATCACAGTAAGAGCCAGACTAACATCCAAAGCAAATGCAAAAACCTTCATCCTTTACTATATGTAAGAAAATAAAAAAAATCCGAACATCCCGTGCTCTTTAAACACCTTCTTTTAACATCGTGTGTGATTTTTATGACAACTTATACCAGAACCTGTTACAGATTTTATTCTTGAGATAATATTTAAAGGACACTTGAGAACTGCTTTAGCAGTGAAGTTCTTCATCACATCTAGCCTAAGCATTGCTACATCACAATTTAGCCTGTCATGACAGATTAGTAGACAGTCTTTTTTTTCTTAAAGCACATTTAGCCATTGTTTTACCTGAGTCAAACTTACAGATAAATCTGGATTTCTCGGAAACAACTCCCTGGGAATAATTTTATGATTAAGACTGAGAAATATAGCAGAAACAGACAACCCATGAACCTAATAAGAACACTTCTAATTCTAACCCCTTAAATGGAAGATTAGACTTTCTTAATTATACTCTCAACAGGCCCAGTGTCTTGAAGATTTTTTTCTTTTTTCAAATTCCATTCTTATGTTCCTTACTTGGGCACACTGTCAAATGTTCCCTGACTTGATTGTGAAAACTTGTGTCATCACTGATTAGCACCCTTCCTGTTGAAATATTCCTAAATATGGCAAAAAGAAACTTCAGAAAAGGAAAGTTATTTGGGCTTCATCCAGAGATTTGGACTCTTGAGGATGACAATGGCTATTCTCCTCAAATCTCAGGGCATTCTTTAATATGATCAATTTAACAGCAGTCTTAAACAACATTCTTTTGCCAACCGCACCAAAAAAACCACCAGGTGTACAAAGTTGATGCTAAATGGTAAACTTCTATGGATGACCAGATTCCACTGCAGCAGCATGTTAACAGGCCTAGCCAAATGCTGCTAACTGGACAGACAAACTGCAAAATTTGTCCTGAATGTAAGACATACTCATGCTCCCCAAAACAATGGAAAACAATTTAATTCCAGATATGTTCTCTGCAATACGTTACCCTAAATGGTTCCAAAATAATTTCCAGCTACTCCATAGTACTGATCAGCTGTTCAGTAGACAGCTCAGCTATCGCAGCAATACTATCAACAACACCAATGTCCAAATTCAGATGAAATTAAGAATAGCTGGTGACTGTCTTTCTGCCTCAGGAACCTGATTTTCAAAACTTTCTTGCTGGATAAGAACAAAAGCAGAGCACTCAACTTTCACTCAGAGAAAACAAATGAAAAATAGCACTATGGCTTGACAACTTTTGGGAGTTTCCTTAGAACATGAGAGCTTACTTTACAGCTGATGCTATCTTATGAAGCCTGCCAAAAAATTCATCCAGATAATAGCACATTCCCAAGGGGCTCCGGAGAAGAAGAGCCCAGGGATGCGTTCTGGGAGACTTCATCATTCCCATCTCCCTGGCACAACTCCAATTCAGTGATGGATAAAGGCAGCAGGCTTCTGAAAGTAGGCTGTCACAAACTGAACAGCCTGCTGCTCCTTCAGTCACCATGAAAGAGGCCACAAGAAAGAGGCTGTTTACCAGTGAAAGTTAGTCCATTGCCCACTATCTGCTTTTCCAAGAACAATTTGGTACTGAGTGATTATTTCTATCTCCTCATACAGTATGCAGAATAACACTTTTGAAAATTATTTACTGGTGATCATATTAGGCAGGCACAGTAGGTAAGGGGTTGGCATCCTTTGCACCTAGAAAAGAGCAAATGAGCCACTGGAGTAACTGATGGGTGCTACTGCCCTGCTTTGAGACTCGCAGTGCTGAGGAGCAAATCCAGTGAAATGAGATCTAGAGAGACTCCTTCAAGCAGTCTGAGCTTCCCTGCCAGCCAGAGGCACTAGAGAGAAAAAAAGGAAAAAAAGTGAACACCTGCCAGAACCTGAGCCTATCACTTTTTAATCTTATTAGTTCAAATCATTCTCTAATAGTCCGTGGAAAACTGGCAAGCAGCAGAATCTCTTTCTCATTTGCAGCTGTCAAATTACACTAGAAGACAGCAGAACAACTAAGAAGAATTATTTACTACTTCCCAAAATAAGTCAGTCAAGTTTGCTAACAGAATCATTAATTAAAGTGCAGTCTTTGGCTTAAAAGCATTAACAGTTCAGAATGAGAAGATGCTATGTCTTATTTTGATGCAACAGACTAAGAATTTCTGATAACATATGTACAGAATTTACGTCTCAGTACGTTTTCAATTCACTAATCCTTTCTCCTAATAAGATACATACTTTTCAAACGGTTTTGACTTGGTCTTTCGCTAAAGAGCTGGAAGAATGACATTGGACCCTAACTGCGTAAAGTTTGATAAACATTAGAAACAATGTATCTGTAGTTGAAAGTTACAGCTAGTTTAACACTATTGAAGAAATTAGTTTCAAGAGACTTATACAATGTTACACTGCCATAAGGAAAATAACCTCAGAGAAGGGGTGTACTTATCTACATACGAGAAAAAGTCGCTTTGTATTATGGGATTCCCCAGATAAAGCTTTTATTACCCAAAGTAAAAGGGATGTCAGCACCAGATCGAAAACAAACTACATTACACAATCTTAAATAAGACACACAAAACTAATTATTAACTGTTTATATGTTATTTTATGTTCAGTTTCGACACATCATCATTAAGCACAATTTTTGTCAAGTAAAAGCCAGATACTTCCTCTCCATCTAGTCTGGCCCTGGAACAAGCAAGGTGAGGATAACACTTGAGTTCAGCACGTCAAGTTTTACTTGAAAGGAAAAGAGAAAGCTCCCACAGGAATTCCCTTCAAAGGACTAAATACAAAATGCTTTAATGATTTTCTAATGCTTGTCTGTGAGGCAACTGTAGATGGTGCTTTTACTGTTCATCCTTTCAAAAACACTCCAGCGCGGACCTTTCTCAGTACTTGTTTTGCTGTGCTGCAGCGTTACTCGTGTTGAGCAGGCCAGCTCGTCCCCCACGAGCATCCCCACGCTCGTCCCCGCGGCCCGCAAGGCCAGAAGGGCCCTCAGGGGCCCCGCGGCTGTCACCGTCCAGCCCCCGCCGCCCCCGCCGGGACACGGACACGGCCCCGGCCCAGCCCGGCCCGGCCCGCCCGCTCCCG
>VWYP01004519.1:451774-484041 GCA_013400435.1 Pycnonotus jocosus
CCGCCTGCGGGGAGCCGACTGCGCTCCCCGGTGCCCCTGGGGGCTGCAGGGCCGGGGTGCCGTGCGGGGCGGTGCGCTCGGGTCGGAGCGCCCCGGCTCTGAGCGGGCTGAGCCCGCCCCGGCTCCCGGCAGGCAGAGCTGTCCAAAGGCAGCGCCGCCCGGGGCGGGAGCGATGAGCACAGACCGCTGGACGGGGAAGAGCTGCAGTAGCCCAGGAGGTTCATTTGAGCTTGTGCTCCGTGCTGCGAGGCTTTGCTGTGAGGAAAGAGGGTGTTTATTGTGAATAACAGATCACAGGAGAGGTCAGGTTTATGTTGTTAGCACTCGAAGCACATTCTCACTTCTTGGAAATTATCCCTGTTCGCTAGCTCTTGGGGGAAAAAAACTCCAACCCATTCATTTCCACATGCTTAAAGGAAAGCTAATAATTAAAAAAAATATAACTTCTAGTGATACTCATCACAAGAACAGTTTTCTGTGGTTACTAATGGGTGATCTCACTGCCCTTTGAATCCCGTAAATCTAACACACCGCAGTTGAGGCAGGAACTCAAGCACTGATGGAGAAAGCAAGGAATGTGATCGTAATGGCTTTCTTCTCACTAGCAACTATGAATCTTGAATATGTATTCAAGTCTCTTCATGTATTACTGCAGCACTTTCTGAAAAGTGCTTTTATGTGAGGTTAATGTTACCTCGTTACCAGTCTTGTGCTCCATGTGTGAATTTGCTAATGAACACTGACTCTTGCCACTGACTTTTTTATGTCTCTAAAAGATTATCGAACCATATTAGTTTTGACCTTAGGTGCCACTTCAGTATCTCCCACTTCCTTCTCTCCCATTTTCCGTTAATATCAAAATAAATTAAGACATGCAAAATTGGATTTTTTATGTGGAAACAAAAAAAGATATAGGAATAAAGTCTTATTTTCATTTATGATTATATTTTAGAGATAAAATGTATCTCTAAAGATATCTTTAAATATCTATAAAGAGATCTTTTCTATTAAGAGAAAAATACATATTTGAAATGCAGCTATACTTAACAGGGACATTACACAGGATAAATATTTAACTAGAACAGTATATTTGTCCAATTGTCTAGGCAGTGCAATATAGCAAAATGTTTCTGGAGTTTTGACAAACAAAGGAATAACTACAAGTTAACAACCATTCTAATTTAAAAAAAAACCCCTGCAACTTATCTTTGTTCCTAAACAGATTTAAGGGACTGAAATGTCAGGAATACTCAGTCTTGCTGGAAGTCCCAACTGGAGATGCTGCCTTTATTACAGAAAGTGTTTTCCATTTCCTGGTGATTTGTAATAATCAATATCAGGGCTTTCCTGAGATTCAAAGTCAAAGCTACTGACAGCTAAATAAATCTATCTACAGAAATTTATGTCCACGTAAAAAATCATTATAAAATATCCATTTGCCCTCTTTGATTCTGAGTGTAGTCTAAGATTACTTCTCTCGGCAATGCTTTGGCTGTGGAATGAGATGCAGAAAATGCTTTGTTAGGTTAAATGTATTTTGACTTCTCAGTCTATGTCTCAGACAGAGCTGTTGCTGCCACATTTGTGCTGCCAGCTGGATGTAAACTCACTGTCACCTTCCTCTTGTCAAACACTTCACTATAAAACAGGGCAGCTCCACTGTGAAAGACTACCACTAATATTCCAGTAATTCCTCATTTCGACAGTGGTGGGAGACAACCTGAAATAAATGCACTCATATTTAAAATCCGTTGTAAAATCTAAGTAACACTTGCGGGGGAAAATTTTGGAGCGCTGACAGATCGGATTCATGGGCTTAAAGTAGAAGGGATCAAAGAGGGGAATCATTCCTGCTGTGTGGGGAAGCCTGACTAGCTGTATGTGAGTTTGAAATGCTATCATGAAGTGCTGGAATGGGGCACACCAAGTGACTGCATAGCAGTAGCCGCTGTGCGTAGGAGTTGTTAAGGGGCTGATACTGAAGTCCGTGCCATCCGAGGTGACTGGGGAGCTGTCAGGATCACCAAAGATTACTATTTCCAGGTACCCTGTTTCCAGTGCTAGCCTATACCTTATGCTCAGGGAGGACTACCAAAAGATGAGTTAAATGTTTATCCAAATGTTTGTGTAAATGTTTCTCTGAATGATTCTAATCTCCCTGAATCTGCCTCTGAGTATTTCTGAGACCCTGCTGCTTTGTCACTTGGGCTTTTCCTCAGGCAGAGCTCATGTTGCTGTAGAATATATTTGCTATAGCTTTATGAAAAATGAAAGGACTGAGTAATTGTTCCCAGCAACATCAGAGAATACGTTGAACTAAAATTTTTGTCATTTTTGACTTTTTTTTTTACCTCTCAAAATAGCCATCCATAGCTTTTTTTATGCCTATGTCTATGTTAAAGAATTTTTGTACTTAGCCTTTCTGGATTGAAATCTGAAGTTTTCAGTCTTCTTGCTAATGCCATGTTTTGAGAATGAGGTATAGGTCTGAAAGGCTGAGAGAGTTGGGTTTTTTCAGTCTGGAGAATGGAAGGCTCCAGGGTGACATAATTGTGACCTTTCAGTTCCTGAAAGGAGCCCACAAGAGAGCTGGAGAGGAACTTTCACAAGGGCCTGTAGGGATAGAATAAGGTATAATGGCTTTAAAGTGAAAGAGGGCAGGTTTAGATTAGATACTTGGAAGAAAATCTTTACTCAGAGGGTGATGAAGCACTTGCAGAGGTTGCCCAAAGAACCTGTGGATGCCCCATTCCTGGCAATGTTCAAAGCCAGGTTGGATGGGGCCCTGAGTGACCTTGTCTAGTTGAAGGTGTCCATGTTTATGGCAGAGGGGGCTGGAATTAGGTGATTTCTAAGATCCATTCCTACCCAATCAATCCCATGATTAAGGAACATAAAGTACACTGTTTTGAAAATCTTAATTATATAAAAATGGATTTGTTATATGGAAGGAATTCCTCATACCATTCCTCATGCCTTGGATTATTTTACAGAGTCTGGGCTGGTAGTGGGATCAACCCACCATTTGGTTGGGTTTTTTTTTTTTCCTCAATTTTCATTCCAAATCTCAGTTTAAGTGTTATGTCAAATTCTACTATGATTAAAAGATACTGTTACTTTTTTTTTTCTTTTACATTAGAAGGGTTATTAGTTGGCATCATTGTTCAGTTTCCTAAAAAAACCAAAATAAATTTATCCAACCCCCTTAAATGTGTTAGTTAAACATATCTGCTTCTGGAAGTCAGGAGCATAGAACACCCATCTTTCAGCACTTTGGAGTCTGATTTTTAAGTGAAGTTTTAAAACACTTTTCAACACTTTGGAAAACATAATTGTAGTGTTAACTTCATTTGGACAATCACAAACAGGAGCATTATGATCACTAGTCAGTCCTGAAATCAGTGAGTTGAGGGGCCAGTAAAAATGTAAAACTGATGTGCATAAATTTCAGTCCTTTACTTTTACAAACTTGCAACCCAAACAGTGACTTAAGTGCCTAGCTCATCGTTTGGTTTCAAATAATAGCATTTAATAGTCAAGATGCATGAGGATTTAATAGCAAAAATATGTAGTCGCTGCTTGAGAAAAGTCTAATGGATGGGTGTTTTGGGGGGATTCCCTCAATTAAGTCAGTCCTTGGAAGGCAGACAGTTATTCTCCATTCTTTTCCAATTAAAGAGTGTAATGTTTACATAATATGATATACTATTTATGCCTAAAGATATTTTTGATGATCTAAGAACACCGACAAGTGAAGAATCATAGTTAATCTGTGAAGAAAAACACTCCACTAAATTATTTATGATGGATGGATATTTTTAGAGTTCTAATTTGAAATGTATCCATTCTCTTTCTTTTATAGGTGGCTGGTATTAGGTATTGCCATGGTGCGGTTTTATATACAGAAAGGAACACATAGAGGCTTATTCAGAAGCGTTCAAAAGACGCTTAAATTTTTCCAGACATTTGCTTTGCTTGAGGTAAATTTTAAATGTTAGTTTGCTTTACTGGATGCTGCATATCATAGGCAAAACACAATAATATCCTTAATTTAAAATTAAAATATCATGTTAGTACTAAAAGTTCTTTTTACTTTATTATTTACTGACGTTTTGGGGGCGGGGCAAGGTGATTACCTGAAACAAATGAGCACGTGTTTTTCAAACTTAATTCTAATGTTTCTTTAAATCGGTGCCTGGGAACTGCTTTGATTTGAGAGTCTTTAATGCAAAAGGCAAAATCTCTAAGGCATCACAGCCAACAGATCAGCCCTCTAGTGTAGTAGATATCGCCCTCTCAGAGATTATAGCTCACCTTATATTCTTTATACTCGACTTACTACCCTTCTGTGCCTTTCCTGCTTCTGCTTATTTCAAGACAGGATTCGTGTACCCCATATAATCCATTGCAACAGGGTCTGTGCAAAATGTGAAAAGTATTCTTTAAGTAATACTTTTGCAAACTATGCACTAGTGGTCTCAGTTCTGGTAAATCTCTGGAATGAAGCTTTATTGCTGGGTTTATGGAGCACTTGCAGTCCTTTCCCAGGCACAACAAAAATGTCTATCTATATTTTAACTATTTTTCTCAATCCGCCTACATCTCTAGTTCAAATAACTGTTAAATCATGTCACCAGCTGTATATGGGCTTTTGTGCTGTGAAATTTTCACAGTAATTAATTCTATTCAAACCTGCCAAAATACTGAAAAGCACTTCATTTGCTAAACATTACTGACTGCAATCTAAAACTTCTTTACTGTATCTAAAAATTCATAGCTGTCATTGACAAAAGTATAATAATGTTATTAATCTGTAAACATTTTAAAATTACTGTGTGTTTGGTGTTCCTTATATGACTTCCTCTACACTGTCCTGTAAAATTCTTCTTTGAATAAGGTAATGGAGGAGAAGCTTACTAGTTGAATAAAATACTTTGTAAGTATATAAATGTCTAATATTTACAATTAATTTGGAAAACAAATGTCTTTCATGTAGTTGCACAGCTCAGATATTGAGACCATCCCAACACTGACTGATTGCCAGGGCTCTGCCATATATTTCTTTTAAGGCATGTTAGTGGGAGACAAAAACCAGAATTGAGCCTAGGTTTATATTAATATCAAAAGGCCATCTTTATAGGGTAGCTGGTAATATGCTGCACATCAGTAACCTCTGGTTTACTTTTATTTACAGGTAATCCACTGTGCAGTTGGTGAGTTCTTTGTTTTAGTTTCTCCTGTAACTAGTTAAAACATGGCTTGTGGAACAGAGATAACATGTTTCTCTTTTTAAGGAATAGTTCGCACATCTGTGCTTGTGACTGGGGTCCAAGTGAGTTCAAGAATCTTCATGGTGTGGTTCATTGCACATAGTATAAAACAGGTATGTGTGTGAGCAAATTATGTTTTGATTGCTTTTAAGGAGAAGCTATTACTACAGTTCTCATTTCACAAGAAAGACCAATATAAAAATTAATGATATTCCTGTAGAGAATGCTAACATATTTGAGTGCAGTTTTGGAAGTTAGTGTTACAAAATAGAATTTGTGTGATTCTTTCCAGGAGACTGAGTCTGGGTCTTAGCTGTGAATCAGCAGTGCCTTCAGCATTGTGCCCTCTGTGTCCTGCCTAAGTGAAATCAATGACTACTCCTATTATTTACAAGCAAAACCACCCTAGTGTTAACAGTTTCCTTTCAAAAATTTTAATTAGCACTTGCTGAATTAAACTAAATAAAATGTAAATTTATATTTTTAAATTTATGTCTTAAATTGAATTCACATGGATAAACATGGTTGCGATTTTGCAAATTTTTTAGAAACCTTCTCAAAAATTTAATATTGTGGTAGTATTAGCATTCGATGACATCCAGTATGTCACAATGGCACACAAGGGCCTATTTAAATGACAATGGTTTATTTTCCTGGCTGTAGGTGGCTGTTGTAAGGCTAGTGATCCATTAGCAGAATGAAACAAGCAGTTGACAGCTAGTAGATGGGACATTAGGTTCAGTTTGTGAGGTGTGCTCTCTGTGAAAGGCATGTAAAAAATTAGGTGATTGATTTTGTGCTTCTGGATTTCTTCAGAACTTGAAAAGCTGAGCCATTAAACTGTCTCGCCAGCAGATGGCATAGGCCTTTCTGCAGATGAATTATCCTAGCACCTGCCTCAGTTGTCAAATCTTCATTTCATTTCACAAGAGGACTTGTTTTCTACACTGCATCTTTTCTTTTACTGTCAATTTTCTTAACATGGAATAATTAAATAGACTTTTCATAGTTTTGTTTTGTTTTTCTTTTTTTCTTGTTGTTGTTGGTGCTTTGTTTTTTGGTTTGTTGCTTTGTTTTGGGTTTTTTTTGGAAAGCTAACTTCATATATTTTTCTGTAAGGCAAAATGTCTCAAAGATTAACAAGATTTTTATATTGAATGTCTGTACATGACGATAGCACTGCATTCTGCCATTTTTTATTCTCTGCAGTGGACTAAATCTTTAGGATATCCAGCAATTTCTTTTACTTCCTCTATCTACACTAGTGTAGGGCAAGCTGTGTCCAAAAAGAAATACATTTGAATGTATGTCTGACTGTATTTCACGCTGTTATTGCTTAGCAGGCCTGAATGTTCAGGGTCACTTTAGGTGGTGAGAGGCCCGTCAGTGATAATAGCCAGAGCCAGACCTCCCCACTTGACTGCAGATTTGAAAGGCAGCAGATAGGAATTCTCTGCATACTTATTTAAAGCTCTGCTGCTTGGATTTAGCACTGTGACATGAATCCAAGTTCGAGTTATCAATGTTTGTCTCTAATTGCATGAGGCAAAGAACAGCCTAATTCTGTCTTTACCTTTGCTTATTTGTTTGGCTGTCTGTGCTCTTCAGTTGCTGCTATTTGTTTGTGATTTTGGTGCTATTTTTATGTCTCCATTTTCTTTATGATGTTGCTGAGATCCTTCTGCTAAAAGTGCACTTTCTTTGACTGACACATTGAGGGTGCGATTTTATGAGCACTTATAATTCTTGATTTTTGACAGAGTTGTGGATTTTCAGCATCTTGGAGGTATACTAAGCTTTGTCACCATGTTGCATTTTATTTTGAAAAATCATTTCCATTTTTTGTAATTTTAACAAAACCTGTGCTGCTTTATTCTATTTCACAGACATCCCTGGAGCTTTTCAGCCTTCAGGCATAGAAGTGTATTACAAAATTCCTCCCCTCTTTAAGGAAAGAAAATTACTTGTGTGTAATTCTTCCTCACAGAAGGTAGTGTTTGTAATAGATCCCCAGGTGCCTTCTTTGTATTTGGGGACTTTTGTTTATTTGTTCACTCAGAGTGAGAAAGAAGTGGTGTTTTGAAACAGCAGAGATGTGCTACCTACCGATGAGGCAGTTTAATGACTCAGAACTTAAATCTTCCACGTGGTTGTTGAGTGAGTTTACCCAATCTACCAACTACTCTTCATTTAGTGAGCCATCTGTGCTCCAGCTCCTTAACTATCTTAGAGCTCCCTGAAGTCTGCCAAACTTGATCTTCTGTGACCAAGTTCCAGTTAGTAAGTTATATAAAGAAATTCCTTTTGTCTCAAGTTTCATGGAGATGTGCATATTACATTGAAGAAGAAGCAAGATAAAAAGTAAGAGAAAGTCTAGGAAATGGAGTAGTGAAATGCAGAATGATTAAAAAGTGATTATGAGAAGAACATACCTTCTGTAGCATTTTTGTTGTTCTTGCTGTTTTGAGGAGTAATCAAGAATGTAAACAAGTAGGTCAACCACAAATGAAAGAGGGATAGTTAGATAGTCTAGTGGAATGTAGGTAGAGAATAAAGAGGAGGAATAAACATAATTATAGGGTTTTATATTTTGATATTTGCATAATGGATGAAGATTGCTCAGTTGACAAATGTTAGTAAACACATATGGTAATGAACTGTACATGGTAATGGTTTCAGCATATGACTTTTGTGCCAAAATTTTTCTTTGTAAGACATTAGCTCTGTTCTGTGTATCTCAAAGAGAAGTCTGTTGCAGCTTGCACAGAAAAGAAGCCTAAGGATGAAGAAAATGTTGGTTCTTTATACTTCTGCAGATCCAGAATGAGGAGAGCGTTATTCTTTTTCTGGTCGTATGGACTGTGACAGAGATTACTCGATATTCCTTCTACACATTCAACCTGCTCAACCATTTGCCATACTTCATTAAATGGGCCAGGTGGAGATGCCTTGCACTTGAGTTTCTCATGATTCTGTGCATGTTGGTTTCAGGCATGCTGGACTAACACACCAGAGAGCAGAAGTTTGAGCTTTGGTTATGTGTCAGCAAAGTCCAAGTCAGTTGCTTTCTGTACTTGGGATCATTGTTGCTTGGTTTAAAATGTTAAAAATATTTTAGCTGAGGTTTTTGAGGTGTGTTTTTTTCTTTGCTTTCTGTGTCTCACAGCTTGAACTCTGCTTCCACTCACTCTAATTTTTTTTTCTCTATCTTTGGAGTCATCTTTTAATTTGCAGTGTGACTCTTTATGATGCTCTTGAATACAATGCCCAAAATTAAGCACCTGTGCTAGCCTTTGTGGATGTTAGTTCTTTGAAAATGTGGGAATTGTTGTCACTCAATCTGTATTATTACTTTATAAGAAGTTCTGCTTTATCAGAGCTTTTGTAAGATTATATCCATGTAGTGAATTTAAATACTGACTTAGCTTAGTGCACCAAATATTGTGTTCCATATCAAAACTATTTTGATGTTGAAGCATACTTGAGGTCGGCCACTGCGTGTGTTTATCAGGAGACTCAACTGGAATAGTATTCTATGTAGTCATTATTTGAAAAATACATGTAAGGCAGAGTTATTATGTTAGAAGAAAAATATCTAACATTCAGTACAGGCGACTCTAATTTAAAAGAGTTTGCTATTTTCCTTTAATTTTGTTTTATAGGTAATTCAGATTTGATGCTTCTAATGCACTTCTTTGATATGTCTGATATTTATGTCCATTCTTATAAAACATTACCTTTTTGCTAGTGCCTAAGTGAGAGACTTGTTTAAGCACTAAATGACAAACTTAAAGATAGTCAGATTAGCTATCAGTAGTTTTTTATACAGACTTCAGAAAGAGAAATGAACAGAACATTGACAGATAATTTTTGCCATCAGATCAGTGTGCCTCAAATAATAGAATTTTGTTTCCTTAATATAGACAACAGGGAAAACTGACATTCTCATTGAAGAGACATATGGTGAAATATTAATATAAGCAAAGAATTTGAAAAGATATTTTTTCATAGAGTCTAAAATATCCCATCAAGATTTATGGATAAACAAACAGCACACCTGGGCATGAATTCACTACCAAGAGAGGTGGAATTTCTGATCTTTTCCTTTTAACTGCATAGAGACAAACAATATGTAAGGTATCAGTTCCTTCTTATCTAATCTACATTCTTCTTGGTGCTGCCAAGCAACAGGACAAGAGGCAAAGGGCACAAAGTGATGCACAGGAAGTTCCACCTGAATACAAAGGAGAGCTTCTTTACTGTGCAGTGACCAAGCACTGGAACAGATTGTCCAGAGAGACAATCCAATGTCTCCCTTACTGGAGATATTCACAAACTATGTGGACACAACCCTGTGCCACGTGCTTTAGGATAACCCTGCTTGAGCAGGGAGGTTGGACCAGATGAGCCATTGTGCTCCCTTCCAACCTGAACTATTCTGTGATTCCCCTCACCTGTGAGTTTTCTAAGCCCTTCTGCTTCTAGGAGGGTTTCATGCTTAGTTGCTGCTGTTTTGGATCTTATTTCTTTTAGTCACACTGTACCTTTCTCTCTGTGTGACAGCTCTCCTTGCTCTTCCCTGTATGAATTCGAGAATTGTTCCTTAGGAGAACCTGCATATCCATGGTGCACTGTGTGAAAGGACAGCACAAAGCCTATTGATTAAAATTTTCATTTTGTCATTGCCTGTGTGGCCTTTGGCTGCCAAGTCATATTTTCTTTCAACTGGGTGCTTTGCCTTTTATATTAACATCATCTCACTTTAAAATGGATCTGATAAGTTTCTGGCACTGTCGTTTTCCTTTCTCTTTTTATTTCAATTTCCATTAGTAGTAAATGTAGTATTCCCATGTTGCAGTGAGTAGAACAGGCTTCTGATGTTTTTCAATATTTTCATTATCTTCAAACAAATTGTAGTACATACATTTGACCCAGTATGTGTGCACTGTGAGGAAAATATGTAGGATCATCTGAATTTGAGATTCAGTCCTGGTCTGAATCCTGTCAGTGACAACAGGAGTAAGAATAGTACATTTTAAAAAAATCGTTATTGGAGACTAAAAATTTGAGGATTGTTTCATTAGAAAGTCATAAAAATGTTGTGATACTTCACTGTTTTTTAAAGAAAGCACTGAGGAATGCATTCTCTTGTCAATCTAAACAACTCTGTACTGAAACTAATATTTTGTGTCAAATCAGGATGTCATCCTTGATTCTGGTGCAGGAACTACTTTAATACATTGCTGTGCCACTAATAATAACAAGAGAAGAATTTAAGTTTATGGGGCGTTTCTCACAAGGGTGTGTTGTTTTTTTTTTTTAATGCAGATACAACTTTTTTATCATTTTGTATCCTGCTGGAGTTGCAGGTGAACTGCTAACCATATATGCTGCTTTACCCTATGTGAAGAAAACAGGAATGTTTTCACTGAGACTTCCCAACAAATACAATGTCTCCTTTGACTACTATTACTTCCTTATTATTGTCATGTTCTCCTATGTGCCATGTAAGTACTGTTTAACTGTAGAAACATTTTAACCACATGATAATCAATCTTGAGCTGTGCTATAAACACTGCCTGTATTACAATTTGCTGAACACCTTCTACTGTAAAAGCCTGCTTTCTGCAGTTCCAAGCTTTACTATGCTTTATTTGGTAAGGCTGAAATTTCCCTCTGCAGTCCCTGGTTTCATCAGTTTGTTTTTATACTTATGCCTACCAGAAGCCATGGAGGTAAAGTAGAGAGAGTATCTGTCATTCACTTCCAGTGTTATTTCCACTGATACCTAAGCAATGAAGACAAGGAGAAAGCAACCTGATAAACCAGATATTCCACCATGAATAGGACTAGACCAAACTAGGCAAATGTAATATTTTAGATAATATTAATAATAGAATATATTTTTAAATAATCTATACATTGAGGCAGTAGATTAGGGAGAGAAGTTGAAAAGCAGGAAAACTGAAGTTAAAAGGTCTGTGATCTGCATCCATGAAAGGTATTCACTTGAGAAGTCCTTCAATATGGACTTTTACAGTATACAGACACATTGAAATTTTTTGTCCCAAGAAATCATGCAGGCTAGCAAGAGCGATTTATGTCCATAAAAATATTCTAAGGTCTGATCACCTACTAACAGTTTTACATCTGTTTATGTAACAACACTTCAAGAATGAATCCAATTTTCTAGCCATTAAAAATAAGGACCAACTCTGTCAGCAGGACAGTAATGTAATAGATGACAGAGGAACAGGAAAGAGGGATCTCCTTACTTCAGACTTGAATGAATAGGATAAATTCGTATCCTCCTCCAAGTCTTAATTCAAAAATACTTTAAACAGATTCAAAGTCTTCAAGCACTACCAGAATGTGGTTAAAACCTGTTTCTACAAGGAAACTGTTGGAGTGAAGTTCCTTGAATACAGGGTATTCTAGGGGCCTAGTCTGAGCTTTGAGTAATTATTGTTTTTTAAATCACTGCAATGTTCACGACTTGTTATTATTCACCTTAATCAACTCAACCACTGTGTGCCATAATTTTTACTCAGTTCATCATTCTGTAACAGTGTGGTTTTCCATTATGTGATCTGTTGAATTTTTCCATCTAATTTGCTTTCTTTTATGCTTTGATCAAGTATTTCCACAACTCTACTTCCACATGCTGCGGCAGAGAAGAAGGGTGCTTCATGGAGAAGTGATTGTGGAAAAGGACGATTGAATCAAGCTGTGTAACCATGGTGCTTTTAGTGGAAAGGAAGAGAAGAGAGGGTAAAAACCCAAGACTTCCTCTGATTTTTTCTGAGTCCAAGTTTTAAAACATGGAACAAGAATAAACAACTGTGCCTAAAATATCATGGACTGTATTATTTTTGCAATTAATATATTTTCAGACCTACCTTTTCATCCTCAGATTCACTTTGGTTTTTAGTTGTTCATTTCTTCAAAGAAATATTTTCTTATTTTTAATAGGTTGATGAGTAGCTTTAAGAATTAGAATAGTTAGCTACTGTGCCTTGCGTTCTGAAAGTTCTGTTATAACCTGTAGTCATTATCAAGAACAGAAGGAGAGTTGATAAGTTGTACTGAAAGTGAGTCTTCTGGAAATCAGAGTGTAAATTAGGTAATGATGTTTTTCATATACTAGGTGAATTGAATGGTATTTAAGCTTTATAATAAGTAATACCTTTCCAATTATAAGTACTGTAGCACATTGTTCAACATTTTTTGAATTACAGTATCACACTGCAGAATTCCAGAAGGACTTTTGAAAGGAGTTGAATTCTTGATTGTCTGCAAATTTAGACGTCCCTGTATTTTCATTTGTAATTTTAAAGATATTTAGAATAATAGATATAATATTCACTGGTTAAAAGTTTGTGCTGAGGACTAGACAGGATGTGTCTACCTTTCTCTAATCAGTGGCTGGAATGAGACCCCTTTGCAGAGCAAAGCTGATTGTTACCATGTTTCCTATTCTACATTTAAATTATGTATACAGAAAAGCCAGTTTTGCATTGAAAAACTGTAGCTGTGGTGAGATATCTGACTTCTTTTAAATAGTTCAGTGGGATAAAATATATTTAAAATAGCATCTTAAAAATATAAATTGTGCTTTGATTCATCCCATTGGGCAAGTTTAATTGCTCCTTCCCCATTAATTGTTTATACTGTGTTGACCTAATTCTCTTTCATGTCTTCAATAATCTGCAAGAAGGATCTACAGTATATTGATAGAAGCTACAGATGATATTATGCTATATGATACCTGAGTGGGAGAGGTCCAACAAATTAGATGATTTTGATCTAACAGCCTAGCAGATTCAGAGAAAAGGTGATGCATTTGAGGAAACTTGGATGCTTAGTGAGAGAGAGAAGATGGAAATGTGGTAATGTGGTATGAAGCCTTGAAAATGTAGGCAACAGACCTGTCTTGCTTCTGGCTTTACTGATGTCAAAAGAAGTGTATACATATGTGGAAGAGCTGCATCAGGCAGCTGTAAATCAGAATACTTGTGATTGCTGGGGTAATTTCTGGAGTACAGTCTTATATTTTGGCTACCTCAGGGATGAAGAATGGGATAATCTTGTGAAAGCTCAGAGAACAATAACAAAACTAGTTGAAGTGAGAAAGAAATCGGAAAGATTGAGTTGTTAATATGTGTAATTCTTTGTATGATAAATACATGGAAGAGCTTTTCTAAGTATGGAGATGTAGCTCTGATGAATTTGAAAGAAGGTAAATAGCCAATGAATATCAGAAGAAAGGTCCTACTGATAAGATCAGTTAGGTTACAGAATGACATAGTAGTGCTTATCAATGCATACAGCGTCTTGGAAGGTTTTCAGTTAGAGTTCGCAAGAGATTGAACTACATATTTGAATGGGAAGTTTCCATTTTTAGCTTCAACAATTCTATGATAATACAGCTTTTTTGAAATTTGTAGATATGCCAGAAAAAAGTCTATCAAGTAATTGGATAAAAAAGCAAGGATTTGCTATATCCCTAACTTTCAAATTCCATGTTGTGCCTTGAATTTGTGATATTTATGCATGTCTTCATTACAAGTAAATGAGTTTCCTTTTATATGTCAGGTGCATATAAAGTGGACTTGAAACAGAACAGTTGTATCTCTTTAAATTTTAAAAGGTATAATTTTGTATTCCTTAAATTTCACACAAGGTGCTCTAATTTAACTTACTACTTCTGTTTTGTATGCAGCTAAAATTATTAAAAGTTTAAAATATAGCCTACATTTACCACACTGAATCACAAAACAGTTGTGTTATGTGTTTTCAGACTAGCAGTTGTATGTGTCCAACATTCTTTCTGTACTATTTTATAAACTATGAGGAAGATATTGGCAGTTTGGGGAAATATATCTCCATTAGCAAACAGAATAGTGTTATGAAATATGAGGAACTAGGATTAGATTAAGTTTTGTGTCTCTTTTTTAACTGTCAGGGCAGCTCACTGAAGACCATAGCTATCAATTAATTGAAAATGCACAGGATACTTAAAGATATGATTTTGAAATCCTTGATCAGATGAAAGTATCCTGTAAATAGTATTCCTTCTAAAAGGAATACTTGCACTATAAAAGTGTATTATATTTGTTTTCATTGTGGCCTAAGGATATTATCATATGTTAATCAAGGACCTATTTTTATATAATTTTGTACATGTGAAATGAAAACAACACTGTTTGCTACAATCTTGGGTTGCACTCCCATAAGGCAACAATGTACAAGGAAATTATACAATTTTATAATGGATTTACAGCTTCAAAACAGTCTTGCTAAATAATGAATTAGTAAAAGTAAAGCTAAAAATTACTTACAGTATCCCATTCAGTGTTTCATTGACCAGAGAGATTGCCATGTATATTAGTTTACATGGCATTTACCTACAAAAAGTAAACAACATGTTCTTTTCTTCCTCCTGTTTTTTGACTGAAACCTTTCACTGAAGCATCCTTTTCACAGAATCAGTAAGATTGGAAAAGGCCTCCAAGGTCACCAAGTCCAGCCTTTGACTGAACATCACATCAACTAGACTATAGCACTAAGTGCAATGTCCAGCTGGTTCTTGAATGCTTCCAGGAATGGTGACTCCACACCTCCCTGGGGAGCCAGTTCCAATGCCTGACCAGCCTTTCCATGGAGAAATTCTTCCTGATGTCCACCTGAATCTCCCCTGGCACACCTTGAGGCCTTTTCCTTTTGTCTGGTTGCTGGTTGCTATTCTGTTAACATATCTTCTGAAATGTAGTGAGAATTGCAGATAAAATCTTCTTGCTATTGACTTCAGATGAGCTAGGATTTTATCCTAGGTAGCTTATTTAAATTACACCATCTTGAAACATTTAACTAACCTGTTAAATGGACATTAAAACCCAAGTATGATTTTCATATGGTGCTCTCTTTCCAACTTCTTTTTTCCATGTGTCTTTTTTGTCTTCCTCTCTGCAATATCGCTGCTTTTCTAAAGCATTTAAATCCTCCTGCTTACATAAGATTAGGAATGTATTCAAACACCAGCATCTCTAATGCTTGCATGTAGTCTTTAACAAATTGTCTTTATAAAGGTATTTTCTTACTTGTTCTATATAGGCCTTCTAAAATGAATTGATAGAGAGCATGGCCTTAGGAAACTTTTTGAATAACAGCACATAGAATTAGGGAGATTGCTTTTAGTCAGGTGACATTTCCTACTACTGGTAGAAAAAGAAACCATCTTTTGTATAAACTCCACCTGAAAGCAGCTGGATTTCTTGAGGTTCTCCCCAGCACTCACACACTGTGAAAAGCTGGTTTGGGACATATTGGCTTGTTTCACAGCTCAAGCCCTGAATGTTTGGAGGTCAAATCCCAGCTCCAGGGCATGGGCAGCAGAAAGGAATATAGTGCTGAGCTATTGCATGTTCTACATTATCTGCCAAGAGATCACTGAGGCCATAGTGAGCAGCAGTTGATAGATGTCATTTCTCCCACCCTGCAGGATGTGAGATGAGAGGAAGCTCAGTGTGCTCTCATTACCATCTGCTGAGGGAGCTCAGGGGATCAGCTGGGAGGATCTCTGTGCACTAGGAGTGTGTTACAGAAAGGGCTGTCCTGCTCCACTCAGCTATTGTTTGCTATCTGTTAGCCTACATGTCTTGAGACACAGCAGCCTGCCAGGATGGGCTTGGCACACCAATCTCCACTGTGCAGTTCAGCATAAACTGCCTTGGAGAAATGGGGCTGTTTCTAATTCCCATTGAACATAACATTTAGCCAGGCTCATGTTCATGGATAGATTGCAAGGCTAGTTAACAGAGAGATGCATGGAGACCTTTTCTGTGACCAGATTTAAATATGTACCTTTTAAATCTAGGTCTAGGTCTAGCTACTGCTCTGAGTGTAATACTCTCAGTCTTCACAATAGCTTGCTTTAGTGAATATTTGGATATATGCATGGTTACTAAATAAACTAGAATGAAACCAATTCACAATCATAATAATTTATAGTTTTAAATTAGTTTAAATTACATTAACAGTTTTTGAATCAAGCTCTTGCTTAATCTGCCTTAGGGGGAAAAAAAAAAGAAAGGAAAGTTATAACAAATAAATGTTCTGCACTAGGCAGTACGGCTTCATAAATCAAAATTTTCAGGCAGGCAAACTGGCTGCAGTTCATAAAGGATTTTTAAGTATGTGTTTTTTTAACAAAAATAGTGAAAGCTTTTCTGAAAATCAAAGTTTATTTAATATTGTATATTTTAAAGTCTGCTGAGACTTACTGTATTATTTATCACCAGTTTACAATTAAAATTCATGCTGAACCTACAGGTTTTATAGATGATTAACTGAAGCCCATTAAAATGTTTCATTCTGTGTTTGTTACAATGGCTGTTCAAAAAACAAACCCCCCATTTTCCTGCAGAGCTCTGTGTTCTCTTGCTCAAGTGAGTTGCAGTGTTGTAGTGCCTGTGATGCTTTGCCAGGCTGCTAAGGCAGCAGGTTTCAGTGTGCCAGGCTGGCTCCATGAGCTGGCTGCCAGCAGGGCACAGCTCCACAGTGGGTGGCACTCTCGGGTTGGTGCCACTGGTGCCCTGCTGGGGTCTCGGCTCCACAGATGTCCCCAGCTGAGTCCTCCCTATGACTTCCCAGATGGGGAAGACCTGTCTAGTCAGGTTTTAGGTCACAAAACTCTTAGGTCAGAAAAGCAAATGTGACAAGTGAGAGGTGTCCCGAGAGAACTGTGGGGAGCTGAATGTCGGGTGACTCCAGCCTGCTCTAGGGAGTAGTTGGCAATTTCACACCTGCAGCTGGCAGTGGCTGGTGATGTTCAGTACTTTCTGCATCATGATGTACCTCCTGAAACATGTTGTCTTTTTATTCATACCTCTCCTGCCTCTCTGTTCGGTCCTGAATGTATTTGAATGTCCTTTCAGTTTATGGCTTTGTAAAAGTGTAAGTGCAGAAAAAATTATCTAAATGTATAGAATATATATGTATAGAATTGTACTTAAAGTTTCTTAATAATGTAAATGCACTGCAACTGCTTATTGTCGTTATTTCTTCTGAAATTCATTATCATTAGAAGTTTACACAGACAGGAAAGCAACACAATATGATACTTCTAATAACTTATTTACTTGCAAAAATCATAATATTTTTGAGATATAGATTCAGATATTTGTTTTAGAGATTGGTAATACTGTAGCACTGTGGAAATTAATCATCATTAATTAAAAGACATTTTAAACTTTGTTCTAGTTGATTTTTTAATTTTTTTTTTTAGCATGTAGAAGTCAGTTGATATAAGCACTCAGCATATTACACCAGACTGATATCTGTTTACAAATGCTATACTTTTTTATTTAGAATTATTTCACAAACTAGTCTTGAGGTCCCCTGTAATGTATTTACTCTTACTCAGACACCCTTTTCATATTTCTTAATATATTTCATAAAAAACAGGTAGGTTTGAGTAGTAATATTGGTTTATCAGAGAAGAGCAGAAAACACAGGGCATTAAAGAGAATGTCAATATGTATGAAAAAAATGGCATTACAGTGATCCTGAAATAGATCTTCCAGTAGTGGATGTTTCAGTGTTTTGGAAGAGGACTTTTTTGTGGTATTAACCTTTGAGAGGGGTGGAGGCAGAGAATATCCTCTGTCTGTCCTTTGCTGTGTGATTAACAATGACATTGCAGCTATGAGGATTTTGTTGCCATGACAGTGTGAGAAAGCAGTATCACACCTACTTCTTTTGAATTAGGAATCAAGTGGTTGTAACCCCAAGGAGCTTAACTGCATATAAAGCTTAAATCCTGTTGAATGTATTATAATGGAGATGTAGATCTCCTAATCTGAAAGTCACAGAAATGGTCTGATCTAAATTTACAGGACAGGATTTACATGTCCTGGCCTTCTACCAAGGTCAAGCCATTCAGATTTCTATGGAAGTTGGTGGAAAGATGTCCCCTGATCTCAATAGTAGTGTGGTGGGATGTGTATTGTGTTCTGTGTAATTCTGGATTAACCAGGGAAAGAGTGAGCTGTAGCCTTCCTGTTAGCACTGTCTGGGGGAGAGCCTGTCCTTGTGGTGCATTAGCTGTGGCACAGTGGCACACTTCCTCCCAGTTTTGCAGGGTGCCCAGCACTGCTCCTTGAGGAACGCTCCAGAACACCTGGAAATCTCTGGTAGTACACCACTATTGCATTATGCTGATTTGAATTCAGCAGCGTTGTAGAAAACTCACTTCACATAAGTATTTTTGTTTTCTGAAATCAATGTAGGCCCAGTGAGACATCCCATTAAAAATAGGCAGGGTAGATCATCCCTCACAGCTGCTTGGACATTCCTAGCTTGAAAATGCTGCTGTCATTGAACAACTTTGATTTTCATATATAATCACTTGGTGGTTTGTGCTCAGACCACATTCACAAGATGGCACTTTGCCTGCCCTTAAGCGGCTGTTCCAGATTTGGTAGAATAAATTGCAAATGACAAGCAAGAAAATACTCAGATGGGTGTCCTGCTCCACACACCATGCACCTTCCTGCGCTCAGAAGAGAATCCCAAAGCCTGGGTATGTAGTAACATTTGCATGCCTTTTAATTTATCATGTATGCAGCCGAATAGTATAATATAGACCTTCAACTCACAAAGAAAAGAAACAGATTTTGTTACCAAAGACAGCAAATTACATTTTATTTTGTAAATTAAGGTCTGGGAAGACCAGAGACAGTATTATGGATCTTGCAGCCGACACTTGCTGCCAACTGAAAGCAAATGTTTAACATTATTTCTGGTTTTGTCCAAAGTGAGGTGGTACTGAGAATTAAAAAAACTGAATTCTTGCCAGAAGGAGTCTTTTACAGTGATCATCTCTGACCGGGGCTCAGCTGATATGACCTTCCAATCTCTACAGTATATCCAACTGACTCTTAACAAAAGAGTTCTGTCTCTAGGAAAAAAAACAAACCTGGAAACAATTCCTCTAGAGATTTCATGAGATATAAACACTTTTGAACATTTTCATACACTTGAGAAATGTTTCTTTAAATAATTTGAAGATTTATTTATTTATTTATTTATTTATTTTGTTCTCTGTTCTTACTACAATAATAGAATGCTTGAAAAGGTGTTGGAAATGTAGAGAACAATGTCCATCTACTAAATATGCTTTTATTGGATCTTTAAAAAGATGATCACATCTTGGGGTTACCAGAAAGAAAGCAGAGGAACAAACTAACTCTGCTTAAATGGAAAGAGTAGCTGAAATATCCCACCTGCACATTAAGCCCCATTTGATCCACAGGCAGTGTCCACTGCTGTCTATTATAAATGTCACTGTGTTCATACTTGCTACAGAAGTTTTTGGATTTTTTAAAATCAATAGACATAAGTAGTTACTGCTGGTAGAAATGTGTTACTGTTACGTGCAACTGGAGTGGGAAGAAAAAAAGAAGGCATGGTATTTCCATTTCTCAATGCTTTTAAATTGAAAGATTGTTTTAATAGCCATATTAGCCAATGCAGCCATCATATTTTTATTTTGCCATTAAACCAAATATAAGACACTCTTTAGATTATTATTTTCCCATAATTTCTTTTCTGTATAAAAATAAGTCTATAGTCTTGATGATTTTCTCAGTTGTTTCAGGGCCCTGCTATTTTACACATCAGCAGTAGTCTGCAACTGGAACAACACTTCATTGTGATATTCCTAAAATGCTGCAATGGCTGCAGTCTTTAGGAATAAATTTATCCTCCCAGAAATTGCAGAATGAAGATAAAATATTCTATACAACTATCTTCTGTGAATGCTCTTGCCTCCTAAAAATGTCTATTATGTGTGAACGGGTCTGTGGTTTGTTTGTTTACTTGTTTGTTTCTACCTGTATAGCTACTTAAAAACTAATTACACCTTTGCCTACTGAATATGAAATCAGTGGACTTTTGTTGTTTCAGGTATGTCGGTTCCTTGAGTTTATGGCAAGTCTGTAGTCAACTTCCTTGATCCTTCAACTTTTAACTGCAAACATTTGTGGGAAAGATATAGTGACTTCACCTTCTGTCTGAAGTGAGCATTATACTTGAGAATATCTTCCTGAATGCATTCAATGTTTAAACATGCTTCTCTTTTAGTTCTACTTCCTTCTGATCTGTGCAGGATGCTGACAGGGAGGAAACAATCATGATATCTGCAAATAATGTCAGGTGGTTGTTCTCTTTTCACTCCCCTGGCTCATTCGAACACTTGCTACAATCCTTGAGCTGTTAGACAGCACTACGTTGGAGGTAACTCAATCACCTTCCTATGGTCTGGAAAGCATTCAGGGTTAGACTATGAAGAGGGCAGAAAGCCAGCAGAAAACAATGGAACTAACACTGTGCGCTAGGTGAAGACTGAGTGGCTTTAGCAGGATGTATGTTTAGAGAACTGAAAAGGAGACTGTGTTTCTGAGTCACTAACTCCTGGATGGCTGCTGTTCTTGTGACTGGAACAAACTTGCTATTTAGCCTTTGGTATTGAGAAGACACATGAGACATGCTTCACTGATGAGAAGTACCATTTATATATCTGCTCTTGGTTTTCAGTTCTGGGCACACTATGTGCCTGCAATTTGCATGGTTCTACATGTTAAAAGAATTAACACCTTCTGCCAGCCTTTTAATGTAGTTTAATTCTGAGATGTCAAGAACTTCTTGGAAGAAATTACACCTTGGACTGATCTGATTCCATCTTGACAGGACAAATGTTTCAAGGAGCAGAAGAAAATCTATTTAGGGTTTTGGGTGCCCTCCATAAATAGTTCTGGCAGCTCATTCAGTCCAGTCTCCCATCTTTATGATGTCATCTTCTCCAGCATAGCCTGTATCTTCTAATTCATTCTGCACTATGAAATCTCATTACACAAAATAAAATATGTATGAAAGAGAAATAGGAGATATGTAGTTGACCTAGCATACTGAAAATCTGGGACCTCTCCTTCCTTACTGCAGTAATTTGTGACAACTGTGGAAGAAATATCAGACCAACAATTCTGAGGAATAACAAAACTGTTGGTCACCAACAGTGGTCTAAAAGTTTTCTGACTTTGAGGGGAGTTTGCTCAGGGATATGTTTCTTGTAAGTGCTTGCTGAGAGTTTCAGTCACAAGCCCTTTTTCCTAAGGCAGTCTTTTTGCTTTGAGAATATTGTGTGTACTTCACTTCAGAGGTGATTCTTGATCCTTCCCGGTATCTTGTGCTAATGCTAAGCTTTCTACCTTTCAAAGGCTTTAACCTTTCTGTGATTCAGTTATACTCCCATTACAGGCCCATAGCGTCCCTCCAGTGATGATCTTTCTTCATTGTGTATTAATTCCCTGAGAGCGATGTATCTTAAAATATTCACAGCCCAAGTAGAATTACCTAGAATTTCCTCTGGTTAAGAATGTTATTACCCTGTATGTGGTGATTTTAAGCGTGGAGATTTTTTGATCAAGGCATGCTTAGTTTCAAAACTGTGAGATACACAACAAACCTTAAATTGGGAGGTTAAATTACTTCATAATTTACTAGAACCTCTGAGACTGTAACAGGTGCATACTGAATGAGAAATGAGATGTTTAAAGTCAGCTGCAGACAAACTATTATTTCAGTATGTCTCTCTAAGAAACCACAGGTAGAGAATTACTCATCTCAGGGCGATGGCCACTGCCCCAAGCATTAACCAGTGTCATCCTGTACTGCTCCTCTTCTGTAAAAAACCTGAGAAATAATTACCATGGAACTACCCTGAGCTCTAAATAGCTGTTATTCTTTGGGTTCAATACTTACTGAGAGGTTTCATCTGCAAATAATACCTCTTGAGACTGTGCACAGGCAAGATGTGATAATTTACAAAAGCCCTTAAGAGATTGCATTTTGAAATGTCACAGCTGGGTAGGTTTGCAGTTCACAGTAGGTTTGGAGATACAGATCCTGGCGCCAGATCCTTTGCTACCATGCCTCAGTGGAATCATGCTGGCTTACATAATTTTGAAGACTTGACTTTTAAAAGAACTTTTCTAAGAGTAGTTCAAAATTTGAATCGGTAATATGTGTGATGTTTTCCTCTTTTTAATTTAAAAGAATTTTAGTTTATTCAACAAGTGTTTTTAACCAACAGTGAGGGATTTTCTTCTCCTGGCAACAACGGACATAACAAGGGGACACAGTCTCAAGCTGAGTCAAGGGAAATATAGGTTGGCAATTAGGAAAAAGTTTTTCACAGAAAGAGTGATAAAGTACTGGAATGGCCTGCCCAGGGAGGTGGTGGAGTCACCATCCCTGGATGTGTTTAGAAAAGACTGGATGTGGCACTTGATGCCATGGTCTAGGTGAGGTGTTAGGGCTGGGTTGGACTCGATGGTCTTGAAGGTCTCTTCCAACCTAGAAATTCTGAGATTCTGTGATTCTGAGGCAATTTTAGAATAAAGATTTCTCTGAATATTCTAATAATATGAAAATAAATTTTTGACAAAAAATTGCATTATTTTCTGAGGAAGTTCTTGGCTAGCACAACCTCAAAGTCCTGAGACTGGGGATGAGGGTATAGGGAGGAGGGTGAAAGAAGGTGAATGAAATGCCCCATTGCCTCTCTAGCTGTGAGCAGCGAGTGGAGGCTCCCACACCAAGGGAGACAGCCAAAGAAGCAGAGAGTGGCCACAGGAGGCAAGGGACAGTTGTAACAATGGTCATAAAATCTGGATGAAAGATTTCCTGAGTCTTCTGCCTGGCACACAAAATGAGGTAATGGTACTGGAGGACAAGGGGGTGAAGGATTAATTAATACCCAACTTGAGAATAATACAGTCTCATTCAATGAGATTTCATTGTATTAATTTTACTTCATTCTGTCAGTGACAGAGTAATCTTCTGTTCTGAATTAATCTGTTTCCTTCCAAGAAAAAGCAATGTGATGGAAACTGCTTCTATCTTGTCATGTTTCTATTTTCTTTAGTGGTGCATTTGACTTGGAATTTGGAGAACAGTGGCAGGAACTTGAAGGGGGAAACCAACTAACTCCTCTTCCTGCATTTTTACTGCATATCTCCAAAGGAGTGTTTGGCTTGTACTGTGCATCAGGAGATTGACCCTGATTCACCTTAGCTCTGTACTTAGAAAATTCTCTAGGGTCCATCTGAAACACCTACACAGCCATTCCCCTGAAGCCTTTTGGTATGCCTGAAGTAGAGTTTCATTAGAATCCAGCTATTTCAGTTTCACCTCTGCCAAGGATTTGGCTTCAGACTCTGGTAGCTTCCAACACCTTCTGATGCAGGGGCAGATCTTCGAAAGGGACAAACCACTGCCATGAATCTGGACTCTTGCAGTGGTTCATGCATTCAGTCTGGAGTGCAGAGTTAAAATAATTTCTGTTCTAACAGTTCACTCATCTCATTTTTACCACTATGCTCTGTGGTAAGGATGATTGACTGAAAGAACCATATTTTGTTCTCAGAAGCTTAGAAAGAGGCTTAATGTTGTGACAGACAAGAAACTGGCTGAGAAAACAAAGGATGAAGTGACAACACGAACGGTTTAGAAAGCAGGAACACAGGATTTAACAACAGTGCCCAGTAAAAACAAGCTAGTTCCAAAGTATAAATGCTGATCTTGCATGTCTGAGGAAAACAGGGAAGATTTCCACATTTCCCCGATTTTTTTCTACACTTAAAGTGGACCAGATAGTCACTTGGAGAGAATGCATGTAGTGCCAAAAAAGTGAAGTTACTAGTTTACAGCAAATGATATGTTGCCCTTTGTGGCTATAAGCCACATCATGTGTATTTCTCTTTTCTATATTGCTTTAACTTTTCTAAACTACATCTCTCTAGATCATTCTTTGGAAAGCTGAAAGAAATCAGTGACTTTCTCATTTCATTGTACTTGGCCTTACTTGGTTTAAGGCTATAGCAAATACAATTTTTCCTCTGTTATATGTGAGTCCCTTCTGATACTGAGAACATTATATTGTCTTCACAATAGATTGATGCTGTTTATTGGACATAAAACTGAAAGGGGAGGCTGAAAACAATTATAATAATACAGTATCTGCAGACAAATGGCTTTTCTGACACAAAACAACAAAATGAGTTATTCCTGTAAATGCCAATTAATGCTTTTAAAATGCTTTAATTGCATGGTATCTATTTCAGACTCTTGAAATGTAGAGGTAATTTGGGCTAAAAGAAGATATGATTCACAGTCAATATGTAACTGTGACTTGACAAGGGGCTTAATAGCTGCCTGAGGCAGATCAGAATGTGTGATAATGAAAATCTAGCAGAAAAACACATCATGGAACTGAACTTCAGAGTTTCCCTGGGTAAATTGTGTCAATGACTAGCTGGTCATGCTCCTTCTACAAGGCAAAAAGGCAGAAGCAGTAAGCCTTGACAGCAGTGATGGCTGCAACCTTGGAGTTAGTTACAAAGTACTCATTTTTGAAGTAAATATGTGCATTCATTCGTAGTCATATTCACATATATATATGTACATACATCCATATATAAAATCTTTTCTTTCTGAATGCAGTTTAGTGAAATGCATCTCAGCATGGCGGAGAAGGGGGAATCATGATAAAACCTTCAATTTATTGTGCTCCGTTGTCTACTGCCAAGTCCTTTGTGGGAAGCTGTAAAAAGAAAATTATTTGCTGGCTTAGATTTGGGCTTAACTCTGTTCCCTTCATTGCTACTGTACTCTTCTCTGCAGGGGATCGTTTTACATTTTCTTAATTGCAGAGAGAGACCATGGTGTTGGCAGTGGTTGTACCGAGAAAAGGGTTTTAATGAAGTGCAGTCCACTTACTGCACAGGAACTTCAGCACCTTCAAGCTGAATGATAGCATCCTGTCAACTTGATGTTGATGGCTTTGTCACCAAGGGGACAGATTTATTTGCACCTCTGCATTTTATAGAAAGACTGAGCTTTAAAAATGTTTTGTCATGTTGCTTTACGACTATCTGTATTTTTTTGTTTGAGAATATTGGTACTTGGAAGTAAAATAAAGGGGAAGCTATTGGCTAGACATTAAGGTGAGATTCCTTTCAAGGAACTTTAGACTCCTTTGCTGCAGATGTTTGCAGCCAGGGCAGGTACCCAACCCTTCCTTTAGCATCAGGGGAGAGAAAGGGGTGGTTCATTTAACCTTTTCTAGACATTTTACCTTTTGTAGACATCAAATTTTAATTGGGATGAACCCCACTCCAGCCTCTTTGGCTATAAATATCATACTCTGCAAACCATATTCCTAGAGGCACACTGATAAAGGACTCCACACTGCTCACAGGATGCTCCATCAGGAGGAGACTGGTTGTATCTCTGCTGCATATCAGCGTTCATTTGAGAAACTTTTCAAAACAGATCACTCTCCAAAACTGATTACTTTCCAGGGCTTGTAAGTCCCACTTGGAGCAAATGAAGGAAAACATTGCAGACTATCTCTAAAGGAAAATATCAATCCTATATTTTTCTGGATCTCATCTTTGAGAAACTTAGAAATTTTGCACCTCTTAGAGGCTTCCTAAGGAGTGACATGTATGTGACTGTACTTTCAGTTCATGCTTGCTCATGTCCTCTCTCCAATGGCTTTTCAATCCAATTGTGAATTTCAGCCATATGAAAAAGAGACAACAGTGTTTCAAAGACACTGTATTCCTAAATTAGTTTTAGAAAAATTTTACTTGAATACAGAAGAAAAAGCCAAGTGAATGTTACCATAAAAGAAAGGCAGCATCATCAGCTGCTCATGGACTTGCCCCTGGCTAATCTGGGGTACACACACTGGCTGCCCTGCCAGCACCAACAGGCTCTGGACAAGCCACTGCCCCCTGCTCTTTCTCCAGCTGGTACCTAGGGGATGCAATACAAAGCAAAGATTTCACATATGTAAGAGCAGGATCTCGGATTGCTGAAAGGGAAAGGCATTAGGAAGTTGCTGGGTCTGTGATGAAATGCTGAGTAGATAAAAAATCCATAGGAATCCAGGCTTAAACTGATTGTTCTGCACATGTCATTTCTAATCACTTGTAACATTGTAAATACTGTTCACTTCTAGAGGTCAAAGAAGGATCAGGAGAATTTGAGGGAATAAAATGTACATACATTTCAGAAACTGGAGCAAACAGCTGACTTGCCTTCACCTGCAGCATCACTTCCTGCAATCCCCAATTCCCTGCTATGAAATCCTCTTAGCAACCCTCTGAAATACAAGTAAAGAAAATTGCACTCTGCACTTCTATTTAGCTAACAGAAAAGAGGTAATCTCTGCTGCCTGGGTATTGTCCAAATGTTATGCTTAATGAGTCTACTTAAACATCTTAATGAGAGAAAAAAGTACAGAAAGGCAGTTCCTTTGAGCAATTTATTACAGAATAAGGGAAAGCCTGACAGTGGAAATTCTGCAAGCCACAAAATACAAATTCAGTGTGGAAGGGAATCCAGGCTGAAACATCCATAAGAGATGAAGAAAAACTGTGTCCCCTCACTTGTCAGGCTGGTTATAACCAACCCAAACAACTGCTTAAAATCAGCATGTGCCTGTCACTATTAGACCTCCTCAGCTTTTGAGTCTGTCTTGGGTATTCAGGGCATCTTGTGGGCCTTGTGATGTTCTGTCAGTGTTCCTTGCACTGCTCTGCTCAGTCCTAATTCTTTGGCCTGTCCTATTGACCAACTTCTTGGCCCTGCAGCTTGAGACTCCATGACCCAGGAGTTGGCATAAATAAGTTAATTTCATGCTGTATTGAACACTGTACATAAAACAGAAGAAATTTTTTTACACTTTTAATGGTAATGGTATGTTTTATTATTTTGGTTTTGTCCTTTGTTTGCTTCCTCAGAATTAAACTTTTTGTCTGCCCTTTCTAGATATTTACTGCGTCCATCATTCTTTCTATCTGTGCATCTGCTTTCTGTCTTTGTGGATTCTTTTACTTTTTTATGACCCTGGATATTTGACCTGTTTTCCACCTTAGAACAGCTGCAGTAGTCTAAAAGTGAGTGTTCAAGATGTTATTGCCCTTTTGTGTGGAGCTCTAGAACACCCACCATGGCAGCCATTCTGTGGGTCTGTGCTCAGCAGTATGAAGTTTTGTCTTTGAGATCTCAAATTAGTTCAAAAGCCAGTATTGAGCTGACACAAATTTTAACAGAGTGAGGTTCTGCTTATATCATTTCCTTCTGAGAAATCCTTTTCCACTGTGTAGACTGGGAATGAGTCCTTGTGTTTTAATAGGTGCATTAAATCCCATTCTGCAAGCTCTTACTAAATGTTTTCCCCTAGGAATATAACAGTTCTGGCCAATGATTGCTGAAAATATACACATCTTGCATGGTGTTCCAGAGGGTTGCAGCTGTACACTGATTCCAGCTATGATTTTCAGTCTTTGGCCTGTAGAAATCCAGGAATTCCTTAATTTTTCTCTGTCCTTCATTGGCTAAGGGTTTACTTATTCTCTACTCTGTAAAACTGTTTTCTGTTCCTTCTAACTCTTGCAATCAGATCTGGTTCTCTTTTGCTAGTACTAAGTTATCTCTGCCTTTTCATAGGTTTAAATCCAGACTGTTGATTGGATTTTTCTCCTTGATTTTGACATCTGATCCCCACCACATTTTTTTTTCTGACACAGTGATTATAATACCAGTATATGGTGTATTTGGAGTTGAGACAAGTTGTAGATCTGCTATACATGGCTCAGGATTTCTTCCCCTCTGATCAGTTTCTCTAGTAAAGCTGGTACCTCTCAAGAGTACTTTCTTTCTCCTAGAAATGATACACTCCTTCAGTATCTTTTGTGCTGTCTGATCACTGGCTCAAACTTCAACACTTTCCTATGCCAACCTGATTACACAAAAATCTAATGCCTGTCTCATAACAATATTTTAAAAAATACCCACTTCAGGGCCATCTTTCTTTCTATGTTGTCTTCCCAGAAACCATAATGATCACTTGAACTTTTTCCCCTTGCCTGATACATTTCTGGAAAATGTCACATTTCTTGCAGTTTTAACCTCATGCTTCTCTATGAAACACAATATTCACTACTTCTTTCTACTTCTAAAACCTGCTTTTGAATCTACTTTTTTATTCTTGCTCCTTACATCAAGGAGTATTCTTTAGCTTAGGAGTTTTTTTCAGAATTCAGAATTACAGCTTTTAAGCACAGTGAGTCATTACTACAACAAAAGGTAAAGAGAAAGACAACGTGAAGAAATAGTGCATTAGGGGGGAGAGGACTCTGTGTAGCCCACTCTGAGCCTGCCTGCAGACACCTAACTCTGAGAGGATTGCTCCAAACCAGCACATTTCCATCTCTGTCATGACCCTTTGTCCTCACAGGCAGTCTATAATCACCTGCCCTTGAGCAAAAATACTCAGTTGGTCAGAAAGTCAGAAACATGTTAAAGAAATATTCTGGACACTGATGAAGAGCTATGTCCTCTGTGCAAGAGAAGGTGTAGGTAATTATTTCAGCTATTGATAGAATTACAGATAGTTTTAAAATGTGAAATATTTCTCAGCTGTTTGTAAAAATATTAGTTGGATGAAAAAAACGATAAAAGGATAACATTGAGCTGTGAGTGTGAAGAGGATCTGTGCTTCTGGAGACTGATGCTTCTTAAATTATGCGAGGGTTATTATGTGTCTGAAAGACACAGTTAAACCCCAGAAATCACATTAATTGAAGAAAAATTGCACTGCTACCCTAAAAGCTGATCCCAAAATGTGCTGTTCTGCATTTGAAGGATGAACCATACTAGTGACTAGTTTGTTGTTAGCAGCTACAAATATCTCTTGGGATGGCTGTAATTGAAAGCCTTGAGACAACAGAGATGAAAGAGACAAAGGTTTATGGTTCCAGGTAAGAGTCACTGCTATTTTGAAAGGTGCACCTCCTTCAGCAACAGAGACAAGAACCCACGAAAAGCTCTGCAGGCATAGCTAACAGCAGGAAGTGAAGCAATTTAATGATGTGAAAGGCAGCTTCTATAGGTGAAATATGAAGGATACCAGGTGTGGGAGAAGGGATGCTTCACTTCTTTAAAAAAATATTTATTTTTTCTAATAGCTGACGATAGCAACAGCAGCTGGAAGTACCTGAGAGTGAGTGACAGTGAAGGAGCCAGGATGAGCCGCAAATGACAGTAAATAAGAAAAGTGACTTGAAAAGGCTCTGGGCCCCAAGCGGCTCTAAGAATAGTGAATTGGGACAACAAAAGCAAGAGTGCACTTTGAAAGAAAACACAAATGTGCTCTTCCTCCTGGCCGCATCTGAACCCTTTCTCAACTCATAGATCAATGCAGAAGCAAAGATGTGCTGTATCTTTCATGTGGCTGTGCTGCTCTATAATAAAACCTGAACACACGGGCTTTGTTTATCAGCCCTCTAGTGAAGCCACATTTTTCAATCAAGACTCTTCTCATGTACCATTCTCCAGTCTACTGAAGCAGAAGGTTAGCTCTTCCCTTGACACTGACAAAGCAGCACCAATTTCCATTGGAGAGTCTCTAGCAGCTCACTTCAGAAATGAACTTTGTAATGGAAACAATGTTTAGTTTTTGAGTAGGAGGAATAAAATTTTTTTTCCGTCAACCCAAGAGTTGAGTGAAAAACAGATACCACAATTCTGTGAAGTTGACAACAACTTTCAGTGGTGTCTGAATATACAGACTTTGCAACTAGACCTGGATTTGAGTCATAAGCTTTCTCCCCTTGGATAAACAGCTTCACATCTGTATTGTTCTGCTTGTTTAATAGCTTCATTTTTAAAACTGGGTTTTGTCAAGGCAAATAATATGCTTGGTGCCCTGTATGAACAACTTTCTAGTCAAGGATGGGTTCTTGCTTTTTTTTCTGCCTCTGGGATTCTCAGAAGAAGCCCGAGTCAAAGTACTGTAGATCAGGGAATTTTGTTCTGACTCAATGTACATACTTTTACAATGTTCCATTTAGCAAAGTACTAATATTTGTCTTCATATCATTACATTATTTTAGCACCTCCTTAATTGGAGACTATTTTGAGGGGCAGCAGATGCAAAGAAACTGTCAGCAGCATGTGATGTCTCACCTGACAGCAAAACTCCCTTCTCATTGTAGTGACCACATGTGAGCTTGCTCACATCTGAAAACCTTGTCTTCATTAATGAAAAAAATAAACCCTTTAACTAAGACCTGCTGTCACTGATAGCCCCTCTCTGTGTAGACCCTGGCCAAGACATGAATAGTCTTTCTGATATTCCCACCTATGTCTGAATACAATTTCATGGAAAATTAAATACGACAGTAGAACTTGACAGTGACTGTGAGGTGAATGATAAGACTTCTCTCTGCTCCCCAGTACATTCAGTGTTCATAGCACTGAGTTTGGCAGAGCTGCTGGGTTTGCTCATTTCCTTTACTCTGAGCCAAGATTCCCAGTAGTGTCAGGACAATTTTAGAAGCAAGATACACTCAACTGAACTTCATCTATGAAGACATGAACAGGTGCTTATAGCTGAGTTGTCAAGTCCATATATTACCTTGATGTGTTTTTTTCTCTCTGAAATAGAGTAATTTTTGAGTATGGACTTTTGGCCAGTCCTCAGATTTCAGGAAGCAATCTACTCCTGAACTGATTCATTCTGAGGAAAACAAAAATGCAGAGAAGACAGAAACAAGATCTGCAGTATGCAGAGTAATTTTCAGGGGTGGAGTAGGGACAGTGCCTGTTACTGGGATTGGAGCAGCTGCAGAATCTGTTTTCACATTGTCAGATTTAAGGACCTTTTCCTCCTGAAGACACTGAGCACTGTTGAACGTGGCTCAATAGGCCTGGGCTGGGCTCCAACAAACCTGAATCCTGAAGACCCAGATTTTGGTCTTCTGTGGGGTGCCAGGGTTATAAGACACTTTTTAAGAATATTTTACTTCTTTTCTGGATTCCGCATATGTTGAGGGGTAAGGTACAAACACATTGGAGGTGCCCACTGCCCTAGGGACTTGCTCATACAATCCCACCAACCCCACCACTCTGAACTATCCAGATTTTGAGCAGATATCTGGGTAATATTCTTATTTATTTGTTTGGCCTTAAAGAAGGCCTGAACCATATGCAACAACATGCTGGGTCCTAGCAAAAAGAGCAGCTTGGTTTCAAGGGTAGTCCCAGGATACACAAAATCTTTAAAATTCTTGACTATCACAATCAGCCTGGAGGACAAGGAAGGAATAAAGGAATGGAGAATCAAAAATAGGAAGGTGTTTCCCCCATACGTTGTTCCTGTGTGAAAAAGGAGAAAAAGCCAAAGGTGTGATTTTTAGTTGTTCCCAGTAGATGACCCCCAAAGCACAGAGGTGCCTGCAATACTGAATGCATCTACTAGGTTGATGTCCTGACAAAAAACATTGTCATATCATAAACCCAGCCTATGAAATGCGCCACAGAGAACACGTACTTCAAGTGAGGTATTACAGGTATAATCCAGACAAAACACCACAAATATGAGGGCAAATAAGTCCACATTTTAACTAGCAACTATTGTTAAACCAATACAATGAATGTTTATAACAATTTTCTTTCAACACACTCTAGTTCTTATCTCAACCTTTGGTTCCCCTGTTCAAGTCCCAAAAAAGGCATGCTTTTAAGCCCAGCTGGAGACAAAATACTAGCCCAGCTGCTCACTCAATCCCCCTCTCCCTGGTGGAATGGGAAGGAGAATTGAAGTAAAACTTGTATGTTGAAACAAGAACTATTTAATAATTGAGACTAAAGTAAAATAGAATAATAATGGTAAATAATGATAATAAAAAGAAAACAAACCATTGATGCACAGTACAATTGCTCATCACCTGCTAACCAATGCCTGACCTCCCTTCCCCAAACCAGATTGGCCATTCTTGCAGGTAACTCCTCCCAGTTTATAGACTGAGAATGGTGTTCTGTGGTGTGGAATATCTTTTTGGTCAATTTGGGTCACCGCTC
>VWYP01004519.1:484110-502936 GCA_013400435.1 Pycnonotus jocosus
TTTTTGTGCATCTCTTCACTGAGACAAGGAAAAACAAGTCCTTGACTTAGAACAAAATGACTTAGCAAAAAAATGCATCAGTGTGTTATCAACACCTCTCTCACTCTGAATCCAAAATATGGCACTGTAACAGCTACTGAGAAGAATTTAACTCTATTCTAGCTGAAACCAGGACACTGAGATAGATAAAACAGTTATTAAGCAATATCAGAATGCTTTCTGCCATAATACCCACTCTCAAGTGTGCTAACTCAATGGATTTTAACTTCTCTGTGTTTGCTACATTGCATGACTTCAAAGTATTTTTCAGGGAAGGAATAGAGCTGGTGCATCCATCCACTTGCGTAAAGAAGTGATAAGGAAAGGTTGTGAGGAATCATGAAGTAAGGAGCTGGAGGCTAGGGAGTTCCATGAGGAGGACATGGACATGGACAGGGCATGGGTACCATGACATACAGTGAGTGAACTTAGTCTACAGATTTTGAAGTTTAGAACCTGCAGTGCTGAAGATGTTGACATGCTCCAATTGAATTGGAAGTGTCAGAGGCCCATACCGCTGCCCAGATCAGCAAAGGCATAAACCAGCAGGAGCCTGGCTGGAATATCTGAATGGATGCTCATACTGCTGAGTAGTGGCTTGCAACAGGAGTGGGTCTGTGGGGTGAAACATTTGCTGCTGGGGATCCAATGTCCACACTATCCAGGGTGGGAGTGTGGTGGGGGCTAGAGGAGGCTATTAATTCCATTAGTGGTTGAAGCCCACTAGATACAACCCATTCCAGTAGTCTGTCTTCTGGTTTAATTTAATCTGAAAGCAAGCCATTTTGTATACCTTGAGACAGCTCCACAAAGCAAACAAAAAGAGGATTTATAGGGTGACTGACTTTAAAAACATTCCCTGAGTGTAATACCCTCTCCATTTCTCTAACAATATATAAAAATAACCTGAGTGGGAAATCATTCCCATTGGCAGGAAAAAGCTTGATTAAGAGATGAACTAATACTCATGGGAAACAAAGCAGTGCTTGTTCCAGAGTTCTCAGTTTAGGATGTTCAAGTATTTCTCACGCAGCTGTTAACAGTTTGTAAAATACCATAGACCCACAACTCCAGCAAATGCTGATCACCTGTGCCTGGGTCTCTGGTCTCTGGCACCACAGACCTCTGATACTGCTGTATGACCTGGGGTGATGCTGCACAGCCAGTGACAAAAATTTGTTTCTATTTCCTCTAATCATTAACCACTCAGGATTTCATTGGTGCTTAATGGCAATACTTTGGGCTCTCCTATAAAGACTGTAAGATTTTGTGTACTTGGAACCCTTCTGCCTTTCTAAGACACTTACATTTTCTTTTTCTAGGAATAGCCTTGGTGATAAAATGAGTCACCTAGCCCTTTGCCAACAGTGAACATGATGACTGATGCTTAAATGACACCTTTCATGCTAGGAATGTTTAAACCTATGTGTGGAATCCTTCCCTGGCTGCTGGCTGTGCTGTCAATATGATGCCAGAGTCCTTCTACACGCACAGACCAGGAGGGCTCAGTGTGAGGATTCGACACCCTTCGCTACTGCCTTGGAAAGGATCTGTGTGTGAGGCTCTGACAAGGCTGGCAGGCATAACTATTACACAGGGAGTTATGGTGCTCCTATGCCATTTTGCAGGGAACAGCAATGGAAGGGAACTGTGCAAGTTCTCTGGTAAGATTCCTGCAGCCATGTCACAGGTACCTCTTCTCATCCTCCCTAATGTGCCAATAGCTTGATCCTCTAGCACACCAGCTCTCCTGAATGCTGCAGAGATCCAGGCAGTTGAGTGTGAAAAGGCAAGTGACATGAGCTTTATGTTCATTCTGTTCCTACTGGCTTAGCATAAGCAAGACTTGACTGTGTGACTTAGAAGCATGAATTTCTCAGGAATGTGGTGCTTAGCAGCACTAATGTTAGAAAGACTAAGTATTTAATATTGATAGTTTATGGAACATTCTGCATGGACAGAATTGCAACACAAAGGCACCTGAGGAGCAAACAGCTCAGCTGTTCCTTCAGCCAGCTGGACAAACACATCTTCAGCTTCTCTACCACAAAGGGCCTGATTCAGAGAAACCTGTCAACTATAGATAAGGAATTAGAAAAGTAAAATTGAACTTAATTTTTTCTTTTATGAAACGTGAACTTTTGCAGGGCTGATTCACATGTTCTTACAAGATAATATTGCAAGTATCAAATAAAAATATACTTCAGTTACAAGGGAAGTCAGTGTTGCTACAGCCAGAAGCAAGCAAGTGGGAGATTGAAGAGGATGGTGTCATTCAGTGTTGTTGGGAGCCTTGGTCTTTTGAAAGCCTGTGCACCTCTGCCCAGCAACATCAGTAGTTTTCTATTTAAAGTCAAGCACTGGTTTGCTGAACCTGACTCAAAGATAACTGCAGCTTGTTTCATAACACTGGAAAATTAATCGGTGTGAAATGTATTGGAAAACAGAACAGTTTTTCATCTGCCTCAGCAGTTTCCTTATTAGGTAAAACAAGCTTTTGATTGTTCTCCCAGGGCATACAATACCTCAATATGCTGCAAAATAGGCTGTTGGAAAATGAGCCAGCACAACTTGCATACCTCAGTGACCACTTTTGTGACAAATGCAAATGAATATTTTGAATCCAAGGTCAAAGTCTAATCATTGAAATGGCAAAGGCTCAGTCATTAACTTCTTTAAATGTACTCTTCACCCTACACAAACAGCCTGCCCTGGGCTGATTGGGATGCAGTGGGGTTTGCAGAGGGCAAGGACCACTGGTTGTCCCTATGATGAGTTCCCTCAACAGCTACAACGTAAATTTTTCACAGCAGATGCAAAAGAAACCAGCATGGGAGCAAAATCCTGGTATGGAAAAGGAAAGCATCACACATTCAAATAGCGGGATTAGAAGCTCATAAAACAAAAGGGTGGCTTAGGGTTCCAGATGTATCATGTTACAAATGGTCTTTTACAGTTGGCTCTACTCCTTGGAACCACTGAATCATTTCCTACTTGGGCACGTTTGGAAATGTCAGCTTTTTCCAATTTAATTCTATCTGGTTGCATCAACTGAAAATTCCGAGTGGCTCACAGGCTAAGTGTGGGAAAGACAGTTGCATAGAAGAATATAAATGAATTCATTATCCCAGCAGAATTAAGCTCGTTTTAATAGCACCACCCCCTACCCTGAACAATGCTAGAATAAAAATTAAAAGGCAGGTCCTTTAGCAGGAAGAAAGTGTTCCTTTTTTGGTCTACACTGCTTTTCAACAAGTAGTGATAATAACATCCATAATAATAGGATGCAGGAGGTCTGGAGGCTCTCTGCCTCCATCCCTGAGGAATGGGGTGATGAAAAATTATGTTGACTTAACCATATGTCCAGAAGGATTAATTTTGATTCTGTAGTCTTGGCATCAGCTGCTACCTCAAAGGAGATAAATGTGACGGTGATGTTTCTAGGCTACTGATTACTTCCTATCCCTGACCTGAAAAATGACAAGACCCCTGATTTTACATGTTTCCAGCCTGACTACAGACTACTGCTAGGAGAGAGAATTATAAGAGATGGTGAGACTGCTTTAAATACATCTTTACATCTGGTCAAGACACAGATTTACTACTCCAAGATGTTATTGAAATAGTATCTGGGATGAGGTTAAGTCAACACCACACATACCACAGCACAATCCCTGTGCAAGCTGGCAGAGCCCCTGTGGCCAGCAGAATCTGCACAGGCATCAGATCTTCTGAGCCTCAGTGCTCAAATTATGTGTCTATGTTATGTGGACAATATACAAAATATGATTTGCTTGATGATTTTGGAGTGCAGACAAGTAATTTTTAAAACCTTGTCAGCCCTTCTGTGGTTTCTGCCCTCCCTGGGGTAGTGCTGCATGCCTGCTCACACCAGATAAATCCTCTGGGGTGCTCCCAGGCACCCCCAGCAGCTGGTAGATGGACTTTTTGTGTGGGCAAGCAGCTGGTCTGCCACCTCCTGCCTCATCCCCTTGCCCACAGGCAGCACCCAGAGCAGCTGTATGGGGCTGATGCTGCTGTGCCATTGACCAGACAGAAGCTTCTCTTTGAGCACTGCCCAAGTGACTGGGATTTCGAGTGTCTGCTGAATGGCACTAGACTAATGAAAAACCAGATTGATACAAATGAGTAGTAATAATCTCCAAGTGAATGATCTCTAGTGTTTTGTTAATATTTTTAAATAAACCCAACACCACATTTCTAGATGTCTACATTGTGAGTGGACTTTTGCACTTTACAAAGGGTTTCACTCTGCTGATATCTATCAGCAGAAGAGTGGAAAGAACTTGGCCACAAAGCAGCATCCATGGACATGTAATTCCAACATGCCATTTATACCCTAACCATATTGTGTTTGCAGACGTTCATTTGTAAAGATTTTCTTTTTCTCTTCCTGAAAAAATGCATTTTTACAGGTAAAACAATCAGTAAAGGTGGCCACTGTGCCACTATCCCTTTTAAATTATCAAAAATAGAAAAATAGCTGAAATAATACAAAGCACAGCTCATTTCTGGTTGTTATCTATTATTCATATACATTGTCAATAGTTCATTAGTTCTGGTCTGTTTTCCCATGTCAAAATTCTTGTTTTTTATGCCTACAGTCATGCAGTAGAAAAAATAGTGCGATCAATGACCTCAATACAATGAAAATAACCCATTTAAAATTATCTGTTTGCACACAGTCTAGAAGCTGAAAACTTCACATCCCGTTTCTGAAAAAAAACTCAACCCAACAACATTTCAGGGAAACAAAATTTATTTTCAAATAGAAATTAATCCTTTCTTACTGTTTTGAGTGAGGTATTGGAATGAATTTTTGTAAATAACACTGGCAGAAACTGGAATGAGTTTGTAAACAGCCTGTAAAAAGGGAAAAATTGCACTTTTCTGATAACATATCCCTCTTCATAAAAATTGCAGCTAGTCCTACCTAACCCAGAGCTGTTTCTGAGCATTTCTCAAAGTGATGAATGGTATCTCAGCATTTTCTTCTCTCTTTCTGATGATCTGCTATAATGACAGCAGCTTTTATCATATCTCTATTTGTGAGGGCCCCTCACTTTCTTCCTTCTTTTACTACAAAAGCTCTCAAAGGAAGTCTTTGTGTGTCAGGAGAACCCAAATTAACATAACATACAGCATCTATAAATAGTTGCTTCAAATTAGGCTTCTACAAAACCTTGAAGCAATATTTCTTTGGGTTTTTTTCCCTGCTGCTGGTAAAAGAGACAATCTCATATCACATTTTTTTGTTTATAAAACATTCATGTTGTTGTTCTGATTCTGTATATTTTTCAAAGCATCGATCCAGCCACAAGTAAAAGATGGCCAGTTCATTGTTCCTGTATTTTGAATTTGTGCAAAAAAGATCTTGTTAGAAATATGGTATGTGGTACTGGCAAATTAATTACCAAGGACAATGCCAAATGGTCTATCTTAAAGACAGATCCTGGAAAACGTGGGGTTTGATTTTTCATAAGCTCTGCTCCTAAATTTTTTCAAACCTTTTGGGAATTGCTTCCAGATGTAAAAAATTTGAAAGAACTCATAAGCTGAGAAGGATTAAGACAAGGCTAATTAAATCAATGTCTGGTACGAGAATAATGAGCAAATGTTAACCACTATTTGTACATCATAACAATCAAGTTGTGAAATTATCAGATATCCAATGCAAATGAAATAACAGAATTTTTTTTCTTTACATAATTTCCAACCAAAGTGTGAAATTCAATTCCACGTAACAAGGAAGTTCAAGAGGAATTTAGACAAATTCCTGGAAGAAAAAACCCTTAGGTTTTTTCAACAAGACATTGCAAAGATAACCAGCAACTTGGAAATTTCACAGAGCTGAGGGTTTACACTAAGTGAAAGCTTACTGGTTGCAACTTGCTCCTTTTGCTTTTTTCCTCTTGGACATGGTTGGAGAGAGGCATTGAGGCTGCCCCAAACACAGTGGTTGTTATGATGTTAAATGTGTCAGGTGTTGCCCAGGCTGAGCTCTGGAGGCAAAGATCCGGTGCCACCTGGTAGGTGTTGGGACGGGAGGTGCGCACATCAGCCCTTCTGCACATCTCTCCTCTCGCCTTCAGGACAGGCTGGCACAGACATCGAATCCCAGAGCATGAGCACGGCTGTGAGATCTGTAGAAAAGCATTGATTTGCTGGCTGATTGAGGGTGGTTGCCATCGAGTTGGTAGCACTGTGAATGTCAGTGACTGCCAGGAAGGAGGCAGCAGTTCCAGCTGTGCCAGACAGGAGCAATCTGGCCCGTGCGCCGCTTGCCGTCTGCTGAGCTGCAATGGAGGAGGCTCCGGACTGTGCTTCAACACAGGCTGCAGCTCTTCTTCCTGATCATTATTTGTTTGGGGCTTTCTTCTAAGGACCAAGGAGTGCAAAATGGTTAAAAAAATTATCACTGTAAACTATACAGTCTTTTCCACATTAGTTCCTTACTAATGGGTGATATTATCAAACACAGCTTTACAAAACCTGCATAGGAACACACCAGTTCTTCAAAAATACTTAACTTTTTTTTCTTTTTGGTTTCATTAACACTGAGGAGCTTCCTCTTTACTTTTTTCCTCTTCAGCAATTTTAAGGACTAATAATTTAGTTTTCAAAGGAAAAGCTTGGTTTTTCAAAATCTCCTGACTCCAGTGACTAAGCAGTGAGGGAAACACTGAATGATACAAGATGTCTAATTAAATCACAGGCATACTTCAATTTCTTGAGATTTTGTCCTGAGAATATTTTCCTGGTCTTCAAAGGGACCAACATTTTAATCCTGGCCAGGGAAAGGCAACCACCCCTAATCTAATCTAATCTAATCTAATTTAGGGTATACAGTTAAACTAACTCATGACCAAACTGTTTGCTTTCTAATTCCATGGCTGTATAATACATTGCTATATCCTGGACAAATTACTGATCCCAGTTTATGTATAAATATAAAGGTTATTTGCATAAATCTTAGACTATAGTATCAAACAGCTACTCAAAGAATGTCTGTTTTGTTCAAATCAAATAGCAGGTGCATTGAAGAGATCCTATAAAAAGTATTATTTCAAACTAAGAGAGCTCCTCAGTAAATATTTTTTTGAGAAAAGGCAATAGCTGAATAACCATAAAACAAGCTCTTTGTGTAGCCAAGCTCACTACACTTCTGAGGCAGCACCATCTACCTACTTCCCCTTCCCCATAATACAGGAGGAATTTACAAAATAAAAATAGCTTTTTATTGAATAGCTGGATGTTTTGCATGATGGAAATTCTTTTAACACTTCCACTTCTGTAACTCAGTGCAATGACTCAAAAGCAACAGGCAAAATTTCTTAAAACACGTTCACAGGAGATGTTTAGGAGCAAATTTCTTGTCCTGTTTTAATTTGAGTGTCGTTTTCCAGGAACTGCAGATTGAGCCTTTTCTTCTTCTTTTTTACAGTTTAAGAGGCTTTTTCATACTCTTGCCAACCATTTCCTTTTTTAAGGAGTTCAGCTTCTCTTTGTTTGCTAAGATATTCCAGCTGTACTGTAACCCAGGAAGGCGTCCTGCATAGCTGGGCTGTGTCTGTACTCACTATGTTTTGTGGTTCTCAGGATTCTTCATGCCCAGGCCCATTCATCTGGCACATTTATGGCTCAACAATAAAACCTGTGGCAGCTCCTTTTCTTGAAGAAGCATGCTCAGCCTGACAGAATATGAATTGTAAAGACACGTAGGTGTGCCATGAGGGACATGGTTTAGTGATAGACTTGGCAGTGTTGGGTTAAGAGCTGGACTTTATGATCTTAGAGGTCTTCCAGTTTAAATGATCCTATGGTTGACTGATTTGAACCTAGACTTTTGTTAATTATTGTTTTTCTCATGAATGCAAATAAAAAATCAACCCAATATTCTTTTCAAGTCTCCTATAACTTTGAGGAGAATGGACTTTGGATAGTTGAGTTCCCAAAGCAAGTGCACACTTAGTGATTTTCTTAATATGAACAGCATGTGCCGCAACTCTGGTATTGCTCTGCACACCAATGGCATCCAGTCAGGGTACCAGAGCCCTCCACAGATGATGGATCAGTTATTTGGGTGGATGCAGGATTCCTCTGTGTAGTTCCTAACAAGTAATTCTGCTGTCTGGAGAATTTAACAGTGAAACTGCCTTTGATTTCTGTGGTAAGTGCTTGAAAAATTCCACCTGCTATAAGGTGAGTGTGGCAGACATGTTCTACATGAAAAAGATAAAGGCTAATTTTGGCTCTAAATTCAGGAAAAATTGAAGTAGATAGCGTGAATATTGCTGGGTGTCCACAGATAGAATAACTCATGTCAATAAGGCCATGAGAACATGCACTGTACCAAGTCTCTAAATTATTTTTTCCACATAATTAAACATGCAAGTGTAATTAAACCCTACATCTATCAAGCTTAGTCCATGTCAAAATGTGACTTGATTCAGCCTTGTGACTCTTAGTAAAAGTTGTGTGCCAGGCTATGTAAGTAATACTCATTTAAAAGCTTGGTGTTACCTCATAAAATAATATGTCTGAATACATGAAAAAATCAGTGTTTTCAGATGAGGACAGGAATGGTTTTAATTCCTTAAAATATTTCTCAGGAGAAGTGGGCTTTACCTCAGCTGTAGCTGAAACAGTCTCTCTGTTTTTACACACATGATAATAAATATTAGCTTAAATATGTTCTCTTTTGGATGAGATATATTTCTCTCCAGAAGTGAGTATCTTTCCTTTAAGTGTAAATGGAACCAGGGTGAATGGTTCAGATGTAGATGTATACATTTCATATGACTGTATCTGATAATATGAAACCCAGCTATGATGTGCCATCTGTGTCCTATAAAAATAAACTTTTGTCTTTTTTTAAAAAAGATTGTTTACATAAATAGATCTAATGAGGTTGATACTTACAAAGAAAAATGTATAATTTCAGCTTCCTTTTAAAACTAGAAGTCCTTACAAGGTCTTGTATCTATAACTGGAAAACCCAGCTTGTTTGTACATAATTTATTCATTTTGTATCCTGTCTAGGTAAACACAGTATCTGTAGGCTATTTAAAAACAAATTGTGAATGAAGAGGTAAGTTTACCTTTCATAACTTACTTAATTTCCTAAAAATGTTCTCTTTACTGAAATAAAAGAAAAGTAACTAGCCACGGACTCAGGAATCTAACCCAAACTTTCAAATTTTATGCTATTTTACATATGTAATCTTATGATTACAAAATAGTCAGTATAGTCAAAGGTCAAAGGGGAAGTCACTTTTTCTGTTATGTTGCCTGAACATGGGAGTACACATGCTATAGTCTACAGAAAAGAATCTGTTGGCCATAAGGAAAAAAACTTAAGAGATCTGATCTTCATGTGCCCACCATAGAGCTCCTTCAGTGTTTCTTCACCCAGAGCCTGGGGAAAGCACAGCTCCCTTCTCTGCTGTCCCCTCCAACAGCTGCTGCAGTCTATGATTAGGATGGTGCTTTGTGTGGGGTAAATGAGTGTGCAGCTCAAAGCACTGCCACTCATGTCACATCCTAGGACCTCAGCTAGCTTGTACCCAGGGCATGGGTTCCTACTGGAGCTCTAGCAATGCTATTCTCCATGCTCTGCTCACATCTTCCTGGCCCACACCTCTTTCCCTGGTTTCCTGCAGAATGTCTGGCAACACCTTCTCATCATGCATTGGAAGTGCACTCACGTAGTGATCCGTTCTTGCTTTTGTTTAGCCTGAAATATTTTTGTGTTTGTTAAAAATGGCCTGCACTCTGTTTACGAGTCTAAATAAAATACATGCTCAATAAATGTAAAATGTCAGTAAATGGTAAAACAGTATTTATAACTGGCCCAGTCATTATAGACCAAACATTGAGTTATAGTGCTGTGTTGCAGCTTTACGAATTATATGGTGTCTGTACAGAGAAATCAATATGTCACAATTTTGAATTACTTGGCAGCTTTTAATTTTCAGAGATAATCTTCAGATCTTGACATGCACCACCGCATGTTTCTAGACAGGAAACGGGCCCCATGACAGCCCTGGTTCCTGTCTTACAGGGCTCAGTAGGCTACATGCAAATATCCTGTGCAGCAGATCTTTCAGACACCTGCCACTACATGTCATCCTCAGCTAGATGCTAACATGACTCAGAAATGCAAACATGCAATTCAGTGCTGAAAATTTGGTTTACTATGGTTGAGAAAGGGAGCTAGTTCCAGCTCCTCCAATATGGACTGAATTTGTGGTCTCAATATCATCCCTGGTGAAAAGATTGTTGGTTGTTGGGATTTTTTCCCCCAAAAGAGAAATTATTCTACCATACACATCACGGAAGACTGAGTCACACAAGATGGAAAAAGGTAGTGTAAAGGCTGAAGCACTGTCTCTCCTCGAAGAAGATCCAAGTCATGTGGTTTGGGGCAGTTTAGGGAGGTGCTGCTGCATCTGCTTGCTGCTCTCTGTGGTACTCTCTGGTCAGCTGGCAGCAGGGGGCTCATTCAGCTTTTCATGACCATACCCAACAGTTATCAAAAAAATTTCACATATTGCTTATTTGCTAAATTCTCAGTTTGCTCTTAAGGACAGCCAAGCTGAGCCTGAGCGCATCTGGGGAGCCTGAATAAATTTTCTCCAGCTGCAGGTTCCAAGTGATGATTCCTTGCTTTAGAATTGACTTTTACACACACTCAGCTCTTCGGTCAAATGCATACTCATGCAATATGCAAACATGACATTAAAGGCGAAGAATTTTAAATGCTGGTATTTAAAACGCACATCTATCCAGGACATGATAATGGTACTTTAAGCATCAGCAGTCCTCTCAGCTGAAAATGCCTTCATCCTTCCTCCCCTCTGCCCTTAGTGATCAGGCTCCACACACTTCACATGCCGTCCTGTCCCCCACACTGAGCCCCTATGCTCCCCATGCACCTCTTCACTGTCCTGGAGCCTCCATCCTTCTCCCCTTGCTCCTGCTCTCCCTTTTGAGTCCTCTTCCCAAACACTGATATATTTTTCAGATCTACCGGTGACGCCAAGGCTGTCCAATATAAAAGACTCAGAAATGGTGTATGCAAACCATATATTTATAAACTTAGTCTGTTTAAATGGACTTGTTAACTGTAGGGGATGTCCATGTAAGTAGTATGTGTGTTAAAGCTCTCAAAGTTAAAAACAAGGTTGGTCAACCTGTAAGAAGAAAATTACCATGTGCCACAGAAAGTCCCACCTGGGAGCTAGGTATTGAATGCCTGTTCTGAAAATAATGCTAAACATAAGAGTTGTTATTGATCCCTTTCTGTTCAGATGACACTCACTCTTTCTAAGCTACATTTGGTTTTCCTCTCTGTTAGACCTTAATTCTTTTCTGCCAGGCCATCAAAGGCACCAGATATAATAAACTAAAATGTGCTTTCTCTGGAAGTACAGTAATTGAGAGGGAGACAAATAGATAAGTGACTATCTGAGAACTGTATGAGAGATTCTGGCTTACCCAGCACACAGGTTTTGCAGGAATGGCAGTATATTTGCAGAGCCTAATGAAAGTGAGCCAGGGCTGCAATACAATCAGCAAGACTTCTCACTGAGGTATGGGACATCAGCATATTTACTGAAGTCCCATATCTAGCAATACATGTTCAGAGGAAGAGAGCTGAGCCAAATTGATGATGATCTGCTATGGGAAGGAAAATGTGGCAAGGCCTCCCTTGGCCTCTGCCTGCCACCTTCCATGCCCCCAGCCATGGCACAGGCCTTCCAAGGTTTCTCACTTTCTCCCTATGCCAGAGAGGGGCTGTGCTACTTTGCAGCTGCCAGGGACAGCCCCAGTCCAGCTGCCCCACTGCCAGTCCTCTCCCCAGCAGGACAGTAATGGTCATGCACTGGCTGAGATGGCTCTCTCATATGTTGGCATGAATCTCATTATGTTTTGGCCCATTTTGGACTCTGGTCTACAACCAGCATAATTCAGACAGAAAATTTCTTCAGAATGGAGAAAAAAAAGACATCTGAGACAGCTCTGGTTTACAGCAAGCATTCCCAAATGTCTGTATGTCTTGATAGCTCTTAAAGTACCCTGGATTTATTTCTGTTTGGAGGTAAAATCTTTCAGTTCCAGTTTATAAATGGCTCAAGATGTTACTAGACAAACAGAAATAAAGAACTGTGCAGAGATTTTTCCCCCCCCTTGCTTTCACTGATGATTCTGAAACAGGAAGCCACCCTAATGCTTAGAGGTAGATTTTTTTTTTTTTTTTGGTATGGTTTATTTTCCTATATATTTCTCTTTCCAGGATGTGCTGAAGGTTCAGTGACTGTCTTGCTTTTCCTCACCACTGTATGGATATGCCCCCTGCCCTGTGTAAACATGTTTACTGAATGTTTCACTTCAGAGACACACTGAGCTTTCAGAGGACTCTGGCAGGTCACCAGAAACCCAAGACTGGCCCCAGGTTGACATGTGCTAAAGCTGCATCTGAGCTAAGGGACCTGGTCAAACCCTGACTCTCAAGCATCCTCACAATTACTCTCCTATACAGCTCCATGATTTATGGGACATGGTTTCTCTTCCAGGTGATCTCCTCTTCACAGCAAGGTATACCAGCCACAAGCCCCATCTGGCTGATCCCACTGTTGACACCCACATCTCTCACCTGCACCCCTCTGGCACACCCTTTGTATCATAGCCTTATCAGCATTTACTTCACTGCTCCAAATAGCCTAAGAAGTACCTGACGATAGAAGAAGGAAAATCTAGGATTTGCAGCTGCTATGTTTCTATGGAGCATTCAACAATTTTAACTGCAGAAGAGACTGTGAGAATCACTATTATGTAAGAATATGTTTAGGCTGCAATCTGGGCAGTTATATTTTTAACTCTATTTAATGAGGTTAATGTTTTTTTCCCAGTTTAAAGACAGAAGTTTTGTTTTTCTTCCTCCAAACCCCTCAAACCTATGAGTTCATGGTGCTCTGTACCCTTCTTTGGTGTTCTTCCATAGCAATGAAGTAGTTTATACTTTGGTACAAGATTCTTCCTTATTTTTCCATTTACTATACTCTGTGAATTACAACAAAGGAAATATAGGAATAAAAAAAAAAAAAAAAGAAGAAGAAGAAGAAAAAAAAGGGAAAAAAGGAAAAAGTCTCTAGCTTTTTCAGTACACTGTGATCCCAAAAAGACATTTGGAGCTGATCAGTCAGGCCACCCTCCTGGATGAAACTCAGTGGATAATGTTCCCATCCCAAGATTAGGATTTCATACACCTGTCCCTTTTTTTCCTCTTCTTCCAAGTAATCCCTGCTATTTGCTCATATCATGCATTTATTTTCCTGAATTGTTGCTCTGATTTTTCATAAACATAAATGATGCTGACTGACCATCACACCCCGTCACTTGTAGCATAAAAGATGATTCTGGACTCCACTATGGCCTCTCATTTCTATCATATGTATTTTATATGCACACTTCAACAACCATGTGATTTCAAATAGGATTTTTCTACAGATGGGCAGCTGGACACACTGTGTCACACTCAGTGATGGAAAGAAATATTTAGTTTGACTTAATTACCTCAACCATTGACCACAGTGCCCAATGAGAACATTTCCATTATGTGACATCTCTGGGGGCATATTCCCCCTTCAGCCATGCAGGCTTTTTAAAAGCCTCTGGGAACTGTACAGCCAGTCTGCATGCTGATCTATGATGAGTAAATGTTGCTCCAATAGTTTTTGTCAGTGCTAATTTACTTGCTTTGTTTGTTTGCTTGGGGTTTTAATAATTGTATTAAAAGTCTTTGCTCCTGATGTATTTGACATTGTGCCATTGGTCCATTAGGATTTGGTTAAGTGTTGTGCATTACTTTTAATTTGCATTCACAGTATGCTCTGTAATAACTCCCACTGAATTCTAGCAATGGATGCTGTGAATTTGTATTAACAGCAGCGCTGTTTTGTGCAACTGTAGTAAAATTCTTTGCAAAAGAATACTTAGTGCAACATCTCCTTTAGCAAAGGAGATCAGAGTTCCAAATAACAACAGAGACTTGCAAATTGTTCCTGGGCTAATTGTAATGGAAGGATTCATCTTGGATGGAAATCATTGGCACAAGCTGCTGTTGATGCCAGAAGTTTACATGGTTTCAAAAAGCAATTAGACACAATTATGGAAGAAAAATCCATGAAAGGAAACTAAAAGCACAGCTAGCTCTAGTTCAGAAATTCCCTGAGCCATTGATTGCTGGAAGCTGAGAAAGAGTCCTAGGGATGGATCACTGCACAGTTCTTCCCTGGGATTGTGCTACTGGGCACTGCCTGAAGAACATGCTGTTCTAGTCTGACCCAGTATGGCCTTTTGCATAGTGTCACGTTAAGATGTCATGCTGAGAGCCTTTAGGAAGAAAAGAGAATGGGGAAAAAATTATCTCCCTTCAGGTTAACAACTTGCAAGCTTTTTGGTTTCTGAATTAAAATCCTCCTTTGTACCTAATTGTAATTCCGATCCTCTTGGCCCATCATCTTCCTTTGGAAAAGCATAAACACCGGACTGAACCACAGTCACGGGCACATGCCTGCGGTGCCTTTAATTGGATGAAGGCTCACACAGTGGCTGGCAGTAGAGCGCTCATTTTCAGTAGTTACTGGCCTCAAGTTTGCTTATGCTATAAGAGGCATTTTTGGCAATGAGTATTTATCTGCCATTGGGCTGGATCATCATTGCTAAAGAAGAGAAGATGGTTTCTCTGTTAAACTAAAAAAAGGAATCTGGTGAAGTGCACACATTATCTTACTCTAACGGATATAAAAACATAGCTTACAACAGTGAAAAAACATTAATTTTGTGCACAAAAATCAAGTGCTTTTGTTGGTTAGAACAGGGAGCTAATAACACCAGGCCATGGGTTCAATCCCCATACAGTCATTCACTTAAGAGCTGGACTCGATGATCCTTGTCTGTCCCTTCCAACTCAGAATATTCTGTGATTCTGTAAGTTTGACATCTTGTGAGACACTCAGAGTCCTGAAGACTTCTCCACGTGCCCTGAATTTTTTCACCTTGACCTTCTCCAAAGAGCGAATGGTGCTCAACTGGATGAGTCATCACTGGCACAGTTGATGAACATTTCAAAGTCATGGTACACGTAACTGCTTTTAAACACCTAATAATTTAGCTAGGTTTATGTAGATCTCAACAAACTGTTTGCTGTCTGAATGAAGTTACTAAATTATTATTTTAATAAAGCCTAATTTTTAAGTTATAGGACACAAAATTCTGTCCTAAAAAAAAAAAAGTAGAGAAAAAAACATTAAGGCAAAACAAAAAGCATAGCAGCAACAGCCACACAAGGTGATTATTTGGCTTGAACTTTTCTCTGTTTTAATGGAGTAGAGGAATGCATTGCTTTTTGTGATTTTCCTTTAGTGGAATGATTGGGGCCATTTGATGTCCCAGAGTCTGGCAGACGGCACCTTAGTTCTTGCAGATTATCATTATGTAAAACCATTTTGCCCAAAACTGTGGGTGGAAATAAATGAAGTTGTGAAACGCAATGAACCAATGACTTTCTCCCAGTTTGAAACACATATGTTTCAGTTTTGTGAATTTGCTGAAAGTTCTTTTGCCAGAAGCACTCACATTGTGAGTGCACTAAAAATACCAAAATAGTTGTCTCGCACCAACACCTCACTCTGGGGCCTCTTATGCTTCCCCAGAACATGGGACTCCAATTTCACTGAACATCTTCAGTACCTTTCCCTTCTTCTTAATTGTAACAGTCATTTCTCCTCCTATTTGCAATAACTAATATCCCTATGACAGCCATTGCCTAGATGAGAAGGCAGCACTAGGAAAGCATTTAATGAACATTAATTGCTTCTTAATATGATTTAGCTGCTGGAAATAAGAAGGTTAAGCTGGCTCCATGTGACCAGCAGCCCCACAGGCACCTACACCAGACTCTTTTTGAGATGCAATCCTGCTGACCTGGGAGACAGCAGCCTTTCATGGATGATAACCTAGGCTGCATTTTGCTTTTCCAAATTAGCAGCTAAGTAGGGCTGTAGGAGCTCAGTAACAAAGTCATGATGATACCACCTGGTTGATTAGTGATCTTTTCCTTCTGTGCAAGCCAGCAATTATCAATTCCTGCTGACTTCAGAAGCTAATGGGAATCAGAGGATGGGGGATGCTGCCAAGATGCAGCAGCTTCCAGCTGTGAGGAGGATGACGAGATGTGACACAGACTCTATGTGCACTGCTAAGTATCTGTCTTTTCCTGTGTGGCATGTTTGGCACCTGTGCCTTTAAAATTTTGACCCTCTACATTACATTACCTAACACCATCACTTTTGACATGGCAACACCACGTAAGAGAAACTTGGTCTTTTGAATCCAGCATTCTTAAATTTGAATTCTGATTCACCATTGATCCTCATCTCACCCTTTAGTAGGGTCACTTAACCTTTCTACTAAGCTGCTGTGCCAGGAAATTAAGGCTGGTAACAGTTAAAGATACTGTAACAATTAATCAATACAAGTTTGTAAACTTGTTAGTAAACAACAAGCATCAAGTGCCAAGTCTAATTTAAACATGTATAGTTTATAATCTTCCCATTTTCTTTGCAAGAACTTTAATATGACAAAGATTAACCTTTTGATCTCGAGAAAAAAAAATCTCTACTGGTATTACAGACTACCATTGGCAGCAGACCTCTAATTTGAAATATGATGTTCTCACTGGCATCACTAAATTTCCCATGGATTAGCTGACAGTGACACCTTAGGCCTCACGGGAAATCAGTATTGCAGAGGGAAATGGCAGTCAAGGCAAAACCCAAATCCTTTTCTGGACTGTAATTCTTAGTCCTCTTTAATTCAGAGCCGGAATTGAATACCACTAGGCTTTTAAGATGGAAGACTTATTGTTTTACATAGGGTATTTAATAGGTGTTATGAAATAGCTGATGATATCCACTAACCTAAGCAGGAATCTTCATGTTTTACAGAGGTGATGAGAGATTGATATTTTTAGTATCTGCTGATCAATAAATATACGCATATCTTGAAAAGCTTGACTGTTGGCCCCCTATTTGTTCATGTACAGTATCAACTGGTTTTATAGAATGGGCCCAAAGTAAGCTTTTGGGAAATGGTGATGAATCACCTTCATGTTCCAGACATTTATGATTCATGACAATCTCAAACAAGCAAACTTCTTTAGGACTCCAGAAGTCTTCACACTGGCTTTGTTGTGCTATTACAACTAAATACCTCAAAGCCAAGAAGACAACTGAGCTGTGCTCCCAGGGAGACTGTGCAACGAGCCAGTGAGGCACCTGCAACCCCTTGGGACACCAGCCAAATGCTTCTAGCTCCTTCTCACCAGCACCCACAGCCTGTTCACCAGCAAGCTAAAGAATGCCCCAAAAACATAATTTCATGTTTCCCTGCATACCCTATCACAATCATAGATGGTGCTGTGCTGTTCCTCTGGTGCACTACAGGCATCCTGCCTCTTATTGTCATATCTAACCACTCACAATATCAAGTCTGTGTTACTTCATTAATGTAGTTGCAGCAGAGCTCTTACTTGGAGACTTTCTAGTCATTGTTAGACGAGCAGCAGCTCCAACACTTAAGGAAATGCTCAGAGATACAGAAAACATGAAGGATAGGGAAGAATCTGCAAAAACACGGTGTCAGCTCGCAATTGAAAGGCTGCTGTAAGTCACAGCACCTCTTCTACCCACTCTTTTAATAAAGCGGGCCTAGTTATTGACACCTTGTCATCTTACTAGCTTTCCCACACCAATGGCTGGCTTGTAAAAGCAACACTGAACACACCATTAGGTAGAAATATACAAGCTTACTACAGGAACATTTCTTTACCAAAACCACTGCAAATCATAGACTCATAGAATGTTTTGGGTTGGAATTGATCTTATAGACCATCTAGCTCCAACCACCCCTTGCCATAAGCAAGGACACCTTCCACTAGGTCAGATTGATCCAAGATGGCCTTGAACACTTCCAGGGATGGGGCATCCACGGCTTCTCCCATCAATCTGTTCCAGTGCCTAACCACACCCACAGTAAAGAACATCTTCCAAATGTTCCATCTAAACCCTCTTTCAGTTTAAAGCCATCCTGCTGGTCCTATCACTATATGCCCTTGTTAAAAAGTCCCTCTCCAGCTTTCTTGTAGGTCTCCTTCAGATAACCAGAAGCTGTAACAAGGTCCCCCAGAGTCTCCTGAAGGCTGAACCACCCCAGCTCGCAGTCTGTCCCCACAGCAGGTGTTCCATCCCTCAGATCACGTTCATGGCCCTCCTCTGAACAGGTCCACATCCTTCTTATGTTGGGGGGCCCAAGAGCTGCACACAGTATTCCACGTGGGGTCATTTTTATCTATGATATACATATTTTTATAACATACTTTTTATAAGACAAAACACAGGACACGTTGACTATCACTTTTTAATTCAGATAAAGAGCTATTGAAGTTTCAGCGGCTTCACTACAACAGCCACGGGACAGGGCTGCCTGCCCTCGCTGGGCAAGCCCTGCACCCTGCTCCTGCCGCACGGCGCCCCTCTCCCCTGTTAAAGTTTGGGCAGTTTCGGCTCCTTCGTTCCGCCGCCCTCGCCATCGGGAAGCAGCCGAGCGGGCGGCAGCACAGGCCGGCAGCACAGGCCGCCCGGGTGCCGCCCTCACGCCACGCCAGCCCGGCCACCCCCCGCCAGCACCGGCTGCCCGGGCC
>VWYP01004519.1:503029-562462 GCA_013400435.1 Pycnonotus jocosus
GAGCGGGGCGAGCCCCGCGGGGCGCGGCGGAGCCTGGCGCGGTGCCCCCGGCTCGGTCAGGGCTCGGCGCGGGTGCTGCCGGCTCTGATCGGGTCGTGGGCAGAAGAGCGGCGCCGCTCGCACCGGGTGATGTTCAATCACTGGTCCTGACAACTTTGTTTTCCCGTCTCGCTTGCCAGGGGCTGGGAGGAGGAGGCAGGAGTAGCGGCTGTCACGCCGAAAGTGTTGCGAGCCCTCAGGTCTCCCCTGACGCCCCTTCCTCAGACCGAGAACAGGTACGGGCTGGCCGCCCGCAGGTGGGTCCGTGAGGTCGGGTCTACAAAAGCAGAAAATCGCCTTCGCTCCGGTTCATTCTTCCTTTTGTCTCGGCAGCTTGATCAAAGAGAGCGTTCGAGATTATTAGAGCAAATGACACTTTGCTTTAACTATAATGAATTTTTTGCTCGTGGGTCCTCTTAATGACAGCTGTCACTCTGCCGTTGGTTTTGAGCCCAATAAAATACTGCGTAGAGCAGTTTTGTTAGCGAACGATGCAAAAAGTGCCTGCTGAATGGTGTGTTCCAGGTATCTTTTATTCCTCTTTCCAGGAAGGTGGAGCTGGGTAATACTGTTACTGTTATTGTAATCTGTATTTAGTTTAAAATACATATTTATCATTTACAATCCATAGGATGAAGGCAAGACATATGAAGCCTGTTTTGTTTTGGGTTGGCATTGTGTTTTGTGGGAGCCCATTCACTTGATCCTGTGTCTTGACCTTTTAGATCTGTGTAGATCTATGCTTTACAGCCTGTTATTTTGTACTGTGAAGTTTAATATGAAGATATTTCGTAAAATCAGCGGTGAAACACATTGTGCCATACGTGCAGACTTCAATATTAATGACTATTGTTTTCATGCTCTTGAGCCCCACACACTGTAGGAAAACTAAGAGTGCAGAAGACAGTGGTATAATCCACGAATTAGATAAATACCATGTAAGAAGTAATTTTGAAATATATTTGCTCTCCTTTTTTACTTTATATGGCCTTATTAGCTTTGAAGTTATCATGACTGTTACATGTTAGTATGTATTCTGGTCAAAAACACATAAAAATTAGAAAAAACTTAAGAATTGGGTCTTTCAGAGAAACTGTGATGTGTTGTGTTGAAGGAAGTGGTGACAGTGCAGTTAACATTACTGAGGCCACCATCTCATCCAGTCAAGTTGAACTTGACAGCCTATGCTTTCCTTAAGTAAATGCCAGTAATGTTAGTTTTAGTAATGATAACAGTGTGTTATGTGTTTCTGATGAGAGACCCTTGTGCTTCCTCCTTCAAAACTGAGAACTTTCACAAGCTGTAAATTTATAGCATCTTTCAGAATTAGAGTGAGAGAAAAGGAAAAAAATTCTGCAAATGTTCCTGCCTGGTGTTATGAGCTTCTAGCCTGCTTCTCTTTCCTATTCTCATTTTTTCCCTTTCTGCCTTTTTTCCCTTCTTTCCCCCTCTTAGTATTGTTTTTGCAGTATGTGCTGTTCTGCTTTGCTTTTTTTGTCACCATTACTCCGTTCTTCTCTTCACTCTGTTTTGGGTTATGTCTGTGGTTTCCCCCTGGCCTGTCTCCTCACGCTGTTCCGTGCTAGTTTCTGAGCTGCATCTCCTTTCACTCAGCTCTGTGTGCTATACCATGGAGTTGAATTGACGAGAAATACTGGCAGAGAGCACTTCAGAGAACAGTCTAGCTATTTCCCATCTGCTGTCAGTACACTCACGACTGGAGCAAAGAAAGAAGAAACAACATTTACCAAAGAGGTCAGAAAATCCGTGTCATGTTTTTAACCTTTGTGACAGGACAGGTGAGATTGAGATTTTAAATATGTATTTTCCTTATTCTACTTGGAAGATTTTAGCACCAATTTGAAACTAGTTTTGGCCAGTCTGAAATTGTATTTCTTCATGACTAAGTGACTGCAAAAGTGTGTCAAGTAAATAATTCATCAAATAAAGTTTCAATTTACTCAAGCTCCTGTAACTGTAGTGTCTTTGGAGAGATGTCTTGCCAGCTGAATCCAAGAGTGGATGTGCTTTCTCACCTGAGTGACTATGCTCAGTAAGCTGGTCTGACAGGAGTTTGTAGTGTGTGTTTGGCTTATGAGAAAGGAGAGAGAGCTGCTGGGCTGGACTGACCAGGAGCTGTTACTTCATCCAGAGAGCAGCAAGACTGGGCAGGGAGCCATCCTGGAGGGGTTTGATCCAGGCAGCAGCTGGACTGGGCCTGGCTAAGGGCCATGCTGGAGAGGTTTGATCCAGACAGCATCTGGACTCACTCAGGAGGTTCAGACCAATCCCTCAGTGGTGGAGATGGATGGTCTGGTCAATAGCAATTAGATTCCAATGTGCAGTGGGGAAGTATGGTTCTCCTAAACAACCCTGATCATTTCAATGGTGATGCTGTGTTATTGACAGCAATGTACTTTCCTGCATAAGAGGATTCACATGGATGTTTCCAGGAAAGGAAAAAAGAAAAAAAAAAACCTAGGCACTATCCTTGACCTCTAAGTATAAGTGATCTAGACAATCTTCACAGTCACAAGCTAATCTTTTTTCTTATCATTATTTCCTCTGCTGTTGGAGGCATATTTGTAACCAGACATCTCCCAAAGAATCTCTAAGGCCCTATTATTCTGTTGCCTTGCAGTATTGAAAGCTAATCTGTTCTTTTACTTTGAGTAATTCTTTTAAAAGGATGAAACTGAAGGATGAAAGGATGAAAAGCAGGGGATTGGATCAGACTCTTAGATATTTAGGCAGCTATTATACACAGCAATGTTTCAGTACATGGTGACCAGGCACCTGAAGTTTTCTGAAGATCTGTGTCTTAGTAAATAACCTTGATGATGTGGTTTGTCTCTTCTAGGACATTGCTTACCCCTTTTTCTTGTTAAGCGTTAGCAAATTGGAGCAATGTGATTGCCTCTACAGTATGACTTGCACGTTTGGTCGTGGGCTTATTTCACAGCCTACTGTGCCTCTTAGTAGGGTTTCTTACTGAAAAGAAAGGCCACTGTAGGTAAGATATGTCTAGTAGTCCCCAGATTTATTCATGGAATCAGTATCATTTATATATAAATACTATATTCTTTGGCAAATTCTCCTATCTATGCCTCATACCGTCCTCTCAATTTTCAAGCTGTAACTGCAAGTAGAATTTATATTTTCTTAAGCCAATAGTGCAACCAGAAAAAGAAGTCTTGCATTTTTCCCACCTTTAGATGCCTGGTCTTCCTCTCTCCTTTCCTCTCTCCCCAGCTGTGTGTTGCGCAGCCGTGTTTGTTTGTGTAGTAGTTGCATTAATAGTAGAACAGAAGGCTCAGTACTGCTAGTGCTTATCAGGGGAAAATGAAAATAGTAAGAGAAGCTAGGTAGTATTTTCTTTGTTATGAGGCCCAGGGTGTGCTAGGTTAAATTTAGGCAGAAATTCTAGCTCCTATTATACTACCCAGGAATATGTAGCAGATAAATAATGCCAGCTCCTGCAAGGGAAATGAAAATAGCACTATTTATGTATACTTTATATAAAAGTAACAAGGCAGCAGTACCCTGAAGAACTGACCACCATTGCTCTGTTGCTCTGTGTTGCCAGTTAAAGGCATTCACTTACTATTTCCCTAGCTTGCTCTCTGTCTTTACAGGTCCAAGGCAAGCACAATGTAAAGACCACTGGGGTAATTGAACAGTGGGAGGAAGTGATTGAGGAGCTATGAGTAAACAAGTTAGTATTAATACAGTGTTCCATAGTGTTGATTTCTCCAATTCTTTTCTCAGCAGCAGATCTGTATGCAGGCCTAGGAAATAAACAGCTATACTTAATTAACAATGCTACAGAGACCTGTACATTCTGTCTCCTGTCAAAATACTGCATTTAGGCAGTCAGAAGGGGAAGAAGAGAGGCTAATACCACAATTATGGAGTAGCCTAGTATATTGCACAAATAATTTCCTATGGTTTAGATTAGTCAGCAGTGGAGGTCCACTTCACTAATTTTATTCTTAATATTTTGCCCCTTCATTCCCAAGTGATGCATGCAGACATATTTTAGGATCACCTTTTGAGCACATGCCTCATGTATTAATTCTGCCTAAATGAATAGGTGTTCAGTTGAAAGCTGCTACCAGGACACACTTATGTTCTGACAGTGGTGAAAGGTTTCCCAGACTATTTCTGTTTACTTGGTCCAAGTGAAACTGCTCTGTCATTCTATTGTGTGCCCTTGTAACAGGATTTTAGTGTAAGTACCTTATTCTTTCCACTTCACCTACCGTGAGGCTCTGAATGTTGCTTGTCATGTTACCTGTCATGCAGTTTATGGAATTTATAAATAAAAAGTATCTGATTAAGTTATACATAACCCTGGTGAATGCACTGGAGGGTCTTGCAAACAATTTAAAGATGCAGTTAGTGTTAAAGACTGGATTTAGCATTCTTTATGTAAGCAATACCTCTATAGGAACTTGAACAAAGATAGTAGGATCAGTCCCTTTAACAGTTACTGTGATTAATGTTTCAAGACAGATTCTTACTCCTGTGGTTTGATGAAGCCATTTTTATAGTCCATTTCACCAAGAATTTAAATTGTGTATTGCCTTATTAATCAAGGTATTGTGAATTTTAAAAACATCACCATATTCTTATCATCTTGATATAATTTGAATTAGTGTCAAAGACAGAACTTAAGAGCACCCTTCTTGGAGAAGTATGGATTGTGGGTTTTTTAATAGCATTCAACTAACAGATGATGAGATTCAAATATAAATTAGTCCCTTCAAGGGAGAGATTAAGACAGAAGATATTCACTATCTGGATAATGCTATTCAGTGCCATGTTGGTAGAATGATAAAAATGTGCAATTTCGCATACAGAAGTTATCCTTTTTAGCTGGAGATGCTCATCTGGAACATGTTCAGAGCTCTTGTACTGCTTCAGACAGACAAGGGCAAGAAGCTGTAGAAAAGAGCAACAACTGGTTCTGCTGGGTGTGGAGTGAATAGCCAATGAGTGTGATTTTCCGTTACTTTCAGTGTGGAATTACTAGGGAGGTGAATTTTTTTGTTGCTTTCACTGCTACCAGACAGTTCAGTTCTGAGAAATTTTGAATAGCTCATCCCACATTCTTTGTTTCCACCTCATTTTGAGGGATTTCTAGAGGAGAAATGGCCTTTCTTCATGTTACAGTATAACTCACAGCACCAGTTTTCCTTTTTCCATCTGCCTTTTTTTTTTTAATTCTCTACCATTCATCCATCTTATGCCCATCCCACTTTCCTACTCTGATAACTGGGGTTGAGTTTGATTTTGTTTTTAAAGGATGTCCCTTTGCTTTCCCTGCCTGTACCTTGTACCTTTCTGCTCCCCCAGAATGCTGTGTTACTTGACATACCTCTATCTGGTGACTCCCTGCACTAAGGTTCCCTATTGTCTCAGGACTGAATGCTACAGGAGCAGCAAAAAGACTTTCCATATAGTTTCTATATTTCTTATTCTAAAGGCAGATTCAGTCCATGTCTTAAACAATTTTACAGTTTGAGGATCTGCTGTCTTCCTGAGAGCAAGATATAGAATAAAAAACGTGCTGATAAATATGGCACATGATCTTAATCTACTGTGGATTTATTAAAGTACAGATGGTGTACTTCCTGAGTTCCTAGAATTACCATAGGAAGTATGTGGTCCTCAAGCTGTTCATATATGATTATAAAAAGCCCTGTTTTTCAGATTGGGTCCAATGACATTGGCTTTGAGAACATCTAAGCCCTAAGGAAAATGCAGCTGAAATTTCCCTGTATCATCAGTTTTATGAGTTCAAGCTAACAGAATGTTTCTATGTCAAGTTCTCATTTAGCTTAACAGTTCATGGAATTAATTGAATGTAGCCTGATATCTGTAGTGTTAGGCACATTTTCTGATTTCATTGTAGAAGTTGTAGTGCTGCTCTAAGTGGTGAACAAAGACTGTCATCCACTAGGTCAGGTAAATTCATTTAGTGGTAAATGTTGCCATGCACAATTGTCTGAAATGAGCAGAAATTTAATCTGAGTCTGATGTCTGCACAACTTTGCCATGAATAATGCAGTAGAAGTCTGGACTGCCTCTTGCACACCCATTTTCATCTAAATGTAAAAGGATTTCACTCGTGAAGCTGAGGCAGCTCTGACAGTGAAACAGAAATTCAGAAATTTAACTTTTAATGGAATGAGTCATTGTTTTACATTTCTTGCAAATAAATTGTTTTAATCTTGTACCTTTTGCACCACATAAAGAACGTTGAGTAAATTTCATGTGTAGAAAGCCACAGAAGATGCATTTTGGTGATCTATCATGTGGCTGTAAAAGTGATTGTGAGGCTTTAATGACAAAACAAAATAGGGATTTATTTTGTTCTTTCTTTTTTCTCAGACTTCCTCTTTTCTGAATTTTTCAAGTCTTGAAAGTGAGTGCATAAAAAACAATTACATATTAAAAAATGAGGGAACTTGCTTGCATAGATCTTATGAATATAAAAGGACTAAAAGTCTGTGGAGTAAAGCTTGTATTTGAGAGAATATTTATTCATTCCCCCACATTCCTCAGGACATAAATTAACAGGAAGCTGCAAGGACTTGTAATGGTTGTCTGCACAGAGTTGTGAAAGAATGTTGGTGCTCTGCTGCTTCCTGCTAATGCACCTTGCAGGGAGCTGATCACACCTAACTGCCTGCTCTGACTTGGTCATCCTGGCAGCCTTCACTTGTTAGGCAGGGTCTCTTCTGGCCAGCTGTAGCTCAGAAGAGCTGGGGCCACTTCTCAAATCAGCACCCAAACCTCTTAGGTTTTAGGTTTTTTTTATTTTCTTTAAGATGCTGTTTAGGCAGCTAAACTTTTGCCTGTAGCCATTTCTCTTATTTCAAGCTGCAGCTGCAGAATAATCATTTGAGGTTACTGAGTTAAAGAAGCAAGAGAGAGGAAGCAGGATGTAGTGCTAACTAAATTTGTTCGATAACTGGAAGGGGCCTACCTGGTTGTTCTACGTAGACCAAGCTGCAATAAGCTTGTGTGCATAAATTTTGTAGGCAGAATATCTGCTAGCACTTGCTGTGTGAGATCTGCAGAGTTCTTAGCTCTGAACTGTGTGCTCTGAGAGCCTTCTGCTCTTTGTACTTTACTCCTTGAGAAAAAATGAGATAAAGAGCTGTGTGCAAAGACAGCCAAGGAGCTCTCAGTAGGCAGTGCCAGCTTTTACTATCTATTGAAGTCACTGCAGAACTGAAAGGATAGAGGTTTATGTTGTGTTGTCTTACTGTTGTCCTCAACAAGGGGCATACAGACTGGATACTTCCTCAGGGGCACTGGGTGTATACTGGGAAGAAGTTCTTGGCGGTGGGAAGAAGGGAAGGGGGCTGTTCTGTCTCCTCTGCAGCCTACATCCTATGGGAATTGCTACTAGGGGTGGCTGAGTCTTAGAAAATTCATGGGCAATGGAAAGAAAAAGAAAGGTAGTTCTTTCCTTCTCTTGTCAGCTATGACCATGAGAGTTCAATAACAAAATAAACAAGCATTTATTCTTCTCTTCTTCAGTCAGTCTTCTCATTTGAAGTGTTTAAGAAGAGAAGGCTCGGGAAAGACCTTATTGATACTTGAAGGGAGGTTGCAAAGAGGATGGAGCCAAGTTCTCCTTTGTGGTGCACAGTGATAGAACAGAGGCAGTGGGCACCAACTGAAACACAGGAGGTTCCTCTTGTAGGAGAAGGGAATACAGGTGACCTTGCCCCTGCGAAGTAACAGCTGTGTTAATTACCCAATACAGCCTCAGCCCTGATGAGTCCAGCTATATCCAATAAAGATAAGCATGATAAAAGGGAGTGGGTTAGTTGGTAAGGGGAAATCATGATACTGGGGAGAGAGAATCACTGCTGTGGAGTCAGTCTGGGTCTGCAGTTAGAGCCTGTTGTTGGAACCTGCAGTCATAGTCTAGCTAGGTAAAAGCCTGCAGTTCAGAAGCACAGTGCATTGTGTGCAAAGCAGGAAAGTTCTTTCTCTTTGTGTGTGAGTGCATCTGTACAGAGGTGTTTCAGTTTTTTCTCTAAGAACAGTGCACAATGTCTCTGTCTTCTGTGTTTCTACTTCTGGTTTGGACAATAGGCTGTGATGTCCGAGTGCTCTGTAACTAATGAATCAGTGGAAAGAAATAAAAAGGAGGGGGTGGTCCCAAGGGAGGAACATGGTAAGGGGTGCAGAAAATAATGCCAGAGGAAAAATCTTTATGATACATGGCAGTCCATTTAGCAGAAGGCTGATGTTAGAAGAGGTGATTGTATGAGATTGGACCTAGATTCAGGATGAACTGAAGTGAATGGAATGAGACTTTGGTTTCTCCGTCATTTACTAATTTACATCTCAATCTTCTAAAGGGCTGCCTAGAGCAAGAGGACCACACAGGAGTTTGGTGAAAATAAGACAGGAATTAAAGATCACTATCTGACACTTGCCTTGGTTCCTTTTACAAATATTTGTTCTTTCTAAATAAATAAAGAATAAACAAGGCAAGAAGTACTTATGCTTGAGTTAGTAAGTTAAGGTCAAAGTACAAAGATCCACTTCACTTCTGGTGTTTCTTGTATATATTATATTCACTCTGAATATTGCATTTCATCAACAATTGTAGGAAATCACATCTGTTAAATATTTTATTAGTGAATATTTTAAATATCTTCAAAACTTAATGTTCAAGAAGCTTTCCATTTATTTTTTAATTACATTTGCTGATTACAGTGTAAAGTGGAAAATGTAATTCAGGCTATGAAATAGGGTTATTTTAAAGAATCAAATATTTTATAGTCCCTAGCAGCAAACTCTCTTTTAGTAACAGGAGCTTCACAATAGAAGTCCATAAGATTTGTTTGGTAATGTTTTCAGCTAAATCAACGGTTATTAATCTTATTGTCATAGCAAAGTAAATGTGACAACATTGGTAGAATATGTTCTCTCTTTTAAAGTTTATCGCTTTTTCTCCTCCTGCTCCCATTTAACAGAACAACTCTTAATAAAAATGGAATTTACCAGTTTGAACAGGCTTCAAAATGTAAGCCAATTCAGGACAACATTTTGTCATCATCTATCAAGAAGAAAAGGTAGGTGTTTGCTGTTCTTTCTGCTTTGTTTGTTTTAAATAGAAGGGTAAAAGATTGTCCTTTTTTACATAATTCTTGGATTATTAATGTGGAGCTATGCAACCGAAAACCGAATTTGTTCAACCAATGTTTGCTGCATTTTTTCTTTTATATGGATAAGATTTATTCAAGGTGGGATTTTAACTTTATTTTCACTTCTTGTCAGTTAGCAACATTACATTCCAAGTTATTGACAAAAATATTGAGAAGTGTGGGGTATAATTTCATTTTTGAGTGTCTTTTCCCTGTGTGGTGGACATTCCTCCTTGTCATGAGCAGCCTCAGTTAATGATTCTGTTTAGCATTGCTGACTAGAGTAAGTTTGGAAATACACCAGTATAAAGACTTGCTGGTTAGTTGCATGATTGCATTATGATAACAAGTCCACAGGAAGCTAGCAGTCCAATTTTACACACATTGAAAAAAACTCACATCAAATTAATTTTCAGCTTGCTGTTCTGTATTTCTCTGGCATGGAGAAAAATCAGACTTTGATATCAGTCCTGCTCAAATTCCTTTTCAAAGTGAGAAGGAATTTTCAATTTCACTTTCCAAAGTGGAAAGGGGAGAAACAGCCATTGTTTTTGACATGTAACATCTTCTCCCATATGGATGCACCAATAAATAAAACATTGTAAGTAAGAAAGGCTGTTACAGCTTAAAATGGATGGTGCCATGCTGTCTTTAAAATTGGGAACTTCACTCTCCACTCCCCTCCATTTGGGAAGAGAAATGGAATGAGAAACAAAAGGTGAGCTAAAAATAATTATATGCCTTTCCCTATTCAAAGTACTTGACAAGTCAAATTTTTCCTTAGTGCCAAAATAACATTAAATGATTATTTGAAAACTTACTCTGTCTTTTCTGCCCCCTTCTCACTTTTTTTTTGCATTTAAAGATCTTTCACCTCTTTTGAAGTCATCATATTTCCAGCATTTTGTCTTTGCTCTTATTATTACTTCTTTACTTCTTGTTTTTTCCCCTTCTTTACAACCTCTTCTTCCATCAATATTCCACCTCTTTCAGCAACACTATCATTGAAGTTTTATTCTTTTGAAAGGTGCTGGACCACTATCCACTATGTTACCAATGCACTGATAGTGAGAGCTGAAACATAGACTGGCAGAGGTCAGAGAATGCAGCTGGCTGAAAACTTGAGTGATTAACACCAAGGGGAGGAACAGCAGTCACTGTATTGCTTTCAAAATCCACTTAGAGCAATAGAAATGCTGTTGTTTATCCCACACATTGCAAAGTTTGACAGTCTTTGGAGATGAGCTCTTCATATTGAGAATATTTTGGAGTTGAGATTGTGGGAGAAACTTTATGAAGTACAAGACCTTTATTCCGTGGTTAAAGAGAAGGGGGCAGTACCTTTTAAGGAAGCAGGAGATTAATTGGGCAGGTAGGAAGAGAGACAGATGCTTGGAAAAAAAAGAAGGGATTGCATTTTGCCATGAAGATTGCAGCTACTGACCTTCACTGAGAGGACCTGCAGGGATTTTGTTGCTTTTTCAAGGTGTGACTCATGGCATATACCCGTGGTATATTAGTGCTTTATATTGCAGTTCTAGACTTGCAGGGACCTTCTGGACAGTCTTGCCTCCTAAGTGGGAAGAAAGAGAAAAAAATTACTAATTTAAAGCTTGTCAAATAATTTGATAGTAAGAAATGCTGTGTAAGTGGGAAGTTATTATTATAGCAAGTATGTACTGGTGGTGACAAAGAGCCTGAAATGCTGAGTTTTGCTAGCATTTTTCCATTTTTATTTTAGAGCAAGCCCTGTGTACAATCTCCTGAGGACTTATAAAACTGATATTATTTTACGTAGTATTAAAGTGTCCAGAGGCAAAACAAGCCTCCCCTTATTTTGCATTTCATGCTGTAGTTTTTATTTGTTTCTGTTTTGAACATAAACTGCCAAGCAGAAATATGTCCTTGATTCACTCCCATTGCTCAATCTTCCTTCTAATTCAAATAGGTTTTTTACAAGTTGGTATTTAGTTTTAGCAAATAACCAGTGAGTCTGCATCTCTCTGTTCTGACACTTTACCTGTTGTCTCCAACTATCTCAACACTTTTGTCCTTGATGTTGTCCTTTAAACATCTGTCAAAAATTAGAAGCTACTAATACTTTGTCGGTGCTTTGAATGTGCATAGTAATTCCACCTTAGCCACCACAGTAAACACAGAAGGTCACTGCTTACCTGAAAAATACTGTGGAAAAAAAAAAAGAGTCATCCTGGTGTTATTTGTCAGTTGGGCTCATTTAGTATAAGTGAGTTTCCTAGGACAGCAAATTATCATAGTGGTTGTGGTGCAGGTGACAGACAAAAACAGGACAAAACAGAACATGTTTCATTCATTCACTCTTCTCAGCACTGTAATTATTGTGTTGTCCAAGTATTTTTATAGCTCAATTTACCTAAGCTTTTTTTAGCTTAATAATAAAACCCTTTTAGCATCAGTGGATATGTGCTGTAGGCTCCTGGGTGCCAGTGGAAATATATGTAATGTGCCAGCTCTTTAAAATGGAACAGTGGAGAAGATGACTTTCTAGGTTACAGCAGAGTCATGAAATAATTCCCTGGTAACCTGAACTGCTTCCTTTGTAGAGGTGAGTCCCCAAGCCTCCTTTAAAGCAGGAAATGCTAAAATTGGCTTTCTGAGAGGAAAACAAAGTTTTCTGAGCTGTGAACCCAGCTGCAGCAAATCCCAGATCTTCATGCTGAGTCTCTAATAAATTATTTCTAGGAATAATAATACTGTCTGTATTGGAGTTTGTTTCATAGAAACCTTTTATTGGTGTGATCAGATGCCTTGCAGAACTGCCACAGTTGGGATGGCAGGACATCTGTGTCCCTGTTGTCCCCCAGGACAGCATGCTGGCATGTCTGTGCTGCCTGTGGCACTGTGCCAGCTGGTAAAGAAAAGTTCTGACACTCCAGACTGTCTTTGTAAGTCACAAGAAGAGCTAAACTGTATGCACATGGTGAGCAGACGTGGTGTTCTGACTTGTAAAGACCTGGAAATGGTGCTTTTCTGTGTGAGCTGGTGAGCTTGGATACGTCCAAGCCAGAGCAGTTCCATCCAGTAGAGACAGCTGTGGAAAGGCTGTGGTGGTCTTGCTTTGTAATTGGTGTTTTTGTCCTAAGTGCATTTTCTGTTACAAGTATGTGAAGGCCTTTACAGTTTCTGACAGTGAGTGCCTATGTTTCCACGAGGTCTCAGCATTAGCGTTATGGATGATGCTTTCATTCTTCTCCCTACTGAATGTGTCCTTGTAACTTGCTAAGAACTTGTCAGTCTATGCAATTTCTTTCTGAATAGATGGTAATTTTTAGTTTAATTTCTGACTCTGATCTTCATTTTATCAATGTCTTTAGGCTAGAATTTGCTTTTTCTACATTTTTTTCTTCCTGGGTAACAATAGCCTAAGTAACTCTTCATGGTCTATGATCTTATTAATTTCTAGAACTTTTTTTGTAAGCCCAAGCATCTAAGATTTCTTGTTTAGATTAAGGAATGAAACCAGATGAGTTATTAAACATCAGAAGAGACTATTTTGATCTTGTGCTTTTATCTCATCTTCACCCCACAAACACTCCCTGCCCTGCACTGCTACTGACACTTGTCTGACCCTATGGTGACTCAGTTTGGGTATCAGCTTCAGCAGGAAGGTAGTTCCATTTTTTTCTGGCTGCAGTTCCAAGGCTGATAATATACCAGGCAGCTGCCAAAATAGGAGGGCCTTGATCCCTGTTTGTCCATTTCCATCACTCTTTGTTTATACTGGCAGTGGTGTTAGATGAAATATTTTTTATCTGGCTTTACACAGTAAGGAAGAAGAAAATGCGTATGCATATGTTTTATTGCCCTGGAAGTAAAAGTGGCATATGAAGGCATTTGACAAGTGCAAAACCTGGCAAAAGAAAAACAGAGGTGGAGTCAGATAGGTACCCACAGTGACACAAGGGAGTTGGACTGGAAGGGGGAAGAATGTACTGCACCAGGTCAGATCAGCTACAGCTGCAATAAAACTAGTTTTTTTTCTTTTCCAGCTTCTGCTGATTGAGTTCTTTTGAGTTGTGAAGGGCTCAATAGAATCAGTCTAGTCATAATCTTCTAGTTCCATTGAGAGTTCGCTAAGTGTGGAGGATGAAAATTGCGCGTGTTGTCACAGATACAAACGTGAGCCAGTGACCAGTTTTAAAGCAGCATTCCTGTTAAAATTATAATTTATTTTTTCATGTGGAAATTGGACATGATTTTACTCCGGTGCTGGATAAATGAGTTACCTTTAGCACTTGCAGTACTTTTAGGAAGTAAATGATCTGTTTATTTCAGATGTGGAACACAGAGAAGGAAGCTTTCAGGTAATTGACCTCTGCTGCTGCAACCACCAGTGTTTTTATGTATTGCTTTTTATCAATTCTCATGCTCCACTTAAAAACAAGTGATGTTTCTTGCCATCCCAGGTCTTGTAAAACTGTTCAAATTAGACAATTCTAAGTGACAGCTGGAATAAACTCATGATTGTTTGGGTCAACACTAAGCTATTTATGTTAAAATAGTACAAGTTAGATCTTGTATGGAGACTTGAGTCCCTTAGAATTTTAGTCATGGCATCCATACCATCCTTTCTTCCTGTTCCCCTAGTTATTAGAAGTCAATTACTGTTTTTTAAAAACCTGTATTATAGTCCAGGCACAAATGAGAGAAGTAGTAACACATGAAAGCAAAAAAAATCTTCATTCTTTTGATTTGCATGTTACAAAGTATTTCACTTGTGAACAAATTTAAATCTCTTGAAGAGACTTTCAAGAGCAGAGAGCTCTTTGGTTACATGTAGCAATGTAACCAAAGTTCTGGATCTGAAATTCTGAAATAGCAGAATTGTTTTGAATTGTTTTATTTTAGAGACAGTTTAAAGGAAAGATTGCATCTGTAAATATTGGTCTGTTGTCTTTAGATGACTGAGCTTTGGGTACTCTATAAAGTAAATGAAAGAAAAGGCATAAGAGGTGTTGTGTTTCATCTTGGCCTACAAGTGCCACTTTTCAAAATACTTTTAAGGTTTAAGCAACCAACTACAAGAAAATTCTTTATATTATTTTGGAATCTTACACTTGAGAAGATTTCTAATAACTTGAAAATATTTATGGTCAGTTATGTAGGTTTGAAACCAATGTTCTTTTGAAAGTTTCTGAAATTCATTAGGACACCAGTGCTAAGAAGAGATGCTTAATAGGTCATGCTAGTTAAATGAAGATAGTGCTGTTACAAATTACAAAAATAAAATAGGTCATGGAGTTCTAAAAGCAATCTATTATATATGCATCATGCACATTATTATTAATAAATGCATCATTTGAATGTTTTTAGAGACTGTTTCTAAATATACATAGATTTATATTCTAGTGTTTGATGTTATTTCCTTTTTTAGATACTCAGAAGATTATTATCTTCACATAGTCAAAAAACTGCAGAACTGCACCTGGGTAAGGAAACCAGAAGAATCTGCAAAATTCAGGTAATTTTCATTGTCTCATTTTGAAAAACTGTTTATCCTAGATTTTTCTAACAAGCCATAAATTTAAATATTCTCTTTTAAACAGATAATCTTGTATTGCTTGCAGTCACTTCTACAAATTTCTTGATGCTGGGACTCTTCTTGTTTGTTGGACTTTAACTGTGCAAACTGAGTAGAATGAAAGAACTACAGAAATAATGTCATCTATCTTCAGTATCATGAGTAGTAAGCTAACTTAAGTAGAATGAATTAAAATATTCCTGGCATAAACCTTACAGTGTTAAAAAGTACTGGTAATGTTATTTTGTCCATCTGAACTGGCACTCTGATAAAAGGCTGTAATGAAGCAGTGTGTTCCTTACCCCAAGACACTCATTAGGTTTGTCACTGCATGTCATGGCCCCTGAGCATGGCAGCAAGTGATTCCATCTGTCCTTGACTGGGATGGCACAGAAGGACATGCTCAGTAGGGATGGTGAGCTCTGAAAAGCCTAAACTCTCATTTGGAAATCATGCTGGTTTTAAAGAACAGCTTCACTGTGCCATCCCTCTTTTCTCTGGGGAAAAAAGCTCTCTTGAATTACATTTCTACATGGATCAGAATTAAAGATTCTGTCATGATTGTTAAAAATAAATAAACTGACCTATATTCCACCCCTTTGTAGTTAACTAGCATTGAGAGCTTAATATCCAGATGCTCAGCATGATCCCTTTGGAAGTGGTTGTGGGGGAGTGGGGTGGACAGGGTAAAGGGTTTTGTGCAAGATAAATTGCTGTGTATGGCAGCTGGCTAATGGTGTTTCCCAGAGCTGAGGTAGGAGTTAAAGAAACTTTGTATTGGCTCAGGCAGGCCTTAGCTATGCACACAGCTATCAAGCCCGATAAGGAGCTGTAAAGCAGCTCATTCCATTTCACAACAGTCAAGTGTCTTGCACAGAGTTGACAGGAGATGAAGTTGCTCTCACCTGCTCCTCACCCTGCTACATTTGGGTTTGGTTTTTTTTTCCCCAATCTGTTTCTATTTTTAACTCCTTTTCCTTCCAAATGGACCAGCCACCATCTACCAGCTGTTTGCTGCTGCTTCTTTGTACTGGGTGTTTGAATCAGTGGCACATTTGGTCCAGCCTGACTTCTTCATTTATTGCCTATACAACCTCCACCAGGCCAGCTTCTACGTCTTCTAGGTCAATGGGAATCAAACATCCAAAACATCATATAAGACTGGACTTTAAGTACAGGATGCATACTGTTCCTCATGCTGCCTGTGGCTTCCAGCAAAGAGTGTGGGTCATAAGTAGTCAAAGTGGGTTATGCAACCAATGATTAAACTGGAAAAATTCAAAAGACAAGACTGTGGGATGCACTAAGCCACCAAAAAAAGAGTATGGACTGTATGTACATTGAGGTGATCTTACTAGCTTTAATTTAGCTCAAATACAAAGCAGAAAACCATCTTTTAAAATCCATGGTTCAGCACAGGCTGCACAAACTTGTTACTGAATCAACATTCAAGGGCTGTGCTGTTGTGGTTTCCTCGGTTTTTGACATCCAAACTAGCTGGAATATTAGCTAGTTAATATGTACATAACCCATACTGCAATTCTGATGGCAGTACTATGTATTCTGTTCATGAAATTTGATCTGATTTGATGTCATCAAATATTTCCATTGATAGGACTAAGGACTGGTGCTTTGGTGTAGGACATTGTGAACGATTATTTTACAAAAGATGGGTGCTTTTTCATAAACCTTGTCTTTCTTTTCATTCTCAGTCTTCTCTATTCTTTTTTGGAAATAGGATATTAAAATTTTACTGTTGCCCTTAATCCATGACCATACTGGAGATTTTCAAGGCTCTTAGCAGTTGCTCAATACAGTCTTGAAAAAAAAAAAATTTAAAACAGAAAACCAAATTTTATATAAAATTTGCTGGCTAAATCTCCGTGCTCCCAGACTTATTTATCAGATTTAAGCCTGCAACTAGCTTTGGAAGGGCACTTCAGCTAAGGAATGATGCATTAGTGGAGCTATGGGGGAGAAAAGGTTTCTGGAGTTGTAGTGAAATAAATTAATTAATAATCCCTGGGCAGTAGATCTCTTCCTTTTTCTGACTTAGCCTAGTGTCAGTAATAGCTGTGTAATACAAATATAATACACTCTGAAAATCTCATTAAGGAGGTAGATAAACACACCCATTTGCAGAAGAGGAAATTAATCTCTGAGGAGTTGTGCAGCAGAAATTGGGTACTAAAGGCAGCCACCTTCAGCAGGAGAAACTTGAAGCTGCCTGTGTCCCGTTATTCACCTGCCAGTGCCACCAGAAGTCTGCCTGCTGACAAGACTGCAGAGAAGCTGCTTGACTTCTTTTCCTGTTTGTCCATCTGTTAAATGGAGTGAATGCTTAGATGCTTCTCAGGCACAGTGTCAATTTTATGACATCTCTCTATTATCCTGAAGTTCTGAGGAACAGGCATGCATATTTATAAGGGATTTAATGTCTTATGCTTCAGGGCATAAACTAACCTCTAATTAATAAGGTTCAAGAGCAGCTTCTCCTGGGTAGTTAATTTTTCAGAGAAGCTTTCCTGTGTTTTCCTTTGCAGCTTTTGCTGTTGGCTTCTGTCATGCTGCTAGTGGAGTGAAGGAATATGTGATCTAAGCCAGTAACTCCTGTTCCTAGAAGACAGTGCTGTGTGCCAAGGAGTACACATCCATTCTCATTGTAAGCTGCTCTCCCAACAGATCCAGGCCAAATAAAAGAATATAAATTAGAAGTGCAGTTCAGGAAAGAAACACTTGTCTTTTCATTTGGCAAAAGGGTTATAGCTGACAGCCGTGTCTGGCACAAACTACAGTGTTTTTGCCAACTCACTGTTGGAGAGCAGAGTGCAGGACTCCAGGCTGATCCTCTACTACCTGGCTCAGCTTTGTCATGCAGCTGTGCAAAATGTGTCCATTTGTTGTCAGAGGGCTGCCCTTTCCCAAATGGTTCCCTCTAAAGCTGCTCTGCTGTGCAGGCTCACATGTTCTTGGCTAGGCTGCTATCTGGCAGTGCTCACTGGTTCTTGACAGCTATGTGATGTTTACACTGCGTTTCTCAAAAGCAAGAAGAACCAGGAAGCAAGTACAAGCCATGATCTCTTTAATACCTCCCATATCCACGGTCACTTTTTTGTGGTTGATTTTTGTCCAGACTCTCTCAGGGAACCAATCTCCTGGCATTTTGCTTATTTTAGTGTCTATAACGGTGACATCAGCATTGCCAGATATAGGCTGCCTGGAGAGGAGCAAGTGCAAGCACTTGATTAATTGCTCTTGAAATCTAGTTAAGATTTATTGTGCCCCACAGTCAGTCATTTGTCAGTCATTTTTAAGAGAGTGGTGTAAGTAGCATCCTGCTAAAAGTAGTTTTGTGAGTCTTCTCCAATATTTACTGCTAGGGACATATAGAAAACTATATGTTGTATGCCTTTTCCTTTATAAAATTCAACTTCTCTTGACATTTATAGAATATTTTGCTCTTTATAGCTCTTCAATCATCTAGTATCTCCACATTATGTCTTTGTTTCTAAGCCCACCTGAATTCTTCCTCCCTTTCCAGATTTACGCAGCTCTAACTTGTTTTAGACAGAACAAGTCCTTGGATTTCTTGTCTGTAAGAGAGAAACTTGGTACAAAGTTGGAAAAGTGGGGGAAATAATCTCACAGCTGCCCAGAAGGGTAATCCTTAAAGCTCTAGGAAAAATAGCTGTGCTGAGTAGCTACCTCTGCAAAGGATCTCTAGCTACAGTCAGCAGAGTCTCAAGTTCCCTAGGTAACCTGAATATTAATTATTATATTAGTATTCTTCAAAGGTTTTCCACTTTAAAGAAATATTTCATTACTGCAACAAATTGCAGAGCTCAATTAAGTGTAAGCTGTAATTGTTTTTTACACCTCATCTCTCTGCTTTACAGACTTTTAAGCTTAATTTACTCTCATTTGGGCTATACACCAATGTTATCAAATAATCTGCAGGTTTTCAAAATAGTTGCAACTCCAGTTTTTGCAGAAAGCTACAAAATAGTTAAAACAGACCTCAAAATTATGGGAGAGGCTGAGCAGATGCTGTGTTTCAGAGAAGCCTCTGAGCATTGTATTTCTGGCTTATCTGACTGAGCTTGAAGCCTGTCAAAGCAATGCAACAGCACTTCAGGAGTGATATCACACTGGAATAGTGAGCTGTGGGTACTGGGCCCTCTCCCCATGGAAAGACCATTCCAGATAAACCTTATTTGTATCTCATAATGAAGTATATTCCTAGGTTTAAAACACAGTTTTAAAATTCCTTATGTTACATACACTGCAGTCTAGCTGGCAGAATGCTGCCCCTAACAAAAGATTTTTTTTTTTCTTTTTTAAAGGAACATTGCTACTTTAAAAAACATAGACTCTTAAAGAGTTAAAATATCAACCATTTTCCTAGTCCAGTTATTTTCCCTCTTCCTTTTTATTCCACTTGACCTCTATTACCCTTTTCCCACTTTAATATCTCTTCTCAAAAGTGTGTTAAACATTCCTGCAGATTATAGAATATCACTTCTTGAAGAGATTAGTTTTGTTACAAGCTACACTCTACCCCATATAACAGTATTGCTTATCACATCTGTGTACTGCAATGAACCCCAGCTGAAACACAAATAAAACACACTGCAAGGTCAATTTATGCTTATATAAGCTCGCACCACCACATAATCAATAGCTTTTCTAACACTAAGCGGATCAATATTTCTGCTGTAATATCTGAAATCTTCCAGTTTACATGAAAGTACACAGAACTCAGACTGCAGAGTGATTAAGAGTACATTTGCTGCACAGATTTAATAGATGACATGTAAAATAATGAGTATGTATTCAAAGACATACTTTATTTCAGGAGAGAAAAAGATGGGTGGAGAGATAGTAATTAGTGGCAGTTTGAAGAAATGCTTGAATCTTTTAATTGGTCTACAGACTGTTATATACTTTTCTAAAGGATAGAGGATTCCTATAAAGGGAATCTAATTTTGGATAGTTCTGAGCTAATTATGTCTTCATGACATACTCTTTAAATAGTCTTCGGTTTGAAAATTTTATTACACTTTTTACATATTCAGCCTTGATTTCAGATTCAACCCTTTTGGCTTTCTTTGTCTTAGACATTTATGACGTTACTTCATTTATAGGCAATTCAAGGGCTGTCAGTGTAGCATTCCCCTTCAATATGTTCTGTTTCAGATATCAGACTTAACCACTCTTTTCTTAAAGTTTGAAACATGTCATAATATGCCTATTGCACTGTGATTGACACATTGACTTGGATTGACAAGAGCCTGGAGAAACCTGTATCATTGTCTAGAGCCCCCAGTGCAGTACAAGAAGATAATGACTTGCTCATTATAAAATAATACAGCAATGGACATAGATAAAAAGCAGTCTTTCTGCTTGTAGTTGTGCCCTTGAAATTTTGCTCTTACATAATGGAATTTTTTGTGGGTTCTTCTACTGTCACAACAGTCTCTGCAGTATGAAACCTCAAAGTCTTTGCTGCCTTCCCATATACAGTACAATAGCTCACATGAACTAATGATTACAAATACCCAAGCTAGGTAAACTATTAAAACAAACTTAACAAACTTCAGTGTTTGCTTATTAAGCAAGCACAAAACTTTTCTTGTTTGTAGTAATCCACAAATTTTTGTCTCTTGAATGCTTTGCTCTTTGTTCAAATGACCTTGCAAGCTGTGCTGGAAAGCCCACTTAGCTCACAGGAGTTCCAGTTTTAAATACTTGCTAGTTTTAATTTGTGTTTGGTTCTTTTACGTGATGTTTTTGTGTCTAAGGTAACTGAAAATCTGCAAGGAGATAGTCTATGTAAGCATGCTGGTGTCAATGCACAGGTGCTTTATAAGAAGACTGATATGATACTGTTTTTGCAAACAAACATTCACTTTATAGGTGTTAGTAAATGGTTTGACTTCAAATCAAACAGATTTACACCATTATTGGAAAAAGTTTGTCCTGATCAATATTAAAATACTCCAGTTGTTGAAATTTTGCACCTTGCCTAGCCAACTTCTTTCAGAGTGTCTCCTAATACTGAGCTTAAGCTTTCTTTATAGCAAATTAAAATTATTTGCCTTCCCATCATGGCCTTAAAGGGCAGTTGAGCATCAGCTATTTTTAACATTTTGAATATTTTGGTACTTCTGCTCCTACCAGCCCAGTTTAGTCAATGCATAACAACAGTGAAATATTTCACACTGTTCTCAGCAATGACAAATGCCCTCAGGCCATAGATCCACAGGCACTGGTGTCATACTTAAGCATTTTCAATGGAAAAATTTGGAGGAGTGGGAAATTTTTAAACTGCAGAAGCCTTTTACATAAAGACAAATTTCACATTCATTATAGATTCTTCCCGTATCACTCAGAGTAAGGGCTGTGCTGGCTTTTGAACCAGCTGAGCCTGCTAAACCTTCAATAACCGTTGATTGTTTTAGCCCTTGTGGCTGGTCCATACTGAGTTGTTGAAGATGTTGAGATGTTTGCAGTACCTTCGGGATGTGTGCACACTGAGACTTGTCAGCAGGCATACGCAGCCTATACAGAAGGCCAGAATCAGCTGAAGTGCATAAATTTGTACTAGCACAGAACCAAGGCAGCTGATTTTGCTGCTGTCTTGGCTACAGAGCAACTGCAGGAGCTGCAAAGAAACTATATCAACATATTTAGAATATGTGTATTCCACTAAATACAGTGGACTGTCCATACGAAGTGTTTGTTATGCAGAAAAGTTTGGAAACGTGTAATCAAGGCAACAGGTCTCTGTTACTGGTAATAGTTCAGCATGGAAAAACTGCATAGCAGTTGGAAAATAACATTTTGTGGCTTGTCTCACAAGCCAAAACAACTTTGGTAATTTGCTTCAAGAAACCAGGATTTTCATAAGATCTCAGCAGCCATGAAACTGAAGAAATTATTTGGATGCCATAGGCTCAAAGTTCTGTACCTGATGAACAACAATACAAACTTGAGTCCTGCATTCTTCAGTCACAAAGGAAAAAATTCAGTGAAATTATATGCTGAGCAACAAAAAAAAAAAAAAATCAAGAAATATTCTTCAGTGAATTATTTATGACTGTGTTTTCTAATGTGATCAAAACTTCCTAGACAAATGCAGCACACCCCTCTGCTTAGGTTATTGACTAAGATTATCATGACTGTAATTATGCAGTCCTATGAGATATATATTATCAGTCAAAATGGTGTAGTCTTTTTCCAGGTTCTGATTTTGTTCCTCATTTATTACAAGTGACTGTTCTAGATAATACAATCAGCTCCCTTTCTGCTTATCTTGGCATAAGAAATATCTGTTTGCAGTTATGCCTCAGGATTTAAAAATAACTCTTAGAGAGCTGAGCTATCACTCATCTTCCAAATCCCTGCAGGAGAAATGTTGGAGGAAAAGGCTTCTCTAAATAAGAAATTGTCAGTAATAACCTCTGCTACATAGGAGATACTTTCCAAAACTAGTGCCCTACGAAACTTGGGTGCTTTGACTCAAGCATCACCTTCAGTCTGGACTTGTCATGCCATTGCTGGGTCATAAACACCCTTTGTTCTAGGGCAACCCTGCAGTCTCTGATAGAAGCTGGAACTTAAACCTCCTTACTGTAAACTACATTCATGTACTGAAAGGTAGGAGATGGATGTTCAGCTGCTGTAGCAGCATCCTATCTTCCAAGAGCTGCTTCCATATCTCAGGGTTTTTTCCCAGTCAGAACAGACAATGTGAATCACTTTCTAGTCAATTAAAAAAAAACAAACAAACTACTGTTTAGTGCTGTTACAATTTTGACCATTGTGTCTTATTCCACCATCTTAAGTTTCCCTCTCCCCAGGTGGCATGATATATGAGTTAAAATGTTGTCTTGGCTCTGCAATTTCTTCTGCAGAGCTCTTGTAGGATGCATGTGTTAATCTTATGAAGTAAATGCTCTTCAGTGAATCGTCACCTCCTGACAGACCACATATGAATGCCATTAATACTCTGATGAAATTGCAGTAGTAGATTGCTTGAACTGCCCAGTCTCTACCCCCCCCCTCGCTCTCTGTCAGTTGTAGATTACCACGTGTCACAGCTTGTACAGAATCCTGTGTGAACAGATTGCTGAATACATTGCCATGGGTATTGCTGGCTGCGGGTTACATGCATTCCCACTGGAGCTCTATACAGGAATGCTTGAACACAGTGGGATTCTGTGTCGTGATTTGATCTAAGTAAAATGTTTCTATTGTTACCACCAAGTTTTTAGCATGGATACTCTAAGAATATTTGTCATTACTCAGTATGTATTCTCTTGTTCTTACTATGTTTCTGGATTAGCTTGGCTCTGATTTACTTCCTCAGTGAATCCATAATATTAATTTAAGCCATTACTTTCTTATTAATTCTGATATCTGTTTTTCTTCCACACTCTTTCTGCATTTATTGAAGCACTGGTTCTTGTGGAATAAGTAATAAAAAGCAAAAACATGTCATCTCTATTAATGAATGGGATCTGTTATCAGTTTGCCTTTTCAGGGTCTGGTAGCCATCACACACAAAAGAGCTGTTTTACTAAAGTTGGCAGGAATATTCTGGCATTATTCCTTTTCCTCTGAATGTCCAGTGGTTGACACACATAATGGTTAGGGCTGCTTCATTTAGCTTCAAGAAAGTAAACAAGGCAATCAACTTTAAGGGTTATGTGATTTCCATGTGAGTGCCAGGGAGCAGTGAAGGACAGCTGCTTCTGGAGGGACAGGATGTGAGAGCCCAGTGCAGTCCCCTGGCCAGCAGAGCAGAAACTGGTAACTGGGCTCATCCCATCCCTAGCCAGGAATGGAGCAGCCCTAGCCCAGCCATGGGCACCTCTCTGGGAACAGGATGGACACAACTGGAGCCTGGCCCTGCTGTGGCATTGCTGGGGCAGCGACTGATGGCTCTGGGAGATTGAAATAGGGTCCCAGACCCTAGACAGGACAGAGTCAGCCCCAAGGTGCTGGACAGTAGTGAGGCTTGGTGGTACCCTTAGGACCTGACAGTGAGATCTGAATCCTCTTATTGCTACAGCATTTATTAAGACTGGAATGCAGCTAATGGAAATCAAAACCCTACTGGTGTCTCTCTCAGAAGTGACATTTCCTTGTTACTCTCCTAGTGTGGTTATTTCAGATCTGTGCCATCCCAGAACTCAGTCTTTCCCAGTGTTTCTCATACATCTGGAAACTTGTCTTGGAGGAGTTTTTGAACTCAGTATTCAAAATGGGTTAATATATACCAGTAAATTATCTGACAACTGAAATAGTGCTCTTTTCTTTCTTTCCTTTGGTATTTTCTGTATGAATCAAACCAGACTTACCAAGTTTTTTTTCCTCCCTCATTTTGACCATTTTTCAAGAGAAATGAGATTGACTTATCCCAGACCTGTTCATTCCCTTCCCTGTCTTCCAGGAAACATAATCTTTAGGTTCTTCTATATGCTGGACTATGCTTCAGTTCCTTTAGAAGCATTAAGTTATAATTATTTATAATATTTTTAGTATTTATAATACTTACAATAATATTAATTTTGTTATTTTTATTACTGTCATTATTGTATTTTTTCTGTTTACATTATTGATAAAGTGGAATGAAGCAACTTCTCTTAGCTGTGTCTTGGCCCTTTAAAGTCAGCTCACTTTCAGGCAGAATTTGTCTTCTAATATTTAACAACAATAGTTTCAACAATTTATTTTACTTTACACATTAAAATAAAACTTTCCTATTCCTTTGGCTCTAATGGTAATTTTTTTTCCTCTCAATTAACCTGCGGTGTGGTATTTTCAAAATTCTGAGCAATTCTGTTATAAATGTATTTTCTTCTCTAAATTGTTAGTAGTTCTCTTAGTATCTCACTTGATGAGAAAGCTGTGTCCTAGCAATTGATACATAATGTCTGGTCATGAATATTGCAGCTTTACAGCCTGAAAATCAGATCCCATGGCAGCAGAAAGGACACTGTTGCCTAAAGCAAAATGAATTATAGTGTTTTGGGTCTGATTTCAAAGGTCTGATGGGGATTCTCTTTTCATTTCATTTCATTTCACTGTTGATAATGTAGAATGCTTGCACTCATAATATTTTTGTAAGTTTGGAGGTAACAGGAATTGTAAGATGAGTGATAGCCTTCACTCCCACAAAAGGTTTGGATGAATCCCTTGCATTTTTATTTATTTAAGGACTTCTACTAAGTGTTTTGGGGAGCATCTAAGCTATCTCTCTAGCACATAAGTATCTGTCTTCTTTATGTGCAAGTTGTGATGTAATTTATTTTAACACCTGCAGTACTGTGCACAGGAAAATTGTGGTGAACAGTTGCAGAAATTAATTATTAATTAATTGGCTTGCAACCATCTAGATGTTCACTAAGTACCACTGCCAGTACCTTCCATCTCTTTCTCTTTTATTTCCACCTTTTTTTTTTCCTTCTTCAGCCTTCTAGTTTCTTACAATCACTTGTTTTGTGTTGGTGAAATCACATTTTTAATTCTTTGGGTACTGAAGTCTCTCATTGTTTCTATATTAATCTTAGCAATTAATAATATTGATTACAACTTTTTCTCCGTGGGAAAGGAGACCAAGAGATAAAAACAGTTATCAGTTCTTGGTCTGATTAATTTCTGAACATTTGCTGTGAAAATGGACTTGCTTAGCAAAGCAAGTCAAACGAAATGACATCACAGAAAGTTTGTATAGCCTTTTGCTGCTAGTTAAGTCAAACTGGTGTTCGTCAATCTGGTTCTCTAGCACTGTTTTTCTACTTATTTGCCTGTCTTTGAGCAGGTTTTGGTTGCTTGTGTTTTTTGCAGGTCAGAATTAGCTTCCTGCTGTGATGCAGTTCACAATTTTATTGCTTCTCAAAACAACAGCCCACTGGGAAGTAACATGAGTTATGAAGTGGACAGTAAGAAGACTATCCTCATTACAGAGGACATTTTTAAGATGTTGCCTGTGGTAAGAACTGTGTCTTTTTTTGTTGTTGTTATTATAATCACAGTATGTATATTTTGAGTTAGTAATTGAGATGCCATGATTCCTCTGGAAGAGACCCATCAGCCCCTGTATGCACTTTAGGCACTTCTTTATTCACCTTGCAAGGTGGGTTTGGGTTTTTTTCAGCCTCCCTCTGCAGTGGTAGAGGCATTTACAGATATCATAGATCGTAGATTGGAGGTAGAGTTGCTACAGAACACAAGTCGTGCATGGCTTGGCAGCCAGTTGAATTCAGGAGCAAATACTATGAGAATGTTTGCCTTGCTTTTATCATTCCTGTTTTTAACCTGTTTTCAACCTGGAAGAACATTTCGTATTCCTCATATGCCCAGGCCATTTCCAGTGCAGACTTGGGCATGTAAGTTATGAAAGATATTTTGGTGTTAAACCTGATACAGAATAGCAAAGTACATAATACAGTAGCGCAGAGCAATTTCAATTGGAAGGGACCTGCAATGATCACATAGTCCAACTGCCTGATCAGTTCAGGGCTGACCAAGTTAAAGCAAGTCTTTAAGGACATGGTCTAAATGCCTCTTAAACATTGACACCTGGGGACATCAACCCCCTCTCTAGGAAGACCGTTCCAGCAACTGACCATCCTCTTGGTAAAGAAATGCTTCCTAATGTCCAGTCTAAACCTCCCCATGTGCAGCTTGGAACCATTCTGATGTGATGTGTCCTATCACTAGGTACAACAGAGAAAAAGATCAGCACCTTCCTCTCCCCTTCCCTTCCTCAGGGAGCAATGAGAGTACCTGTTGTTTTCTCCAAACTATACAAGTCCAAAGTCCTCAGCCACTCTTCACAGGACATTCCTTCCAGCCCTTTCACTCCCTTTGTTACCCACTGGGACAGGGTGTTTGCGTCCTGAAACACAGGCCGAGAAAAGCAATCAGATTTTGTACCTCAGGATTACAATAGACATAAAAGATCTTGAGACTAGACAAAGACTTTGTATTTGGTTTCTTGAAGCTAAGAGCACATGGGAACCCTCGTTACCCATCTCTGGCATTCTTAATTTGTGAGATCCCAGCTACTATGAGTCTAGTTCTTCCTAACACTGCTGTGAATCAATCTTTGCTGACTTCATTGCAATAGAGGATACAGTGATTCCAAATTTAAGCTGGAGAAGTGAAAAAGTAGTATGTTTTATGTGCACATATACATGCTAAGGTAGACAGAATTGCCTGGCCTTTGTATTCTCCTACCATCCTTTCAGAGTTGAACAAAATATTTGAACATGTTGTTTTGTAATATATTGACAGGCAATATGATGTTTGCCACTTTCCCCACACTTTTTGCCTTGTGCATAACAGTGTCCCTTCTTGCTTGTCTTTGGACAAGCTGATGAGTGGAGAAAGAAGGATAATCTTTTCCAAAAGCAGGTTTTGATTCAGTTTTACAACTGGGTTTAATTTCTGCAGTCAAAGTATCCCAGCTGTTGGCCTCTGGTGAATGTCAGTGCTCCCACAGCAGAAGAGATTGAGCAAGATGTATGAAAAGTTTCTTAGACTGGGAGAACAGCCAGCTATTACATTAGAAGCCAACAATTTACATTAATTTTCTAGGTTGTGAACTGTGCTGGTTCTCAAGTGGATGCACTTAGCTCCCACTCAGCTTCCCCAGTGCAAGACAGCAAGCTGTAGAAGAAGAGGAGCAGAGAGGGTGAACAACCAGAAATATTAACATCTTCAGTGAGGCCTCACATTCACAAAGAGTTAAGCCAGGCCACACCATCATCCTTTACAGCGTCTTCAGGTTTCCCTAAATTCATTATTCTGCTTCAGATGTAATTGTGTGATGACACAAATGAGGAGAATTGATAAAGTTACCTTATATTACCTGAGAAAGTAAATTACAACTGCCAGTCTGTTACAGTGCAAAGGAAAATGGGTAAATTTAAACTGTCTTCAATATAAATTATTTTCTTAGCTTGTCAACATTTCAATCCACTACTAGATAATTTTAGTGTTAAGTGTATTTAAAAGGTACCCAGTTTTAAAAATCCAGTGTTATTCTCTCAAAGTTCTGATAGCAGAGTGTCTTTTGATGCCTATTTTTGGCTCTTGGCTGTCCAGATTTGGCAATCCTGTCTGCTAGATGGTGAATGCTTTTACTGGGATTTATCAGATTAAACCTACAAGAGCAAATAGACACAAAGAAACAATCAAAACACTTCTAAAGAATTGGCTATGTCTTTTTATTTGTTTGCAGTCCTCTCCTCTTTCAGTCTATCCCTTCAAGAACTGTGCTGTGGTTGGAAATGGAGGCATTCTGAAAAGTTCCAGCTGTGGAGCTGAAATTGATAGTTCCGACTTTGTGTTCAGGTAAGAGCTGCTTCATCTTCCTGAGGTGTGTCCAGCGTTCTAAAAACTTGGCAGGATTGGAAGTGCCAATGCCAGTTTATAGCAGTGAGGAAGGATCTTGACAATTCTTTACTTCTGCCTCTTTAAGGATACTTTTGCTTTGTAGTTTTCAGAATGCTGCTTTCTAATTAAAGAGCAGGCTGGATGATGTGCATACATGATCTGTGATTGCTTAGTCAGCTTGCAGTGATGTGAAATGTGATTATCTGAGAACCTGATGTTTCTGGTCATTTAACATCCTTTAGGAGACTGGTATTAAATGTCACGTGTATCTCTGGTTTAACAAACTGTTTACTTAGCCATAGTTTGGCTCACCCATGTAGCTACTTAATTGCACTGCTATTTGTTTCATCTGTTCTTCATTTTAAAAATTAAGCATCTATTTAAGTAGTGTTTTTAATCCCCTTGGATAGGCTGGGAGAAAACCAGGCACACTCCAAGTGTAATTTTGCCTACTCTCTCAGTATATGACTCACAGTTTGTAGTTCATGCAAAGAAACAGAGCAGCAGAGGGAAGGTTCTTTTCTCAGTGATGTTGAATCACTCAGCACGCTGGGTTTTGTTTCCTTTTCTTACTTTTTCCTAATATTTGAGCTTTTGAAAATCTAAAAAAAAAAAAAAAAGTCTTTCCAGTTAGATAACTGTTTTAATAAAAATAAGTCTTTGTACTAAGATGCTAAACTTACTAAGTGACTGAATTTTAAAAAATGCCTTCTTTACATTTTACAGAAATCACTGTTTCTGTAATAGGGCAAGTTATGCTGTTGTTAGAAGACACCGTAAAAGACTTTCAGCAGAAATGCATTGTTTATACAAGAGGGGCAATATTTCCTAGCAGCCAGCATAGGGCATTCATATGACTGGCTCCTCTTGGGATTTTGACTGTGCTCCTGGTTTGTGATATTTATGAAAATGAGCACTCTGTGCCCTATTTTAACCATCTGTACAGTAGATTAAATATCTTTACTAGAAGTGCTGTAAGCCTTATTTAATATTTGTAAAGTGTTTAGATATCCCTGGGCGCTGACATGAAAGTGTCATTGCACAAGAGAGGAATTTGCAAATAATAACTAAAGCATTTCTGGTGCACATCTGTTTAAGCAAATGTTTCTCAATTTCAGGTGTAACCTCCCTCCAACCACAGGAAACATTAGCAAAGATGTTGGCAATAAAACAAACCTTGTGACTGTTAATCCGAGTATCATAGCTCAGAAGTGAGTACTGCTGCAAATCTGTTACCATGTAATGGTGTATAATTGTTTGACATGATTTAGATTTTCATGGAAATCCATTGGGATACCAGCATAGAGACCAGTGCTGCAGAGAGATTACCTCATTAAGCCTTAGTTTCCATGTAAAATATGTACTAGTCTAAATGGAAATCTTCTAAACCTGGCCTTTTTTGTAGCATAAAGGAGTTATCAATACCCAGATTAGCAAGAGCCTTGGCTGATACTAGTCAACAATTTGTGGCAGAGTAAAATCAGTGATTGTAAGCTCAAGCCTCTTCTTTTCCCCCCATGACCCTTATGACCCCAAGCATTTTGAAAGGAAGTGTAATCATAAATGAAGAAAGCCTGGACATGTGTGTGTGACTCTTATCAGCAGTACAGTTAGCATGCATTCTTAGGGAATGTGCTAAGAGGCTGTTCTGATGAAGGCTGATTCCTAACTGGACGCGCAGTTTCTGTAATTAATTTTTTTCAATCCATGTGAAAGCTACTTGCTCACACACTTTTTTTTTCAGCAGAGGTGGGTTTTTTTTCACCTTCTTGATGAAAAGAAAATCTAATAAGGCCAGCCTGACTAATCTGACATCTTCAGCAGTCTGGAACTGCAGCTTATCTATGAAAAGGACTGCTGTGCCATGTTATTTACTGCTTGCTAATCTTACTGTATCTTATTGTCTGTCATAACTGCATTGTCAAAAACACAACATAAGGCAAAGCTTTTTTTTTCTCCTTGAAAGGAAGAAATAAAAAGTACAGTATGTACATAGAAATTACTAACAGACATTTTTCATTGATTCAGGGATAGAACTTCATTTTGTGCAATGAGTAGTAACTATGATAATGCTTACACAAGTCTTTTTGACTTTAATGAATACAAATTATTGCTTCTCCAAAACTAGTTTAAGCTCATTGATGATTAGTTAGTGGGGCTGCACAAGAATATGAGAAAGGGAAATTGTCCAATGACTGAGCATCCTTGGTGACTTCTGACCTGATCCACAATTTTTCTGGGCTTAATCAAAGTGTTCTGCCACAGCTGTACTCATTTTTTAGCCAAATCAAGTCACACTGGAGTTAATAGGAGTTAAACTGAAGGAAATGGGAGATAAACCTGTGGGTTGTTGAGAGTATAAGAGGACTTTATGACTTTAAAAAAGTATCTATTTAAATATTCAGAGGGAACTCTAAATGCTTTTGAAGAAGAAGCAGGAAGCAACTTGGTACTGGTTAGCAGAACCAAGTTTATTTCTTCTCTCAGAAGACGTATTCCGACGTTATTCCCTGTAATTTCTAATTCTTTGTTTGCATACTGGTTTAGCACAGATATGTGTCCTAGTGGAACTGGGATACACTTCTTACAGTGGCAGAGGTGGAAAGGAGATTGAGGCACTGTTGAGTTGTCCAGGTTTCTAGCTAAGGAAGAATAGACATTTGAATTCCATCCTGTAGGCCCAGTACTTTACACTGAGTTAAAACAGACAAAATTCTTGTAATGGAGGCCAAAAATTCACCATTCAGCCACTTTTCCTAGGCATAGACTCAGGCATTTCTTGCTTGTTTGGCTGTGTGACTCTTGCATGCACAGAAGTTCAGAGTCAGCAGGAGGGCGTGAGTCTCTCTCATTCATTTTTGTTTCCGAGTCTGGTGGTAATAGAACTTTTCTGGGATACAGAAGGTGTATCATTCTTTGCACAAATTTAGTTGTGCAAGAGGTAACTTCCATGAATGTTTTGAATGGAAATGGCAGTGGCTGCTGTCCTCTGTCTTGAACTGCTACATGGAAAGAAGGTTTGAACCTACTCAAGTGAAGAGAAATGAAACCAATTTTTTCAGCTTCTGCTGGAGTAATTTGTGAAAAGTGGACTCTGATAGCCTTCAAAGGGTGAAAATACACCGCTCAAATAGACAACTACCTACAAAGGAGGACTCAGTGCTTTAAGTCCTAAAGGGGGTGGAAGCTCCATATGTTTAGGTGATTCAGAAAAGTCAGATCTATTGAGGACATGAGTTGAGTGACTCCCTTGCTTGCATCACTTCTCAGATAACTTGGAAATTTCACTAGTCAGTATTTGGGAGCACAGAATTATGCAATGGTGAGAAGTAAGTCTCTTGGCTCTGAAAGCATCTGAGAATAAATCCTTGTCATTTGTGAAGTTAGAGCTCTAAGTCTATAAATCTCTGTATGTTGCCTTTGTAGTTGAAGGACATAAACAAGAATGCCTATATTTTTAGTTATTTTAAAAGTAACTAAATGTAACTAGTGTAACTAGTGTAACTAATGTTACTAAAAATAACTAGTGTGCACTTGAACACACACTAATCTTTAACATTCCAAGACTGCTCACATGCATCCTTGGATTTCCATACACGGCAGACATTGAGATTTTGAAGAGAGATTTTGGTATACCTGCTGATGTAAAAAACCCAGATTTCACAAACATGTACAGTATATATTGTACTGCATGTATTTTTAAACAGAGAAAGTATAAGCACAATATTTTTGTGCATTCTTCTTAATTTCTTGAATTGATCAATTCTGTAAACATGTCCTAGTCTCATTAGCAGTGAATTTGATCTGCTTCAGTATCTCCTGTGTTGCCAGTTCAATCCTAGTGTGTTCTTACTATACAATAGTCAGATTTTCATAGCTGCACATATGACAAGTTATAATGGGGTGATATAAATTTGCAGTGTAGACAGGCTGAACTACTGCAGCAGAGTTCATAACACATCTTTTCAAGTGCAGTTGTGCTGTTCTGGTCTGTAATGTTTGTATCAATACTACATTCCATTCCTAAAATTTTGTACTTTGCAGATACAACAAGCTAAATGAAAAGAAGACAGAATTTCTGGAAAACATTGCAGTCTATGGAGATGCTTTTCTTTTACTGCCGGCATTTTCCTTTAGAAGCAACACAGCCACTTCTTTTAAAGTATACCACACTCTGAAAGAGTTTAAAGCAACCCAAAGAGCAATATTTTTTCACCCCACTTATCTGAAAAGTCTTGCCCAGTTCTGGAGAACTAAGGGTGTGAAAGCCTACCGATTGTCATCTGGTTTTATGATCACTAGTGCTGCTCTTGAGTTGTGTGAGAATGTGAAGCTCTATGGCTTCTGGCCTTTCTCAAAATCCACAGAGAAGATGCCAATCAGCCACCACTATTACGACAACCAGCTGCCTAAACCTGGTTTCCATGCAATGCCCAAAGAATACAACCAGATCCTTCAGCTTCATGGCAAAGGCATTTTGAAGCTGCAGTTTGGTAAATGTGAATCAGACTAAAAAGGTAGGTCCCATTCTTACCACATGAAATGTCTTTATTTCACTAATGTGCCAAGGGAAAACTTGTTTTACCAAGTGTGAGTCTGTTCTTCCTTAGAGAGACATATGTACGTTACAGTTAATGAAAGTTGTATTCCTAAATAAGTGAAAGATTGGATCTTTCTGAATAAATATGTATCACAGAGTTGAGAAATATTTTTTAATTGTGAACATTAGATGGGGAGCATAGCTAAGTACAAATTATCCCCATAAATCATAGTCAATCAGACGTGTCTCCTTATCTCAGATACATGTCTCTGCCAACTTATGTTTGGTTTGGTTCCCAGGTACCTGCCTCCTGTAAGAATTTCTTTATGAAATGCATTGTGATCTCCAAAACGAGTTGCCTAATCCTGGCACAGTCTTTCCAGGGTTGTACAGAGCAGAGTAAGGGTGAGGATTGTTCCATGAAGGGAACAATCAAGCACCTATGGCCTCATTGCCTCTTGTTAGGTAAAGATTCTAGCAGCGTGCACTCACGGCCCAGGGCTGCAGAGCAGCTCGTGGACAGCAGTGAAGGAGCTGCCATACACTACAGCAGATCTTGCTGAGCATTTTACCTTGAGGCAGCTCAGAATCTGGGAGTTACAAATATGGGATGAAATGTCATTCCTTTTCCTCTGTTCTTTCTGTCCGAACCCTTTGAACCTCTACCTTCTGTGTATTGCCTCAGAGAAATGCAGCACGGTCTGGCCTCTGACCTTGAGCTAATTTACTGTGTACACTGGAGATGACTCTGGAAAGATTTGTCTTCATGTTTTCAATTTTGATTTGTCCTGTTGACAAAATAAGACCAATTTGTATAAATACTTCTTTGTCTTTTAAGCTAACTCAGAAATTCATGAGCTCACAATACTGTTGTTAGAGTCTCCTTTCACAGAACTCTATTTTTCCAGGGGGTTCAAGTCAATGTAACAGTAAGTGAAGTGTACAGTAGAACTGCCATTGTATACTATATACTTTAATTGGACTGATGTAATCTCATGACTGTATTACTCAAGTTAAATAAATAGCATCCTCTTGTTCAAGCCAGAAATTTCAAGCTTAAAAGCTAAGGGCGCTTTTCTTCTGGCTAGGTTCTGAAATGTATTTGAAAATGTTCTTTGTTGATATTTAGAAAACATGTTGTCAAAGATACAGTCACACTTAGTTTATCATCAGAGAATACTAAGTTTTAAAATAGCAGATTGTTAGTACCAGGAATGCACAATTTTATCCATTTTCAAGGGTTTTTTTAAGAAATAGAAGAATAGATGGTGTCACTCTAAGACATCACAAATGACACAAGACTTCTTAGGTAAAGTTGTATTTTGACTTTAAGGTTTATTAGGTGGAGAATTCTTTATATACTATTGGACAGAAACCAGTTGATTGGTGGAACAAAGACAAACCCTTTCAACCACATTGGTCAACACAGAGAGACATCAAGAGAGTCCCTTCTTTGGAGAGGAATGTAAACACCTTGTCCTGTTTACAGAAATTTCCTGGGAAAGGAATTTTCAAGTCCAAAACATTCCAAGCAGGGAACCAGGACTACAAGATTGCTTTCAGATAATTAGAATAATATAAAACCTGTGAGAAGGGACCTAGAATCCATATAGTTGGTCCATTATCCTAGTCTATGGCAGGAGATTACCTAGGAGGAGTTGAATTGTATATATATGCAGTTTCATCTGGCTAAGGTATGCTTTTTTTGCTTGTAAAATGTTGCAGCATATTAGAAAGGTTAAGAAATACATAATGTATTTTTTCTTAGTGGCTAAGCTGTTTATATCCGGCAGTTTCCATTGTATTTATTATTCCTATAATATAAATCAGTGGAGACATACTGTGTGATTTTAATTGTAGCAACTACACGAGCTAAGAAAATGAAAGTCAGCTCCTTAGAAATATTTACTCTAGAGAGAAGCAGATAGAAGCCACAAAAATGTGTAAGTTTCTGTATGTGTTAATTAAATGCTGTCCATGCTTGACAGACTGAAAATCACTTTGTGGCCAAACTTGCCAAATAAGCTGTAAAGAAAAAAAAAAAACACAAGGAGAATAAGATGTGCTGCCCTAATTTACACTTATATTTACAAAGAGAAAACCAAAGAAATGCTTTCAGTATGAGCTACCATTCTGCTAATATTACCAACTATTAGAGATAATTGAAATTCTATAATGAGTGTATTTTACTGAAGATGACCTTTTCTAAAAATTGAACAATCTCCTTTCTCTTCTCAATTTCTATTTTGCGTTCTTTTCCATGCTCTGTGCAATTCCCTCTTAGTGGGTAGCTGGAGGTTCCTTATACCAATGAGAATAAGGTGGCTGCCCACAGAAGACTCAGGCAGAACCTCCCACATGGTTTACTGGGACACAAAATTTGCTGCTGTAAATGAGAACTGAAGGAAGGTTCTCTGCTGGGAGCACCTATAGGGAGAGTATAATTGCATCCCAATGAATCATTTTGGACAATATTGCTCCTAAACACCATCCTTGGTATTGGAAAGGTGGATTTTTCATATTGGATAGGGAGAATTGTCAGATGTAAGAGCCCTGTAGAGTCCCACAATGTGGGAAATTCTGCCCTAATATCCCCTCTCCTGTACCTTTATGATTATGTTCAACAGACATGTACAGGTCATCACTAAAGTGATGACCACCTATCACAGAGGATCAAACAGAAAATGCAGCAACAGCAAAATCTTGAAATATAATTAATGATCTTTATTATTTATTAGATTACCAAATCGTTTTTGCTATGGCCTTGCAGCTGAAGGAAGTCCTGTGTATTCATTGGTTTAACCTGATAAGCCTGAAGGGCATGTCATTAGCTTCAAGTAAGCGTAGGAGGCAAAATGACCTGATTCATATTTAAAAATAGAAAAAAATCTGATTAGAAAAATTGTCAGATGATAAATTAATCAGACTGGCATAAATTTGATTGCCCAGAAGCCTGGTTAAAGTACAAATTTTGTCTGACCGAGAATCCATCAGGTTTTCTGTTTGCTAGGAAAAGACAGCAGGGCAGATAAGTATGTGTTGCTTTGACATACAAAACAGTAGCATTAAGCATCTGCTCAGAAGAGTCAGTCAACATAAAAAAAGGAACCACAGAAAGGAAGTGAAACTGAGACTCTTAGCCCGGGGAAGAAAATAGTATTCAGTTGTCTGAGCAGAGGGACTGAGGAGGGCTTGAGCAGAGGTGTGCTTGTGGTTAGGAAGTAAGAACTGCTGAACTCTGCACTGCATATCTTAACTGGAAAGTAAAAAGTAGGTATGAGTTTTTTAACTTCAATCAAATTATTAAATGTGATCTATTTCTGTCAGAGGGCAGCAGTGACTTCTTCCACTCAGGGTGGTGCTGCCAGAGCAGCATCCTGTAAAGCAGGGGGATGCCTGCTTACTTTCTCAGAAACTAACATCAAAAAGAGTAATTTTTTTCCAAACTCTGTCAGCATGTCATGTTTTTTTAATCTTGAAATTTGCTGCAATCCAAGTAAGTGATAAACACTGTTACACATAACCTATTTATAACTGTAGAATCTCAACATGAACTTAAATTCTGTTGAAATTCTTTTATGCTTGTGGTGTCCCAGTGTAGCTAGAGAAATAAGAACTAACCCACAGTTCACTTTTAATTACCTTGAGCAAAATGATACCACATTTAAAAATAAGGACACTTCTGGGTTGCTGTCAGGCAGCCAAATTGCAGACTGTTCTTGACTTGGGCAAATATTATCCAATGTGAAATTACAAGATATTGAAAGAAAGGGTTTCTGCCTTAGAACTCCTCCAGTACAGTTTTTAAGCACTCGCTTTGCTCATGCATTCAGTGAATTAAATTTAGATGTTAAGAATAATATCAGTAATGAAACACGTAAAGATAAATTATTTCTGGTTTGGTTTAAACCTACCAGAATAGAAAAGTATAAGTTAAATCAAATCAGAATTTATGTTACATTTCAATTAAAATGAAGAAGTATTTACATATCTAGAAGTGTTTTGTTTTGGTTTTCCACAGCAGAGCTGTCGTGTTGAAGAAACAGAATAATTGCAATCCCTGGTGATTCCAAAATATGATTAAGATAATATCATTTAGAACATATCCATATTCAAATTAGCAATGGATGTGTCCCCATGAAGATACTGGCTAGACCTAACCTTGGTTAGCTTAGGAAACCTGAAGAGTGTGGAGCACGTGGGGTAAGTGTGAGTGGTGCTGGGGGTATTCAAATGAAGGAGTCTTCCTTTAGAAAAAGCAGATGCTCAAGTTAGACCAGGCATGAGCATTCCAGCCTAGCCAGGAGAATCCTGAGAGTCTGTGATTGTGTATAATAGAACTCACAGACTCAGCCTGAAATACAGATTAAAAGCTGATGCAGAAGGTGCAATGCATACACAGAAGACTAAACTATTGGCTTATTTCAAGTATAACAAGCAGTTTTTCTACTATACAAGAAATACCAATAACATATTTTATTGTTTTAATTTCAGGGTGATGATCCTAAGGAGACAATTTGTGTGTATCTCAGCATTTCGGTGTTGGATTTGATCTGATGTGATTTTGTGAGCATTAAACTGCAATATTACAATAGAGAGATATTTTACACTTGGGGAGAAAAGGGAGTGATTTTTTTCATGCAGTGACTGCTACATTTACAAATGTTGAGTGATCATTTGTTAAAATACAAAGTAACAATTATTTGGAAATTCCTGAAACTCCTTACTGCTGGTTTAATGATAGCAAAGCACAATCTCAGGATGGTGGCAATATGTGACATTCATCATGTTTGGCTTCTTAGAGGATCATTAAAATATTTTGACGTTAGATCTCTGGTTTTGTTGATATCCCATAGTATAGGCAGTAGTCCCTGTATGGTGGCTGCATGAGTTCGCAGTGAACATTTTCAATTAAGAACTTCATCCTGTAAATACTGGCATTTGTCTACATGAGACAAGTGGTGAGAAGAGCTGCAGAAGAGTGATAAATTCAGAGGCACATCATTCTTAGTTTGTCCCAGGGTGCACAGATGAGAAAATCCCTCAGGTCAGAGGTAGTTAGGTGGTTTACAGGCTTTCATTTTGTGGGCAGTAAGTAGTGCTGTGGATTTAATGGGCCTTCATTTTGTGAGCAATAGATGATGCTGTGGATTTAATAGGATCACTCATATAAGTGATGCTAATTCTGAGAACAAGTGTATGAAGGACCAGAGCTTTATAATTATTTATAAACCACTCTAGTTGCTTGTGTTTCTATCTAAGGTCCAGTTCAGCTCCTGGGGATTGTGAACCTGGATCCACACTAAAATGCTCAGAGTCCTGGTAGGGCATGACTTTGCACACATCCTTGCTATTCCAGCTCTGTGTCTTGGCTGATACATGAGATATAATTTCCATTAGAAAGATGATGGGTACCAAGCCTATAATTCAATTTCTTTTCGTGTAGTATAACTTGTATTCATATGTGACTACAGATAATGAAACTGCACTAAGCATTAATAGAAAAATGTTCCTCTTACCATCAACCCCAAGCTCTTCTATACCAGGATGTATGAGAAAACTGACTACATTCCCCTAATTTATAACCTGTGTAGTCCTTTAAGTTTCCCGTATGGTCCAAGAATACATGTGAAGCAGCATCCTGCAGCAAGAGAAAGTGAAATATCAGCCCAGTGGAAAGAATCACTTTAATATTTACAGGAGCTTTGACAAGCAGTTGTACTCTAGCTTTTACTGTTTATATGCTTATATGTTCCACTGCAGAAAAAGAAAAAAAAACAAACAAGCAAGCAAAACAAAATTTAAACATTTAAATAACCAGATTCTGTGAAGAGTTCACTGACTCTTTTGAGAGTACTTTGAATGGTCAGTTCAAAGATAGTGTCCTTCTTCTTTTACAGTCAGATACTATCAGGTATTTTGTTTACTAAAATTCCTTTTTCTACTGCACCATTAAATCCCAAATCAAGTGATTTAAAGAGCATTCAGTATTCCACTCTTCAAGGATTACATCTGTAAAAAAAAATCCCACTTAAATGAATTGGACCTTATGAAATAAGGTTCAGAAAAGCCTTTTAAATATATACTTCATAAGAGCATTACTGTACTGTAATATTGGAAAGCTTACCTTGCAGCAGTTTTATAATCACATAAACACTCCTGGAAGTATTAGAATCAATCATTATGGTTAGAAGTCTGTAGATTGAGACACATTCAGCATCTGGATCCATTTCCAGGATAATGATATAAGAGTCCAATATTACTCCCACCCTAGCAGAAGTGTCCATAAATTTTGACTGCAAATATCAGCAATAAAGTCAACTTTTGAAAATAAGGGGTTTTAAAAAATACATAGTGCTTTGGGGCGATACCTGATGCCACTAATACACATGTGGACCTCTGAGTGTCAGTAGAGCCTTTAACAGAAACAAAGACAGCAGAATGAGCTGATGAGTCCATCTGCATTACCAGGTGGTAACTGGAAGAGGGGAGCACAGGGGTTTGATTTACTCTGATCTGTTCCAGTTCCAGCACCACAATCTACATTTTTTCTTCCCCAGCAGTGAGATTTTTGCCATTTTCTGGCCACAGGCTGCTCATGTGCAGAGAGCTGGCTCCTTCAAGAACCTACACCAATGTTATATAATGGATGATTGCCTATGCAATATACTAGTTATAGATCAAAGACAAATTTGCTCCCAAAAGAGCATCTCCTCTGCTATAAATCACTCACATGGGGTGTTTTTAATAGAAGCTATGTGAAGTGATGTGGTTGTCCTTTAGGTGATGGAAACAGTTGCGGTTGAGGAAAACCTTGCTGTATTTCATCCAGACAGACAAAGGCACACCATGTTCAAGTAAGGACTGTAGCTTGTTCCAATCTATTGTAGAACAGTGAGGTGATCTTGGCTGTGGGGAAAAATCATACATCTTTTACATTTCTTACTTTGTATCCAGAGCAATTGCAAGTGCTCTATGTGCACATAGAGATCGTGCAAGATCATTCATTGCTCCAACTAAATTCAATTAACTACTCAGCATGAATAAAGGGGAAAAACCTTGTTGTGTGAAGTAGAAGATGGGGAGAGGAGAAAATGAAATTTATTTGCAGTGAGGAAGCAACTTTTTTCGAAAGCATTTGTTAGTTAGTACCATGTTGCAGTATCTCAGTGAATAAATGTAAACAGTGTACCATGACACACCACAAAGAGCTGAAGTTACTGTGTGTCAGAACTATTTCTGTGCTGCTACATTATTTGAAACATGCATATATTAGTAACTGGAAAGATCGTCGGAATACATATGAAGAGAGGTTTAGCCAAAGAGAGGAAGTCTGTTCTGGCTTCCTTGATGAAAATACGTCTTAACTGAAGGAATGTGATGTAGCACTCACAATTGAGAGCAATGGAAATTTCTCTAGTATGGACAGATACTGACTTTTTAGGACTGTTTCCACAAAGTTTAAACTTGCCAATAACTTGAAGACCTGATCTTCATGCTCTCAGGGCTCTCAGTGATTTATGTGGAAAACAGGGCTGATAAGAAATGCTTGAAGGAATTGTTGACCTTTTCTACGCTTTCCTACAAATGCTCTTAACTCTCCATAGATTAAAAATATACGCCATTAGACTTTAGATTAAGATCCTCAGGCCTTGCTCCAGACATGAAGTTAGTATGAGATGTTAGTTGCATCCACTTCACTCTGCGGGAGAGCAGACATTGTACTCAGCTGTATTATAGCTACTGGTGCTGTGTGAATGGGTCGTGTCAATTCAGGCATGGGCTGGGCATGTTAATAGTGGCATTTCTGCATCACAGGGTACCATCAGATTGATCAGGACTTGCTGAAGCACACTTACTGTGGGAAATGATATTTTCTTGGGTAGTTGAATACATTATTTCTAATTTATTTTACACCTGTGCCAGGTTAATAATAATAAATGGATTTTGTACCTAGTTTGCAAGACTGAGCCAACATCACTTTGGATTAAGGATTCTTGACCAAAGGCTAGTAAGGACCTTTCAATTCCCTCTATTTCACATCAGGAATATTAATTTTTAGGGTTTGTGGGCCTCCAATGCTGTCACATGCTGTGGAATGAATATTGAGATCAAATAGTTTTCTAAAGATAGAAGCACTGACAGTGTGCTAATACTTCCACTGTACCTTTGCAGAAGCTGACAGTGTCCTTGCACGACTGCATCACAGCATCATTAGATTAAAGCCTGCCTCGCTGCTTTTATTCCTTTTTCTCCTCTGAATCTCTAATATTGCATCCTCCTTCAGGATCCAGTGCTGCCTTGAGATGGTTATTTGTTTTTACCCTGTGGAGGTCTATGCAGCCCTGCTTAGTGTCTGTTAGGGAGTTTGTGTGACTGTGAATCAAACACTGCTATGCTTGCAGCTTAGTAAAACATGCTGTAGATGACTGGGTTTACACCTCAAAGGAATGCAGCTCGGTGTGATATTCACATTGCCTAACTGGAGGTGCTAAAGTTGGTCTGTAGGTCCATGGTGACTTAAGTGGAATGGTTGGAAGGTCCAGTCCCATTCTTGTGCTGCACCCCTCCCTCCATGCTGTGTCTGGCCTCAGCCTGTCCCACACTGAGCTGTTTTGGCACACTGAGACGGGAAACCCTTCCATGGCAACAGAATGAGAAAATTGGTTCATGCCAAGAGACAGGCCTCCTTTGCTTTCAAAGAAAGGAGGGGGTAAGACAATGCAATTGGGAAGGTAGAGACACAACACATTCCTTTTGTTATTTGACAGCTGTTGGACAGGCCCAGTGGTGCCCCAAAAGCTTGACCGAGTTCAGAAGGTAACATCTCTGAGGGTCTGCCTGGTCAGAAGGGAGAGATGGGCCCCTGCAAGGGTGATTGGCAGCACAGCAGCTGTTCTGGTGGGCCAGAGCCCATCTCTCCCTGTGGTGCCAGAAGGTGTTTATAAGGACTCTAGGTGCTTACACTGCTGATGATTGCTCACCCTTCTCTCTTTCCCATTACAGTCATTTTAACAAGCTGGTGACCCCAGCAGATTCAGAAATGATAAGCAGAAAAAATTCTCAGTTCACTGATGGTAAACTTGCATAAACTTGCTTGTTATTCAGCATGCCTTTGCTTTCAGCCTCTTCTAATCCCAGCATCTAAAACAGCATCTGCAGAGAACAGAGGTGAATGAGGCCTGAGGGGGTTACTCTCACTTTGATTCTCTTTCCTTTGTACAGTAATGGGATGACATACCACCATGCTTCACAAAAGATGAAATTCTCTGTCTTGAGTGACTCAGGAAAAGAAATTAAATTATCTAGGTGATCTCTGACCTTCTGTGGCTCTCTAAATTACTAGCAAAATATTCCTGTTGTTAGGTATTAGTTGATTTTATTCAGTGCAAATACCTGGATCAGTTAATTTACCTGGGTTAATTGATCATATATACCTTGAGCCTGCACAGACTCTGTGGTGGAGTTGCAGCCTAACACAGCAATCTAGGTTTAGATCCATTTGACCTAGAGGTCTTTTTCTGTCCTGTCACTTGCTCTCCTGTGACAAGTTTGTGGAGGGCAGTAGCTCCTCCAGGGACTCCAGTCCACAAAGTACACATCCACCCTGTATACAGGAGTCTGTGAGATTAAACCCAAGGAATATTCTGTGGAGTGCTTTATTCTGAAACAGCTCTTTCTCAAACAGCTGATAGCCACTTGCTGCATGCTGTGAAGCAGTAGACGTCTTACACATGAGCTTTTTAGTTAAACATATCTTAGTTTAAAATATTCAAAGCCAGGTAATCCTTCATCTTGTGGTACTTCAGCAGCAGATCTCTTTAATCTCTAGGTCTGCTAGCCAACAACAAGTGACAAAGGGGCATGTAGTTACTTTAGAAGGCCCTACTGTCTTTATTTTGAATTCCGTAATTCTAGGCAGGATCATCCTTCTCTGAGTTTCTGGACAGAAAAAGTTCAAATGCTGCTAATCTCTCTGGGTACTCTGGGGAAATCCTTAAGGCTTTTCACCCACAGCATACAACAAGCAGGCAGATTTATATTTATTAACCTTTGTTCCAGATTTTCATAAAGTATGTAATTGGCTCGAAATTATCATTATGATCAAGTAGAGCAGAAACGCTCTGCAGCCTGCCAGTAAACAAAGGGACTATTGCTGTTATTTTGTGGTCTCCTTTCATAAGGGCACATTTCAGAATACCTTCCTATTCTGGGAACACAGCTCAACAGGGGAGTGACCCGAGGTTACTGGGTTACAGCTAGAGGGGTAGCAGCCTGTCAGTGCTCTCAGTGTCAAGCAGATTCCAGCAGGGCAGCAGGAGCTTAACATGATGGGAGTGCATCAGCTTGAGTTTGCCATCAACCAGGGAGTCAGTGTAGTACTGTGATGTGTGGTGGTTGAGCTCACATCACTCTCAGCATGAGCAATAACTTTGGTTATTGGGTGGCAGGTGTTGGCAGATAATAGTTTAAGGATGAAAACAATCTGGCTGTGAAATACAAGGAGTGGCATACTCATGTTGCCATCAAAAGAACATTCAAGTCTGTATTTTGCTAAATCTTGATGTACCTTCAGCAATACATCAGTGTTCATTGCTGCACCTGGTACTTCTATGTCTTGTCTTTGTTTCATCCCTCTTTTCTCCAGTGAGGGAGAAAACTTGAAATGCATGATGGAAGTATTTAATGATCCCATCACAGTTTCAAGGCAAGAGCCCATCAGAATGAATCATGCAAATGGTTTTGACAGGGTAGCCTACTGTCAATATTGCTGGGTTTAAATTCCTCACTATTCACTTTAGTCCCTGACAAGAGGAGATTCTTCACAACAAGTCTGTAGGCCAAAGGCCAACAACATGCTAGGCTTCTCTGCTCTTGGCTTGGCTGTGAGATGTTTCCCTAAAAACACTTCCTCCTTGGTGTATTATTGTCAGTGTTTATGATACAAACCCATTCTTCAGTTCTTGTGACACTGAAGCATAACAGCTGACATTTCTGCATTTTTATATGTACTATTTATATAGTGGCTTCGTATGTATTCTTTATGTTAATATTCTTCATATTATTTTGAGTACCTAATTAAAATTATTTTAAATATCCTTCTTTTTTAAAGCCACCAGAGTAAAGGGTGTGGGAAGTTACATAATGTCACCTAAAAAACAGTCATACAAGCCAAAATAATTTTAAGGGTATTTGACTGATTCCTGGAGGAGTATTTTCATTAGTCATTTGGACACTTGCATCTTAGATTTATCTTTCTAAGACAGGCCTAAGAGGCTACCTCTGCTTCTGATTTAGTTCAAGATCTGCAAGGGACAAAACAGGTGAATGGAGAGGTCATACACAGGGCTGCTCCTCAGGGATGGCAAATGTGTGGCTTTTCTTTTCAGAGACTGGTCCCTGTGTCAAAATGTAATTTCATAAAGTTACCATGATAGCTTTTGCCCAGAGGTTTCATTGTCTCTTAAAATGTGTATTGTTTGGATTCATTTCAGCTCCATTCCTTCCAATGCAATTGTCAAGGCAGAGCTTATTCCCCCGTGGAGCTGGTACAATTGTGCTCCTCCACATGCACCAAGCTCTCTGAAGCTGCTAGCGTAGGCTCTGCTACTGCTGTTCCAAAAAGGTTCCTCAAATTCTCTCAGTGCTGAACTTATTTATGTTTTCAGATGTGAACTTGATATTGTCTGAGTAGAATGTGTGCAGCATAATATAGAAATGTCTCTGTACAGGGTTTAGGAGGAGGCTGGAGCCCCTCAGCTGTGTGTGTGCTTTTATTACAGAAAACCAAGATGAAGTTGTATTGTTGAGTCATCTGTTACAGCTGATTTAATTTGTACTTTGTTTTCATGTTTTAAGTGCCTGATGATTTTTTTTTGTCAAAGAGGCAATGGTTTCACTGTTACAAGGCATACTTAGAATTCTGTACTTGTTACCTGTTCTGTAATAGAATATTTTTGCAATTTATGTTTGGAAATAAAGACTTATTAGACATAATTGTGGTGGGATTTTTCTTTTGTGAATTCCTGAGACTAAACAACCAAAAAATATGTCTCCTGAGGCAACAGCAATGAAAAGGCATTAGTCTGAATTCTCTTGAACAGTATCAGCAACTGACAGTAGAAATGTGGACAATTCCTTAAAATTGTGCAAGGAAAACAGCAAGCTGTGCTTAAAAGCAGGGATAGGGCATTGGGGCACTGGTGCATGTGTAAATGTATGTTGCTTAAATGGTATCTTCAAGTGATTTCAGTCTTTTCTGTTCTTGAATGGCAACACAATTAATCATCTTTTGTTACTTCTAATGACTTGAAATACTTTTAAAAATTATTTCTTGAAGAAACATCAAGCATGGAAAGGAACCAAACAAGAAAACACAATAGTAACCATCTTCCTCTGAAAATAGCTCTTAAATTTTAAAACTATCTCTAATTATAATTAAATGCTTCAAAAATAATGATTAATGGAAAATGTTTAAACAACAGACGCAAAACCTTTTAAAACAAAATACTGACCGTGAGTAAATATCTGGTAGATGTGTATCTAATAGATTACTATGCATATTTTAGTCACTTATGTTAGGATTTTTTCTTAATACAGGTTTTGGTCACATACAAAGATGCTTGTAGTGAATGAATTTCAAACAGATAAAATTCAGAGAAAGAATTTTCCCTCCAAGCGTTTACTTTTTGCAATAGGCGGTTGTAGAACTTCTGTGCTACTTACTGTGACTTCTCCAAATAGAAGCTGACTGCCTCGTTAAATCAGGTCAAATATGTACATGCAGCTGTTTTGTGAGTAGGACTCTTATCCTTTAGGGCCCTCTAGGGACTGAACTGCAATTGCCAAATTTTATTGCAGACAGAACAGAGGTTTAGAACTGAAAGCTTTTATTTGGCCTCATGGACCATCAAGTGGCTTCTGCCTTAAGGTTAAGATCTGGATCTTTGTGGCCTACCTCCTTCCCATAGTGCATGAGCCATTTACTGATGATCAGAACCAAAGGATGATCTTTTGTTTGCTGTGCTGGGAGCTGGAATGGCATATATGAGTGATGCAGATGCAAATGTGTCCCCATAATCAGAGCAGGTTCTAAATCAGGAGTGTGATTTCTGCTGAGGAAAGTGTCTTCGATTGAGCTTAGCCATCTCAAATATTTATGAACAGCTAAATGTTGAAAGAGCAGCACTGCCAAGTGATTAGGACTGCTTGGTCCAAGTACAGAATAACTGAGTGCAGCCCTAGATAATTCAATGCCTCACGTTTATTCCCTGTTTAGAAGGGGAGCAGTCTGGGAAAAGTCAGCTGGACAAGAGGAGAGTGGGAGAGAAGTGGTTGTGCGCTGAGGTTATGCCTGTCATGTGGTCATTGTACCTCTGGATCACACCAAGCTCAAACCATGCTCCTGGGGGCAGAGCACCTCCCATCAAGGTGACGCTTCTGCTGTGGGAAACACCTGCTCACTGCTGCTAGAAGGGCTTTAGAAGGAATGTCCCAGGAGCAATTTTATGGTCCAAGATCAGGTTAGGTTTTCCTCTTGCCTCTGTTAGGCAAAAAGTGAAGATTTCTCATGTGAAGATTTTACAACAAGAGGGCACTGGCTTAGTCCAGAAGAAGAGAATGGCCAATGTCCACCAGCTAAAAACCATGGCAGTGGGCTAGGGAATCTGGAAAAACAGCCACAGCCCAGCCAACAGCTGGAAAAACACACAAATGGACTGAGGAAATCATCAGCATTTTAAAAAGCGAGGAGAGATTGCCTCCTTTTCAAGGATCCCAATATGCCCATGTTCTGGTAACTAAATGTGCTTAAGTTTTGAGATACATGGCTAAGTTTTAGCTTGGCTCTTCCAGACACTGTATCAAGTGTCTATGTCATCCTCACTCTGCACCAGAGCAAATTAATACTAAATAGGAATGTTGAGGTCTCATGGCCACTGCAGACTGATAGATAGAACCATCTGGTTAATGGAGATACCATAATGAAACATTAGTTCTTAAGTATAGCACTGCAGATCTTTTAACATGTAAGTGAAAAAAAAAAAAAGATATTGCAGTGAGGACTGAATTTAACCTGCTGTCTGTTTTCTACAATGCAGGGAAGCAAAGCTGAATTAGTCCAGGACCTCACATACTGCTGCTGTCAGAGGAAGAAATGCTGGATGTGCTGAGAAAATTATATAAGCATTAGAAATGGAATAACTTTCATATTGGAAATTACTTTTATTTGAGAGATAATTGGAGAGACTGTTAAGGCAAAAATATTCTGACTGCATTTTAAGCCTAGTGCTGCTTGTGTAAATCCAACTCTGCAGGGACATTGTTTCTTTTTGTATAGCTTTTAATCTTTTGTTATGTGGAGAGTTGTAATAGAGTAAAATCACTCAGTAAAGGTCCCTCAGTTTGAGCTGCCTCTTTAGTACTGATAGTTTCTCTTGAACAACATGCATTGTGCAAAACCTTTTGTGAGTCGAAGCCGGACACCGGGAGTGGGCTGCAACCTCCCACTGTGTGTGCCCTCTAACAGAGCACGGGCACAGCTCCTGCCTCTGGACTGCTACCAACCCCCACCCTCGGGTTCCTGCCTGGAAGGTAGAGATGATGGCTCTGAGTCACCTGTAGGAGAGGAAGGAGTTGAGGTGGGTGGTGGCATTCTGCCTCAATAAAAGTCCTGAAGTTGGATTATGACATAAAAGAGAAGCAAGAGGAATCTTAGTTGGTTCTCTTTAAAAAACAATGTTTTTACACTCTCAAGAAAGGTTTCAAGGCTGGATCAAAAGACAATGGTGTTCTATGAGGCATTGGAGTAGAAGAGTAAGAGAAAAGGTTTAAGATGCTCTGGATATGCTTGTGTGTGATACATCATGGAGAAAGGGTATGAAGGAAGGATGAGGGGGTATGATTATTAAGTGATAGAGGGAGTGACCTAAAATGGAAGATTGCAGTACTCTGACATTGAATTCACAGTTCTCCATCAAATGCTGGTGTGAAATAATTGTGTTTTAAAAAGCCAAATATGTTGAAGCAGTGAATGGGTGGGAGTGGGAGACAGATGGGCACCTCACCTTGCTGTAAAGCTGAGTGAAGTGACAGGAGGAAATAGCTTGAAACTCATCTCACCACCCACAGTCTCCAGTTCAAGGTAGGGAGACTTTTATGCTCCATGGTCCTTAAGTACAGGAGGCTCTTTCATAGTTAGTGACTACTTTATATATAAATTCCTACATCATAAGCACCTACATTTACTAGATCAGTCCCATCATGTCCTACACTTTTCCCTATCTACATTGAATGTTTTTTCAACAGTGCCTGAATCATAGAACTCTCAACTGGCTTGGCCCTATCTGCTTTGCTGTAATACAGATAATAATTTCTAGGATGAAATCTCTTTTTCTAAATACATTTAACATTTTTCAGAAGAGTCTAAAACAGAAACTCTAAAAACATTAACTTAGAGCATCTTTCAAGTTCATCTTACTTGCAGTCCATTAAAGTGAAGTGACAACTGAGGTATGACATGAAGTAATTATACTGATTGTGTTGTATGTGCTCTGCAGGAGCCGAGTGATTAGCTGAGGATATTAGTTTCAAAAGTCAGACAGCAAGAGATCAGCTGAGATGAAAGATCACTTCAAAGTGACCTCAGACCAGGGAAAAAGAAAAAAAAGAGAGGGGAATGTGAGCCAGCTGAAGAGTTCAATGCTGTACAGTCTGGCAGTGAACTGAAGGAGATGGAGAGAAATGGAGTATAATACAACCGGCTTGTTTTAAGTATCTACATCAGCTTGTGATAAATCCCAGATTCTCTGGTCTATGGAACAAGTGTAGACTGACTAGCTTGGCCATCACGTTCAGTGTGCTGGCCCGTAGTTCAGTGTTCCAACCTGAGGGAGTGGGTGAAATGCGGGTGCATCCCCAGACTGAGCTACCACCTTCCTTATTCATACACAGCCATGACTTGACTGAGGCCTGATCATTACCCTGTGGCATTACACCTCGTGAGCAGGGAAATAGTAGCTAAGTAGCAGACTATATAACATCCCTTAAAGACAGCATATAAGGAGATCAGGTTGATAGGGATTCTCTGAAAGAGAATAGGTATAGATTAACCTTTGTGAATAACAAACTTAGTGAACTTAATTTCTTTGACCTCTAAAACAATCTTCACAGTCACAAAAAGTTAATCAGAATGTAAAAACTCTTTATCAAGTGTTCACTGTTGAAATCACTGTTGAAGTATTGGATTTGTGTACTCAAACTGCTGTGCAGCCCTGAATAGACACATTAAAAGTGGTTTAATCCGATTTTACCTTGGCTTTAGCTTAGTTTGTCAATCTAGCAGTGCAAGTCAAACAGCTTTCACTTAGGGATTTTCACTGCTTCGCTTGGATAAATTCATTAGCAAGGCATAAAGTAACTGTGACTTTGGGAGCCATGGAGACCTTCCTGGAGGTAAGCAACAGTAACCTGGGAGCCAGTTCACTGTGTAACACAATGCTACAAAGAGAATGTCATGAGGCTTGACTGGGCAGCATATCCACTGAATGTGGATACCTACACTCGGAGTAGAGGTAAGCAGTAGTAAAACCATAATTTTGTGCTAAAAGGGACACCCCCTCACATCCCCTTCCTCAATATGTTCCACATGGCTTCATTTGTCAGAAAAGTGTCAAACTACTTTAGCTTCACTAAAGTGTTCACTTGGCCAAAAGAACAATGTTCTGGCACACCTAAACCAAAACAAAAGTCTGGAATCATCAGGGTTATCACTGCTGCTGACTTACAGACTTCATTCAAAAACAGGCACTCCCTGAGCTGAAGGCCCTGGGCTCAAGGGTTTTGACCATGTCCAAGGATCCCTGGGCCCTTGTGGTTTTGGCTGCTAAGGCTCTGTCTTGTACTGAGGAAAAGCTTGGCCTATCCAGCTTGTCCCAGGGTTACCATCTGGGCTGCCTTCTGTAGTCAGAAACAGGCCCTTTATTCCATCTATCACTGTGCTGTTATACCCCCCTGACAGCAGAGAGACAGTTTGAACAAGAGGTTTAGGGTTTTGGCAGCACAAGAAAGTTAAAAGATCACCTATCTTGCTTACTGGTTGTATCCTTGCACGACACCATTTATTGCATCAATACTCCAACCTGTGCAGCACAGGCACTATCCACAGGTGGTAGTGAGAAGGGGTGCCAAGAAATTCATGGCCATCAGGAATTTTTTCTCACTTTCCACACACCTGGAAATGAGGTAAAGCATTGCAGTTCAGATGGAAGAAATGTAGGGAACTTTTCAGTTTTTGTGTAGTGGGAGTAGAGAGCAATCCCTGGCTTTCTTTATGGCAAAACACTTAATTCTATATTATTCCCTCTCTGAAACGGGGACAGTAATGCTTGGTCATCTCCCAGTAGTGTTATGGGAGTAGATAGTACATCTTGAAGTCTATTTGTGTCCTATATGATGGAGACCATGCATGACCTGCAGACAGATGGTATTTCCTGTCCCTGAAAATGGCAGTTTATCTCTTGCTGCTCTTTCTCACACAGCTTAATGTATGCTTGGTTTGCTATAACACAAAGCACAACTGGACAGTTTAGACATACAGTACTATTATGAAATTTAAATTACAAAGATAGAAAACATCAAAACATCAGGGAGAGGATTTAACCTTTTTGATCAACCTTTCTCCTGTATTTTCTTACCAATAATTTTCAACCAGGAGTGTTTCTTTTATCCTGTAGTAATCACCCATCTCCAAGAAGTGAAAATACTCTTGCAAAACTAATAAATGAGAATCTATTTGCAAAGATATTTATTTATGCACCGGGCACTTCAGGGTGCTTAGAGGGTAATCTCAAACTGTGAGCTCTGCACTGTGTAAATTTAGAAGTGATTTTTCTAAATGTCAAGTATTTATTACATGAAAAAAACATTTGGAGTGTAGAGCATGTCCCCAGTGATATACAGTGCATTTGGGGAAGGACTTCTTGGATGAACAGAAATAATATTTGAGAGATGAAAAGCAAATCTTCTATTTGAAATTGTTTTGTGTACATGGAAAGGAGCTTGAATGAAGGTAGAAGACCAGATCAGTACTTGTTTTGTCTCATGCATAAAATAGTGGTTTTCTAAACCTTTATAACCTTTATACCAAACTGTCTTTTCTCATCCAGCAGCACTTCTGCCACCTCTGCTTTTCATTCTTACCCTCATAACAGCTCTAGCAGGCTTCATTCAGACCACAGAATGCAGAATTTATTCATGCAGGATTTTACCCATGTAGTGCCTTACCTTTTATGTCAACATATCTCTAAGTCTGAAGCAGTAAAGTGCAACTCTCCAACTGGAGACTGATGATGTGGAATATAAGAGACACTGATCTGTTGTGAGAAGCCTGTGATGACTGTTGTTTTGCATGGAAATATGAGAACCATCAGAAGCAAGAGAAGGAAAAATTGAAAGTGGCCTTACAATGACATCAGCCAGCTCCCTCAGCACTCAGTGTTACATCCTCTTGGGGCATAGGGGTTTATGTATGTCCAGTTTGTTTAAATGTTCTCTGACCTGATTCTCTTCCACCAAGGTACGGCTTTCTTGCTCCAATCTCTCATGCTGGTCTCTGGGGATTCCTGAATTGTGTCTTTTTAGCAAAGGGTGAGGTGAAGAAGACATTAAGTACCTCAGCCTTGTCCATATGCTGCATCACCAGAACACCTGCCCCTTTCAGCATCAGGCCCACATTTTCAATAGTCTTCTTTTTGCCCTGTATGTATTTATGGAAGCTTTTCTTGATGCTCTTGACATTCCTTGCCAGAATTAATTCCAGATGGCTTTGACTCTTTCTTAACGATTTCTGTTTGCTCAAAAGATGTCTCTACATTTATTGCAGGTTACCTGACCCTAATTCCACTTTCTGCATCATTCATTTTGAGATCTGAGTTTTTCCAGGAACTCCTTAGCAATCCACACAGGCCTCCTGACTTTTTTGTTTGACTTTCTTTTCTTTAGGAGGGATTGTTCTTAAGCATAACGAAGGTGATTGTTTAATATCAACCAGCCTTCTTGGAGAACCTCTCTTCCCTTTAGGCTTCTATCCCATGGGATTCTTTCAGGTGGATCCCAGAAGAGACCAAAGTCTTTGCTCCCAAAGGCCAGGGTTGGGATCTCAGTCTTTACCCTCTCTGGACACTTAACTTGACCATCTCTTGGTCAGTGCAGTCAAGGCAGCCTTTGACTCTCACATCCTCAGGAAGCCTTCCTTTCTTTATAAGTGTGAGGTCCAACAGGGGTCCAACACGGTCCAGGGCACCTCTCCCTATTGGCTCCTCTATCACTTTGGTCTGGATGTTTCCATCAATGCTCTCCAGGAACCTCCAAGGCTGTCCTCTTCTTCCAGCAGATATTGGTATGGTTACAGTCTGCTGTGAGGACCAGAGCCAGTGAATGGGAGGCTGTGAAAGGCCCCATCTACTTCTTCTTCCTGATCACAGTAGACATCCTCTACATCAGGCACCACCTTTCCCAGGGAGGTGCCTGGTACCTTGGGCTGGGGCTGTTCCATCTGTCATTCCATGGCAGCCTGCCCTGTTCCCTTGCTGGGGGAGGTGGGACAGACCATGGTGGTTAAGCCATTCCCTGTCAGACCATGTGGGGAGCACCTACAGTACTTGTTCATCCGATGACAGTAAGTCAAGGTCTGTGGATAGAAGTCCTATGTTTTATTAGTCCATCTAACAAGGTTGGGGGGAAATGACAAACTTCCATCTGAAAGGTTTTCTTCATGTCTGAAAGAGATGCTGTGAAGTTCAAAGCAATTACTCCAAATTCAGTCAGGTACATAGGAGTTCTACTACCTACAGAGGAAAAGGCAGCTAGAGAATTATGGGTTAGAGAAGAGAAAAGCTGAAAACACATCTCACAAAGGACAGAGAAAGACAAGTAATTTACAGCCTGTGAGGAAAGTGGAGAGGTTAGTGGTGGAAAGGATAAAGCAGCTGCATGACACAAAAAAACCTTGAAAAACAAACAAAAAACCCACAACAAACCCTAGAAGCCAGAAAAATTAAAATGCTGATTAGACACTAAGATATTTTTGAGACACTTTATGTCCTGGTTTCATGTGGGAATAGAGTTCATTTTCTCCCTAGTATCTGGTACAGTGCAGTGTTTTGGATGCAGGATGAGAATAATGTTGATAACACACTGATGTTTTGGTTATTGCTGAGTAGTGCTTGCACTGAGGCAAGGACTTTTCAATGTCTCATGCTCTGAAAGTGAGGAGATATTTGGGACAGAGAAGAGTCAGGACAGCTGGTGAAACTGGCCAAAGGTATATTCCACACCACAGAACCTCATGCTCAGCATATAAACTGGGGGGGCGGGTGTTGACCTAGAGGCGAAGAACTCATCTCAGGGACTGCTGTGGTGGTGGTGAGAAATTGTATTGCTGGTCACTTTTTTCTCCTGGGTTTTATTCCTCTCTCTTTTTGTTATCTTCCTTTTCATTGTAATTGTTAGTAGTAGTAGTAATATTTTACGCATTTTCTACATCATTAAACTGTTTTTATCTCAGTTCCTGGGTTTTACTTTGTCTAAATTTTCTCCTCATCCCACCAGGGATGAGGGGTAAGGGAGCAAGCAAGTGGCTGTCTGGCACTTAGTTACCAGCTGAGGTTAAACCATGACACCATATTAAACTGAGAACTGCCCACTATCATGCTGAAAAGCCTTCAAGAAAGAAAAGGAAAAGAGGAAAAGAGGAAAAGAGGAAAAGAGGAAAAGAGGAAAAGAGGAAAAGAGGAAAAGAGGAAAAGGAAAAAAGGAAAAAAAAAAAAAAAAAAGCCCTCACAGAAAGCACCACTCAAGTTTAAAAGGAGAGTGAAAAGAACTACTAGATTTTGAAAGAAGTCATGTCCAAATGGGAAATCCAGGAAAATCTGGCAGTTGAAAAGTAGATCTCTACTGATATGGTTCAAATACGTTTTCAAGTGGCAAGTTGCCAATAAAAAACACTTTCAGGCACCATTATGTCTGCCAGAAATTCAGTGCAGCTTCAAGTGAGATAGTCAAGAAGTAGAAAGATTACTCAGCAAAAATAAGAAAAAGCTTAGATGAACGCAGCTCATTAAGGAAAAGGTGAAGGAGCCCCCTGAGACAGATGAAGAACAATCTCAAACTGAAAAGGTTTTGAAGCAAATCAGTACATTGACAGGTAAGAAGGCAGCATGGCAACCATCAAGCATCTCTCCAGCAACTCAGCATGAAACTGCTAATTTGTGAACTGCAATGCATCTGGTGTTAGAGGAATAGACAATGGTCGGTAGAACTTCAGACTCTCAAAAAGAAGCTCCAAGCTGATTAGAATCTAGAGAGCAATAACACTAATGCTTTTACCTGGAAAGATCAGGAGGAACTGTGAGAGCACCTGTGCTGGGTAGGATTCCACATGCATTTTTTCCTGGGGAAGTCACACCTCGTGGATGTGGTGGAAACATCCATAGGATTATACAAGCTGTGTGCATATCGGTGGTGCAGATAGAAGATTTTGTCAAAATATTTTGTGTAACAATAACTTCAGATTTCTAAAAGATACAAAGATCATGTTCTCTCAGTTATAAGCTAGAAGGCAGGAAATTACAGAAATAATGGAGAGCCTTCATTATGGAAGGAAGCTGTCAGTGGGCTGCCACAAGTATTCATACACTGGACTTTACCATTCAATACATTCCCCAGGGACCTAGCCAAGGCTGTCCAGCGGGTTGACAAAAGAAAAAAGGGGCAATCAATATTAATGCTGAGCTCAAAGATGCAGAGGGGTATTGTGTTCCTAGATAACTGGGTGATCAAACAGGGAATGAAAATTTAATGTCAATGACAGCAAAGTTGGGGGAAAAAATAACTCATAGCTATTTGTCCTTAGGAAACAGATTTTTGAGTCACTTTGGATAACTTTCTGAAAACATCAGCACAGTACTGAGCAGTGATCAAAAAAGTAGCTAGGATATTTTTACTTACTTTGAGTACAAAACAAGGGTTCTCATTATGTCATTCTGTATTGCTCCAATGCACATGTTTTGAAGATCACATGTTCTTAGTCACCTTGTTTTAAATAGATCCTAGCAGAACTAGAATGAGGAGTAGAGTGATGAGAATTATTAGGGTTACAGGATAACTTCCCAATGAGAAGGTACTATAGATGTTGAAACATGCAAATGTGCTGGAGGAGAACGAGTAGAGAATTATAGACTCACAGAATGTTTTGGGTTGGAAGGGACCTTAAAGATCTTGTAGTTCCAACCTCCCTGCTGTGGGTAGGGACAACTTCCACTAGACCAGGTGCTCAGAGCCCCATCCAACCTGTCCTTGAACACTTCCAGGAAACGGAAATCTGTCAAATGAGGGATAACATGGAGGGGGTTGAACACAGAATGATTATTTACCAGGTTTCATAACAGAAGAATTCCTGGAAAGTCAGCAAAATGATCAGACATTAAGGATAAAATCAAAAGGCAATGTTCTTCCCTGCTATACTGTCATATTATGAAATTCACTCTATTAGAAACTAAAAATAGAGAACCACTCAAATCAAGTCAGACAACTTCATCAATGGTCTGGATAAAGCCACTGGCTCAAAAAGCCCCTGAATTTCTCTTTGCCTCAAAATAAAGGCTGTTCCAGGAATTGGAGCACTGTTTCCTATGCCCGTTTTTTCCAGCAAGCTCTGTAGGAGGCTAGCCAGACCACTGGCCTGACCCAAAATGGCTTTTCTTATGTTGTAGAGCTCTGGCCTTTACTTCCCCTCCATCTACCAGGCCACCACTTTCTGTGGATCCTTTTTATGACTTGTCAGTATAATTTGATACGAGGAAGCTAAGTTTTCTGGAAGAGGTGATCCTTCCTTTCTGCACAGCCCTAGGAGTCTTTGGCCTGGAGAACAGAAGCCTCAGGGGGATCACGCCAATTTACATCACATAAATACCTGGTGGCTGCAATACCAAAGACAAAGCCAGGCTCTCCTCAGTGGTATCCAGGGGAAGGCCTAGACGCAATGCGCCTAAAATGAAAAACAAGAAATTCTGTTAGCATATGGGAAAAAGCTCTTTCCTTTTGAGAGTAAGTAAATACTGAACAGATTTTGGCCATGATAGAAGCATACCCTACCAATGCAAAAAATTTCCCACTCCATTTAATTCTAGATCACAGTCCAGTATTTTTTAGCTTAAAGAATCAGGGAAAGTCGTTTGTGTGGTGCAGAAACACGCTTACACAGCCACCCAGCTGTAGAGCACTAAGAGCTGAGAGGAAAAGTCAGGGGCAGGAAACCTGTCATGTACTTCAGCAAGTATCATCAAAGAAGGACTGCTGGAGCAGAAAGTATGTTTGCAATTACAATCTCCAATTTGCAAAATAAACTTTAAAAATATGATTGTAATGGTTTACAGTAGGTGGGAGCCAAGATGTGTTTGCAGTAGTTAAACAATAGCTAGAGATGGGAATGGAAACCTGGCCTGCACATGGAGTCCTTCAGACAGCAAAACTTCCCCATATTACTCACTTTTCCATGTATTATAAATCTGGTTGTATAAAAAGGCAGAGATCTTCTAGCTCATACATTTCTTGGACACCCAAGAAGTTTATAAGGTGTCTTAAGCTGGGAGACATGGGCTTCAAACCCTCCCCTTAATTTGAAAAATATGGATTCTGAATCTGGGTCATTCTCAGATCTTGTATATGGCCTCCACCCCACCGCCAGGTACAGAGACACACACCCTCGTCCGAATTTCTGCAAAATTCTTGGCTGAGTCTGGCCCAGAGGGAGTTAGCTGTCTTCACAGCAGCCCTGGGGGTGCTGTGCTTAGGATGTGTGACTAAAACAGTGTTGATGTTTTGACTGAACAGTGCTTACAAGGCATCAAGGCTTTCTCCTTGTTTCTCACTCTGACCCATCAACAAGTCTGGCTGAGGGCAGGAAAGAGACTGGGAAGAGACACAGTTGGAACAAACGACCTGAATTGGCCAACAGGATATTCCACCCCATACAATGTCATGTTCAATCAACTCAATCATCATAAATAAAGACTGAAGAAGAAGGCTTCCATGGCGGTCATTGTTCAGAGACCAGGTGGGCCTCTGTCTGGCTGTGGGGCATAGTGCATGATTGCCTTTCTTTTTCCTGGAGTTTTCCCCCGCTTTTTTCTTCACCTATTAAACTGCCTTTATCTCCACTCATCAATTTTCTTACTTTGGTTTTTCCTTTTTTGGCCCCCATCTCACTAGTAGTGACAAGGACAAGCAAGCATTTCTGTAGGTGCTTGGCTGCTGGCCAAGTTCAACCCACCACACTTTGCCATCCTGAAAATGTATTTATATGCTGTCTGTCAAGTCTGAGATATCTTCCTGTCTAGCTGACAGTAGCAGAGAATTAACTGCAGGACAGTTCTTGGAGAAAGCAGCATCTCTCCCTTTTGCAGCCATCCCATCCACCCTGTGTCATTCACTGCAGGCAAGCACCCACCAGCCTGAAGAAAGGTTCCATGCAGGCTGTCTGTGCCTTGCAGTTCATGTCACCCACCACAGGGAGACAGCTGCAATACATCTCTGAGAAAGAAACCGGCCCAAAATGTCAGGCTGAGGCGTTTGTAGGGAGACTATGACACCACTGAGCAGAGATGGGGCTGCTCTGGACTGCCCTTTGCAGAAGCATTGAATTTGGTTGCTGTGGACAGAAGCCCACAGACAACTTTTCCCTCTGGCCAGCTCATGGGCCTAGGGAATGGCCTTGGATTGGGTTGGGAGGGGGCCTGTTAGCCAGAGCAGTGCTGCCCTTAGTGCAGAAGGAGGAAACATGGAATGAAAGATGCAATATGCTGTGGACAGGAAGAGTCTTATGGCTAAGGTAACTCTATTTTTCCATGTTTGTGCTATAGCTTTCCTGGCTGAAGCTGAGAATTTCACTTAAACTGTGCTTTACATTGCTACCCCGTAATGTGTGAGGTTCATTTCTGAGGACTTAATCTGAAATCTATACTGGGAAAATACCTGGACCTGAAATCAGTAAGTGCCTTGAAAGTACACCGTGCTAAACACCTTCCCAGTGGGCCCCTGAGATTGCCTTCCACTTCTGATCTTGACTGCTGTGCTCTGTGGCCCTACATTTCAAACAGGGCTGACAATACCTCACCCCCTGCAGGAGTGTTGCAAAGGACCATGAAGAACAGCAGAGGGTACTCTAGAGAAAATTAAAAATTCAGACTCTTGAAAGCAGATAAACTCGGGAAACACAAATGCAAGAGATCTGAAATGCTCTAGCAGTGAGCAGTAGTGATTCCTGAAGTGCTGGTGGGTGTGTGCATTCAGAAAGACAAGGCCCATGAACTTGCAGCTCAAATCCACAGGATTATGCATGAGCATGAAGAGACCAAATGAAGACTGAAGATGTAATTTTATTGTTGGCACTTCCTAGTTCTGCATGTGTGACTACACTCAAGTAAGTGTGCCTTAGAGCAGTCTATTCTATGTAAATTACTTAAAAATTTTTGGCAATATCCAGGATTCCCTTCCCTGTGGAAGGATTTTATAATTAAAATCTCCAATACTTGTTAGGGCACCAGAAAAGTTCTCTATCCAGCCACTCAACTGTTCATCCTCTCCAAACATTTATATCCTCTGGATGCCCTCCCTTCCAGTAGTTGGCATAAGCAAGCCCTGGCCAGGAGCAGGTCCCTCCCAGCACCAGGTGTGCTCCATCAGGACATGGTCTCCACGTGGCTTTGGGTCCTTGGTGACTGCCACCAAGATGGGGATGTCAGCCACAAGTGTCTCCATGCTCCATGGGTGCCTAAAGGTGATTGAGAATTTACAGGATATGTTTAAATGACTTACTAATGGGAAAACAGAGCAATCTCAAAGTGCTCAGTAACCCACTTGCACGTGGGACCTTGCACCTGCAAATAGAACTTTGAATGTGAGCCCTGTAAGTGCTCTAATCACAGGTGCTGGGCCTGGACTGGTGGGATTTGGCCCAGACCCCAGCTGGGAAGTTTCCCAATGGGCTGGGATGAGTTGTTTCCCATCAGCACTTTTCTGAAAGTTCCTTGGATGCTTTTGTGGCTTTCCCAGACCCCTGTCCATCTGTGCAGCAGCACCCTGCAGCTTGAGGCCCAGCAAGGCCAGCCCCACCACCATGATGGACAGCTTTCCACCATGCTCTCAGCAGGCTTCTGCAAAAATGTGCTGAGCAAGTTAACCTCATGGCTGAACATTCAGAACCTCAGAGCAGCCTTGTGGGTATTTCCTCCATGCACTTAAAAATGTTCCCACCCAGCAGAGAATGGCATCAGTGAAAGCACCAGATTCATTTACTGATGTAACAACTGCAAAGAGCTGCCACAGGGAGGGCAAGAGAGAAGGCCAGAGCCTTTGGCTGGGACAGAACTGTGAGCACTCTGAGCCAGATAAGGGTGTTCAACAATGGAGGAGAGGAGAGGAGAGGAGAGGAGAGGAGAAGAAGAAAAAGAGAGGGAGGTAGGGAAAAGTATATTTGCTGTATACTAAAGCAGGCCAACTGGATGGCAGAAGAACTGTGTTAGCTACATGTTCCCAGGGGCTTGGAATATGGAGTCTCTGCTAACAGTTTTTGTGTTCTGCAAGATTTAAAAAAAAAAAAAAAAAAAAAAAAAAAAAAAAAAAAAAAAGGTTATGGGTAAGGGAGGAAA
>VWYP01004519.1:562475-656857 GCA_013400435.1 Pycnonotus jocosus
ACAAGGTTCTGGCTACATGAGGCAAAACAAACTAAATTTGAGGATTCTCAGTCATCTGGAGGATTATTACTGTTGACTGTGGAAACAGCTCACACATTTGGAGGCACTCATTATGTAAGCTCACAGGAGCAGCTTTGTGGGGCTCCTTGCAGGGCAGTACAAGTTCCCGGCCATGGGTGGGGGCTGCCCCTCTTGGTGCAGCTGCTGCCTGCAGTTATTAGGATGTGAAATGCAGTTCTGGGGCCAGCTGCTGGCTCAGCACTAAGCAGCTCGCAGTAATTATATATGGGCATAAGGCTGGTGCCCCTAGATCAAACACTGAGAAGTTTACGCAGCCACTGTCCACTCTTCTTTCCACTATGAGTGTGCTCTTGCACTCGCAGGAGTGTGGGTTTTTGAGGTTTCCTGCAATCTTCTCATCCCCTCGGCAACTAGGTTAATTTATTTTTCTTTATTTTTCTATTTATTCTCAGGACTGAGAGCTCTGTCACACACTTCTCTGTGTTCTGAGTAACCTCAGACACTGAAGAGCCAGGAATAACTCTTTTGCTGCAGCTTGATACAGGCACTTCTTTTATCTACTGAGTGAAGCAAAGACAGAAAGCACTGAGTCAGGTAGCTGGTGCCAGAGTGGGAGCAATATCTGAAAGACTGTCACAAACTCCAGAGGTAAATGTGCATTTCAAAAAGCACACTGTGCTGTGGGTCTCTGCCTAGAGCCACCAAGGGTGCCTACCATCCCCTAGTGGAGGTGGCTCTCTCTGCCACACACTGACAGATGCCACCAACCAGGGCTCTCACACTGCTTTAGGGGCAAGAAATTACATTTAGCATTGACTCAACTCTTTCAATAACTAGATCCAGAGAAAGACTTAAGTAGTCCACAACAGGCAGGACATCAGCTCCTTATTCCACTTGTCCTGAAAGGTCGTTGACACTCATGCCTATAAAGTGCTCAAAAATGAGACATTACACATGCCCAGAGCTGATATTATCACAGAAAATACTTTCCATGAAAGCTCATTTGTGCTTTATTTTTTCAGTCTGGATGTTGAAAGGTAGTAGAAAACCTGGTGTCTGTAATCTCTGCAACATGAAAAGGCTGGATTCACTCTCAATTTCTAGTGAGACTATCCTACCTACCATATGGTGGACCAGGTTGAACCTGTTCTCTTTGCTGAGGCAAAAGCTGTGGCTGAGGCTTAGGTCCAGGCACTCCTCAGAGTCACTTCTGGCCCTTTTTGCATGAAGGGAGCCACCAGAACAAAGGCTGGACCAGCTGCAGGACTTTCCTCTTGGGAAGCACATAAAGCACCTAGCTGGACACATCTCAGCCTAATGGATTTACATGTATCATCAGCCCATTTTTGGTATAACAGCAAAGAGAAAACTCCCCTCTGATGGGAAGTGGGAGGCTGAAGTCTTTGAATACGTACTAGAGGAAAGTGGAGTAAGAACAGCACTATGCTTTGTTTGAAAATTTAGGTGCTTTTCTGCTGTGAAGAACAGCTGCAGCAATTCTGCCTGGGTGGCTCAAAGATATAAACTGCTCTCATGCCTAGGCCCTACCTTCAGGTTGGAAGAGTGCCTGTGTGTTGGAGCTGCAGAGGGTTTCAGCACATCCCAAGCACTGTTCACCTCTCTCTTTAGTATTCTGAGACTCCTAACCTGGTGCTGCCAGCAACTGGGATGAGCAAAGCAGCCTCCCACTGCCCCCCACAACCCCTCCAGTGCCTGCACTGCATCCAGTTAGTCACACACTTCAGCAAAGGTAAGAATAAGGATGGAAAAGGAGTAAATTGTTTTCATCTCTATCAGACGGAGGTAACAGTTTTTCTTACAGATCGATTCCCAAATACTAGCAAGAGTGTCTGTACAACATGGAAGTATTACCCTTACCCTGACTGCTATTCATATTAACTAAAAAATTTCAGTTTGCAGCTACTCATTCCAGAAAATTTGTACCTCTTGAAAAGTTCACAGGAAGCAGAAGTAATGCAGAGCACAGCAGCTACTTTCATGGGGCTCTGCTGTGGGTCTTTATTGTGTTTGAGAAGTAAGTTGCTCTGCAGAAGAAAACTTAAGTGTTCAGAGAGGACATCAACTTCCACTACTTCCTCCTGGAAGACTATGGCAAGGCAGAGTGGAATGTCCATTCTGCTGCATATACAACTGATGTTCAGCAGAGAACACTAAGCATGGTGGTTCTCCTTTTTTAAAAGGGATTTAAATACTGGAATTGTCAGCAAAAAGGCAAGTTAGTCTCTCCTAACCCCCACTCCAGCCAAGCCTTCATGCAGCTTCTGTAATACCAACAAGCCTTTGGGAACTAGTTTTTCCTGGAAAAATAAGTTAATGCACCAAGTCAGCTGTTAACTTTGCAAGGTGTTGTCTGAGATAAGGACTCACATGAACTATTTCTCTGCTACATAACTACTATTCTTTATAAAGCCAAGTTTTAAGGTACTTCAGGCATTCTGACATTTAGTAAGTGCATTAACTAATATACAGAAGCAAGATTAATTTTTATTAGCTTGAAGTATCATTTTATTCAAGTGATAAGAAATATCATAATACATTATGCATCTGCCAGTTATAATCCATTTTAATTGGTTCCAAAACCTAAGCAGTAAATGAGTAAGACAGTTTATCTAGTTAAACTGAAAAAACAGCATTCCACACAGCCAGTACTAGAGATGTCAACCGTATAATAATTCCAGCATTATGTTGTTATGGCTTTCCAGAAAGTCATGAAATTAACAAATTAGAACACATCAAGAGCCATTTTCCAAAGATTTATTGAAGTAGCGACAGGTTGCTCATACTGTGCTGGAAAAAGCAGTTTTATTGAATTCAGATACTTAAAAACAGTATTGCAGCACAAGATATTGCTATTTGTAAACTAGACTCCATTGTAAACTCTAATCCTTCAGGGAGAGTCAGTTTGCAAGATCTAAGACCTATTTCCTAGCATAATCATCTTGCGCTCATGGAAAAACTGCAGAAAGGCACTTGAAAGCTGTTTCTTCCTTTAAGACATGGACTTGTTCAATCTTGCTGGTAAGAACTTCTCCTTTAGTAAGTATGCATCTTCACTTCAGCTTTACTCCAAGTCATCATGATGCTGGGAAGTTTCATTAATAACCTAATGAAAAACAGAAACACTTGCATTAATTTTAGCAGGAAGATTTTTGTGGGTTTAAGAGTTAGAAGTGGAACATCCACTTCCAAACTGTGAACAAGTGGGTATCAGCTCTCACTTATTAGAAATTCTAGTTTGTAAATAGAAACCATCCAAGTTTTACTTACTTACACCAACAACAGCATCTTATCCTAAGCAAGTATCTCTGTTTACTGCCACATGTTTTCCTAAGGAAATCTTTTGAGAATTTGCTAACTCAGTTGAACTTAAAATACTCAATACACAGGTAACAGTCACCAACTTAAAAGTTTTACTATCAGATGAATTTTGATTTTTCCCAGAGAAACCTGTTTGCTATACCTGTACGTTCACACAGCTAGGAGTGCCTGCTGCTGTTCTACTCAATACTTACTACCACATACAAGGTGCAGTAAGCAGGAGGCAAACTTAAGAATTTAAGCTTAACCAGATGTGACAGAAATAAAATTAAAGTTACCACCAACCTGTCCATCTCTAGTTTCGACGGTCTTAATTAGAAGTGTTCTCTTTGAGTGAGTGTCAACCATTGGCTGAGACTCAATGTTGGTTTCTGCAGAAGAAGACACATTATTACCAATAGTCTAGATGAAGTGCTTCCTCAAAAAAATGAGGTGTAACAGATTTTAGTGTCTACTTTCAGAAGCCTAATTTAGTATACAAAGAAGTCTCTTGCTCTTAGTAAGCCAGCTCTTCTACATTTTCTCTCCATGCCCCTTAAAGCACTTTCAGCAGGTATCCAAACTAATTACTTGCCACGTACCAATATTTTAAAATGTGTCCAGGAACAAAAGAGCTGCTACCATCCAAGGTTAAGCAATTGTAAATACTATAGTTAGATCCAAGAAGAGCATTCACAACCAATTGCACTTACACAAGTTCAAAAACCAGCATAAAAGGAACTGTCCAGAACCCTCATGCTAATGATAGAGCAACTGCCTAAACTGAAATAGCAGAAACAGCTTACCCCTCAGGTTCAAAGCAGCAAAGGTTGGAATAGGCATGTTAATCCTGAAGGAAAAAAGAAATTGATACAATCAGACATGGCTATAAAGTATCTTCTAGTAACTGCCGGTTTTAGAAAAGGGTCTGCATGTGATTACCTGCTTTCTTCTCCCTCCAGCAGTTTCCTGTAGGTGGCAATCTCAATATCAAGAGCCATCTTTACATTCAGCAGGTCCTGGTACTCGCGGAGATGGCGAGCCATTTCTTCCTTCATGTTCTGAATCTCATCCTGCAGACGGCCAATAGTGTCTTGGTAGTTAGCAGCTTCAACAGCAAAATTCTCCTCCATTTCACGCATTTGGCGCTCCAGGGACTCGTTCTGGAAGAGAATAGTGAAATCAAGCACTGCTGCAGTTAAATCACTCTTCTCCACTCTCAAGACCCTTAGCATTTTAAAGTTCTGTTACATTAGCATCCTTTCTGAAAATGCCCAAGCATGTCCCAAATTTGTCATCTCCTTAATCTTCCCTTTGCAAAGCCAAGGAGGGTTATTCTGCTGCATGATCTGAGGTGTGCCAGATATTTGTTCTACTAGGTGGCAAAGCCATCCTTTACAGTAAGCCAAACACATGCAGTTCAAGTCAGCATGCAGTCCGTAGGAGAGATTTGCAGATGTGCTAAACACTGTTACATCCATTTCAAGCCTGCATTTAAGGCAGTCATGTTCTAGCAACAGCAAAAATTCCACCTTTCACTGCTCCTCCATGTTTTTTTTATAACTTTAGCTTACCTGACTGACAAGGCATAAACACTTTCAGAATGTGCTAAATAAACAGTGAATATTATAGCAAGAGAATGAACTTATTGTTTACAGCTTAAATAAGACTAATTCAATGTCTCAATCTAGCCAGTGCACTGTTGTGCATACACACAAATTGAGCCCACAGCATCCTTTTCAAAAAGTACTAATATGCTGCTGAATTGCATGGCAGATCACCTGCATTCACATCCAAATCAACAAACTGCAGTGCAGTGCAGCTGCAATGAAGAAGAACAACTGCTGTCTTGTACTTACGCTTCCCTTAAGAGCATCAACTTCGCAGGTGAGAGACTGGATCTGTCTGCGGTACTCATTCGCTTCCTGCTTGGCCTGGCGCAGGGCATCATTGTTCCTGTTAGCAGCTTCAGAGAGATCTGCAAACTGCAAAACCCCAGTCTGGTTAGCATAACACCTCAACAGAAAGGGCAAAACAGACCTTCTGTGGACACTGCAGTTGAGGGCAACTGAAGGTATTATAAAGGTTAGCACCTGAAATGCTTAAATATTAGTATTACTCTCTAAGTGCCTCTCTGTTTCGAAATGTTATATTGGAATTCATAGTAAACTTTCATACTTGTTTCCCCACCCTGCACATTTCCCATCTTTTCACCATTTTTTCACTCATTTTACCAGTACTTCATCCAACATCTGCTTTCAAGTGCAAGCACAGGAAAGACTCCCAGTATGCACCCACTACTTTGCTGCTGTGGTTATGGCACAAAATGTTTTAGTTGTACCCTTCCCAGACTAGGATTTAAAAAGACTGTGTCATGGTTATGTTCATGTCCATTAGAGAGACAGAGGGAATAGCAAGTGCCACAGCAAAACTGTTAAACAGAATTAGTTCCAGTGCCTGATGCATTTTACTTACTTTGGACTTGTACCACTCTTCAGCTTCCTGAAGATTCTTAGCAGCAACACTTTCATACTGCTGGCGAACATCACGCAGGGCAGCAGTAAGATCAGGCTTAGAAACATCCATATCAATTTGGATGTGCTGTTCCTGGAGTTGGGCCTGCAATTCTCGGATTTCCTTAGAGAGAAGCAGACACTCAATATTATTGCACAAAAGCACACAGATCACACACAGGTGGGGACTCTGGGACAACCAGCAAAGAGCTTCCTTGCTCCACAGTCTGCATCTAAGCACAGACCTCATTTCTCAGCTTACCTCATCATGAAGCTTCTTCAAGAAGACTATCTCCTCTTGCAGGGACTCAACTTTGCGCTCAAGATCAAGACGTGCCAGAGAGGCATTGTCAACATCCTGACCAGAGAGAAGAACAATTAGTAATCTTACAAAACTTTTGTAGAGAAGTCTCTTACAGCAAGTTCAGCAGCATACAGACTGATGTTACATCTGAGCTTTTGGCAAGACAAATAGAAAGTAAAAGCTGTAAAAAACCTTTTTGCCACCTTAGCCTTACTAAGGTAGCCTTGCTACCTTAGCCTTAAACTATTAAGTGCACCTTTATTGTGAATTTGAAAATGATACCACATATGTTGATTATATCATCTTTGCTGACATGCTGCTAAGCATAATCAAGAGCACACAGATCATAGTGGGTGTAAGTCCTTCAAGTACTTGAGTCAGAAGTTGGCAGTTCAGTGCCTCTAGCTTGACTACACTGACAAAGAGTTGCAATTTGCAAACTTCCACTTTTTTCAGCTGGGTTTAAAAGTGCAATACATAAGCCTTCACACCTATCAGTGGGCTTAACTCATGGACTCCTTGGTGAACAAGCACAGAGCCCCTTAGGTCCACAGACCACACTTTTAAAGCATACTTGTAAAGTTGGTGAGGTACATATAAGAACTGCAGCATTCACTTAATGCAGGTCAACAGATCTCCTTTGAGAAAAAGAAGGTATGAGCATAAACACAGACTGAGCTACCCATCATTGCCTACACCCTTACAGTTGCTGGCAAAGACTCCACCTTTTGCTGGACAGAGATAGTCTTAATCAACAGCAAAAATTCATTTAGAGCATAACAGAAGACACGTCATGAATGTTACAAGAGAGCAACTTGAATTAGCTCAAAAACATAAGACTAAACATTGATTGGCAATTTTGAATGTGTAGGGCATTTAGTTTGCAAAGGGGAAGGTTGCTCCGTTCACACTAGTTACATACACAGCCACATGCTTGTGCTCACAGGGTATTAACATATCAGGTTCTCACAGCTTACTCTAAAGCTATTTTGGATTGTCCAAAGCATAAGCATTCCTAATCAGCAGCTCCCTTTATTATGGCACCTTTGAAATAAGGAGTGTTTTCTTTAGACTCCTAGAAAGCCTTTCCTTAGATCACTCCTACTCTGGGGTAAGGTCCTTGCTCCAGAAGAATTATTCTGTTTATTTTATCCACCAAACTACCCCTTTCATGTGTCATTCCATAACTTTTCTATCAATTCCAGTTTTACACCCACAGTTCATATCAGCTCTGTTTTTCAGTTCTGAGAAAATTTCCTAATTAATTTGTTCTCCTCCCCCCAAAACCCCTCAAGATCATTCTGGCAGAAAATTACATGGCTATGACCCAACATGTTTACATAATTGGTCAGACAGCCAAAAATTTTCTGCAGGATTTTAAAGAAATCGTCACCCTGAAGGCTATTAATTTTTTTAATAACCACTGAATAGCTACAGGATTTTAGGACCTTATAGTAAATTGAAAGCTATTTAAACTGAAGACCCTTACAATATGTGGTATGTACTTTACTGTATGCTATCATTTATGTATTCCCTATCACTAAGATTCAGTGTTTCAGCAGTTCCCAGATGTGTGGAGAACCACATAAACAAATAGGCTAGTTGTAGCCTGAAAAACAAGTAGAAGTCATAGACACATGCAGTTGGAGTATGCACTGATTTTATCCTAGGAGATTCTCCACAGCAAGCCACACACTTTGCAGGGTTGAGCATCCATGTTTACTTCAGACAAACCTCATGTCAGCCAGGACGTGACCTGTTAGGATTGTCACAGGTTCAGGACCTATTCCTTGCTGCTAGACTAGCTGGCAAAGCTGCAATAACTTCCTCACTAACTGTGATCCTTGTCTTGTCCCAAAGGAAAGTCCTCACTGAACTTTCACATCCACTTTATGCAGTACACCCCTCAGCACATGAGTAAAATCACATCTTTGCCCAGAAGAAATAATTTAAAATTCAGTACATATGAGCTGAACAGTCTCTGAAACAGGCAGCTTTTGGAAATCAAAGCTTAAGTTCAAATATTCCTTCTTTATTTTAAAATACTGAAGTACACAACTGCGCCATAAAGTAAGAAGCAGCTTTGATGATGCATCAGAACAGCAAAGCACCTGCTGAAGTGTTGCAAACTTATACAAACATACAACTTTCCAGTGGAAAAATATAATGATTTAAGAGAAAGCTGTGCATTGTTTTAAAATGGAATGCTCAACAGGATATTTCAGCTTCAGTGTTCTGTGAATTTAATTTCACTTTCAGATGAAACTTACACTGAAACGGATTTAGGTTTCAAAACCTGCATGTTAACTCCATGCTTACCAGTAAGGAAAATTGAGGTATGACTGATGATCAAATCAAGAACACCAGCACGCACCAGTGATGTCATGAGTGAATTTAGCGTAGAGTTTCCATCGACAATGATTTGCATTTCTTATGCACAAGCTACAGCTTAGAAGGTTAAATGGATCCAATTCTGACTGTCCTGCATGCACACATCTGCTAGGGGCTAACCTCCTGAGTGACCCCTTTCCAAAGTACAGGGAGGAGCTGGATGATGAGTGTGGGGTATGCACACAAAGCCAAGCTCACTTTAAAGCTTAGAGCCTTTTTAAGATTCAATTGGATTGGAATACAGACATGCCTAAAGTGCACCAATTAAATATCAAAGATCATGTAAAAGCCAACTTTAAGCCTGATCCTTCAAGTCAATTCAGCAATGAAACAGAGTAGATGATGTTCTCTAAAACTTAAGTTAAATGCTCCTTCATAGAACTTCACACTACATTAAATTGTCTTAGCACCCAAAAAATCCCCAGTAGCTTAAATTAAGGCAATATCTCAAACTGTTGTTTAAAACTGCTGTCCCCTGAACGCCAGTGGAGACTGAATTCCCAGGCTCTGAATGGGAGTAGGTGTTTCAGTTTCCCCACACTATCTCTTGAGCATACCTGCCCTCCTTCAAGGACTGTAAATACACTGCAGTTAAAAGCCTTTCCCACAGACAATCAAGTGCTGATTTCCTGAACAGTGACTTCTGTTAATGGCTAGGAAGAGCTCTGGAACCAAGTCAGCCTGTAGCCAGCTGCCTGGTGATAAAGGCAGTCACTTCCAGTCTGGAAGAATGCTAGCAATGCTGTTTTACACCAGCAGTTTTAGGGAAGAGACCTTGTTTTGAGAAGGCACATTCCTAAATATCTTAGTCCAAACAAGGCTTAATCTAAGTTGAAAGCTGGTTTTGCACAAGTGAAAACTTGAGCTTAAGAATTTTTGACCACTGTTTGCACAGTTGTTTCTGGCTGTCATGTAGATTTACTTTATCCAGATAACATCACAGCATCCTACAGATACTAAACTCTAACATAACTTGTTTCCTAGGTTAACATCTTTGTTTTACAGAGGATTAAATTCCACTTTTTAAATGGACACTCAGGGGAGGCAAACTCAATCCTGTGACCTTGCCCCAAGGAACATGCTGTCTACTTCTTGTCAGCAGACAACACCCACATGAAGAAACCTTAAATTTGAAACGGTTGCCCAGTAATGCACTGACCAGTGAGTCATCAAAAAGGAGTTCTGTTTTGTACAAAAACCGGCCCATAACAGACACATTTCGCTAGAAATATTCCCGCACCATTACACATTTAGTAAGAATGCAGCCCACTGCGCCCTCCCCTCCGACACAAAGGGATCTATTATTTCAATCTGCTGCCACCACACTTGCCATAATGCCTGTATCTGCATTCCACGGTGAATCCCATAGAAACCATTAATACCCTTCAGCCAAGCGAGCAGATGGCCCCCTTTCACTTTTATTGGATCAGAAAGTGATTCCACGTTGGGGCGTTTTTTGTAAAACGGGCTAGACTTGGATAAAGCAGGACAATAGTTTCCCTCCCCTCCCCTCAGACTGCAGCATCCCCCTAAAGAAAACACGGGGGGCTTGCGTGAGAACTGACGGAATCTCTTTGTGCAAGAAAAGCAAACTCCTGCACTCCCACCCTCCGTCCCAGGCACAGCCACCACGTCCTCGGGCCCCTCCCTCTTCCCCCACCGCTAACCTGTCTGAAGGACTGCAGGGTATTCTCGGCCTCCTCCCTCTGAAGCATCTCCTCTTGCAACCTGGAAAGGGCAAGACAGCGGTGAGGAGGGAGCGGGGGTCACCCAAATCTCCTCGCCCAGCCTCCCGCCCGCCCGGTACCGCTCGGAACACTCAGGGGCTGCCTCCGCGCCAGGGGACAGGGCGAGGGGGAGGCAGCGAGAGGCGCCGGCAGCCCGAACCCGCGTCCCCAAGGCACACTCACTTCTCCCGCAGCCGCATGATGTCGTCGGCGAGGTTGTCCCGCTCCACTTCCACGCGTGCCTTGTCGTTGGTGAGCTGGTCCACCTGTCGCCGCAGCTCCCGCATCTCCTCCTCGTAGAGGTCGCCCAGGCGGGACGTGCCCTTGCCCTTGAGCTGCTCCAGCTCGGCCAGCAAGATCTTATTTTGCTGCTCCAGGAAGCGCACCTTGTCGATGTAGTTGGCGAAGCGGTCATTAAGCTCCTGCAGCTCAACTTTCTCGTTGGTGCGGTTCGCCTTGAACTCCGTGTTGATGGCGTCGGCCAGGGTGAAGTCCACGGAGTCGTGCAGCCGCATGGGCGGCATGCTACTCCGCAGCCGCACCGACGTCGTCTTGGTGGCGTACATGCCGCCGGGCGAGGCGGACACGTACCGGGCGCTGCTGGGCCGCAGGGCGCTGCCCAGCGAGTACCGGCTGCTGGACGTGATGTAGCGGGTGCCGGTGCTGGGGCGGCTGCCGCCGCCGAACATGCGGCGGTACGAGGAGTTTTTCGTGCTGATGCTCATAGCGACGGCGCCGCGGGCTTTGTAATCCGGGAGCGGAGCGGGACGAGCGGAGTGTGCAGCGAAGAAGGGCGGTGGCCGCGGCCAGGGCCCCTTCTTATGGGCGCCGCGAACCCGCCCCGCCGGGCCCGCCCTGCTCCGCCCCGCCCGCGGGGAAGGGGCGGCGGCCGCGGACACAAAGGAAGAGAGCGGGGCGGCTCGGCCAGCGGGGCGCGGAGGGTGGGAGGCAGCTTGGGCTGTGCTGTATCCCCAGAGGCTGGCAGGTTTCCGCCGGGGCTGCGGGACGTGGCAGGGCGGTGCCCCACACAGGGGGCGCGGGGAACCCCGGCACGGCGCGCCCGGGGAGGACGGCGGTGACAGCAGCGGCATCTTCGGCGTCGCGGAAATGGGCGCTGGATTTCACCCCTTGCATCTCGTTGTCCCCCTCCAGAGTGAGCGCGGGGACTGCGAGAAGGGGTTGGCAAGTTTAATGTTATGTCACAGACCTGGCAAAATACTCCAAATAACTTATTAAAACCCCTCTATAGGTATGATGCATATATATCTACATATCTTTCTAAAAACCTTTCATTTCCTTTTGAGCTTTCTGAACGAGTAAGATCAGGGAAAAATTATGCTAACTATTCACAAAGGGCTGCTAAGTGTTCAAAATAAATAGCCAGAAAAATAATGTATGTGTTTTCTTTAGCTGCCTCCCATTAGAGCAATCTCAGCTCCTATGCTCCAGATACAAACTTTACAGGTTAAATATGTTTCCCTTGTAGCTGGGTAAGCAGTTACATGCCTAAGGCTTAATTCTGCCATTATTGTAACAATGATCCCAGAAATAACTTGGGGGGTTTTGTGTGGACAGTACATTATTGAAGTTGCTGCATCCAGGATCTTACTCCTAGATAATAACTAGGATAGTAGCAAGCTTGATTTTAACAAAGGTTTGTTTCTCCACTATTGTACCCAACAGACTTTTGCTGTTAATTTTGGTAGGCACATGGTAAGAATCTTAGGAGAGCACCTGGCAAAATGATAATTATTTGTTAGCTATGATCTGCAAGTATGTGTGTAACATAAAAGGCCAGACAAAAATCCCAGTCTTTTAAGAGCAATTTTCTATCAAAATGGGACTACCAGCAATAGAAAAAAAATTATGTAGGTAGTGCAAGGCAACAGCAATAGCATAAAAGTTAACAGAGAAAAACTTTGAGTAGCAGCAGACTGTTTCAGCATGAATGCCGAGATTGCTTAAGGAAGATGATAGAATCTCTGCCAATTAGATAACTTAAAACTGGAGTGACCAAAGCACAACTCACATTCTGAAATTCTGCACTGATGCATCAGGTAAGGGACATCTTTTTCCTCTTCACTATAGGAAGTGAGTGATACATTGTAGAGATATTATCTATAATGTATTACTTCAGCACTTAGAGGATGCAAAACTACCATTGATTTTTGATTCTTTTTAGCTTGCAGTCCTGCAGAAGGAAATGTCTTCACTGGAAGTTCTAATGAACCTGAACATGAACAGTGGTAGAGAAAAAGGTAAACTTCACACCCCAATTCACAGTAGTCAATTATTGTACTTCAGGTAATGTACTTTACAAGGAAGAATATGAAGCTATGTATTTTATTAAAGATCTTGGGGTTTTTTTGAATGAAATTCTGTTTTGCTTTCATTCTGTTGGCAACCAGAAGTGCAGGAATGCAGTTTGTATCTAAATGTAGGTCCTTGAGATTTTATTTTCTTTTGTTCACTGGAGCTTAGTCAAGCAAAGGAAGCTGATGAGGTTGAGCTACTGAAGTGCTTGCAGTATAAGTCCTGAGCTACAGCTCATTCCATTCACCCACTGAATAAGAGGCAGAGGTCACACGGCATTCCTGAGGCTAAGGGTTCCCGAAGCTCAGCCTGAACCTTGTTGTGTTGCCCAGCCCTCTCAGAGCTCTATTTAAGCCATCAAGTTTGAGCTGTAAGCCTTTGTGAGCCCTGGCACAGAAGTACATACCCGTCCCATGAGTAGGCAAAAAGCAAAACAGCACATAACCAACAGTCTCACAGATTAAAGATGCTGTACTTAGAAATACTGATATCTTTAGTAAACTGTTGTTTTTTTAAAGGTGTGCTGGTGCCCCAAATGTTTTTCCTAACAGAGCACAAATTATACTTCACAAAACCTTCAATGGCACATATATGCAAGAATCATCCTCATTCAGAAAATGCTTTTCCCCTAAAATCCAAGGTATTTGTTTTAGCAAATATGACCCACCCACTTCATGTTTCAAATGTAATTTCCATATGTTTATGTCACTGCTGCCATATGTGCTTTTGGCCACCTGCCTCATCTCCATGTCTCACTATGAAATGTTCAGATATTGTTGGCTGTTGAGACTACAGTAAACCTTTAAGTGCCTTTTGCTGGTTGGCACTTACACAAATGCACAAATGGAAGAAGCTGTAAGCTTCTTGTAAGCTGTAATAAATTTAAGGCACATTTGCATTGCAAACCCCAAAGGGGATTAAAATATGTCCCCTTGAAATGCAAAAAAGATCTCTACTGTCCTTTTCAGAAGAGACTCTGTCTCAGTGTAGTCATAAATATCATGGAGAGTGTACTTTGAATGGAAATGAAATCATAGTAATCTGTCTAGTTTTATGGAAAATGTTATGGGGCTCTCAGAGGTGGTGGCTGATGGAGATCTTGACCACTTGTGACATGAAGAACAGACAGCTAAGAGCATCACTCAGCACCACGCTGGGCATTATTCATAAACTACTGGTTGTCATCTGTGCTGTTTACTGCAATGCCTTCCCTTGCAATTCCAGTGCACAGTCATGCAGCTGCCTGGTCAGCCTGCAACATCACCTCTATAGAAGTAGATCAGATGTAAGCCAATGGCACTCTTGAAAAGACAAACAGGTATTTTTATCATGAGAGTTTCAGTTCACACTGCAATTTTCTTTTTTGTCTTTTTTTTTCCTTTGTGGCCTTTTTTCCCCAGATAATTATGTATTAGTTTACTGCCAAGAATGAAATACATAATCAAGTCCTAGAAATTTAGCAAAAAGATGCCTGTATAGTGTGTAAGTTCCATTAACAAGGAAAATGGATATGCATAGAAAGATGGTACAGGTGTTTGAATGGCTTTCTACTGCATATCTGTTGTACTAAAAATTAAAAAGTCCAAATAAGAGAATATCTGTATGAAAACATCACTGAAAAGACTGGTATTCACTTTTTTTTTTTTTTTTTTAATTTACCATTTAATTTAAACAGTAAGAAACAAGAACAATTTAGTCCTTGACTAAACAGATGTGAATGCTTTTCTTAATCAGATTTATGCCCTTTTTCTAAAGTTTCTGCTTCCAGGAGATGTAGGAAGACACATAAATATTAAACATCCATGATAAAACATCCTACCATGCAAATACAATAATTTTTGTTGTCAGCACCATACAGCAGCCATAAGCCCTGGCATGCATGGGGCTGTAGAGGCATTCCTTCACACATCCCCTGCACCATGAATATCAAACAGACTCTGGGCAATGGGGACATACTTTAACATGAGGAAATAAAAGACCCTTAACACCCTACAGACAATTGAACAGGAGGAACACTTGTGCTCAGGAAGAGCAAGTGCTGTGGCCTATCACTTCAGTGACTGCTGTGACTTTCACAGTCTAAGAAGACCTTCAACCAGGGCCTAAAAACATGAAGACTGCTATGATTTTGAAAACAGAAAGGTCCCTGTTTCAAAAAAACCCCCCCAAAAACCCCCAAAAAACCCAAAAACAAACCCACAAAAGCAAACAAACAAACAAAACCAAAACAACCCCCCAAAAGGATTCTGGCTCTAATTTTCTGCTGGGATAAGTCACTCCCTTTAGCTGAGAGCCAAGTGTAAGGAGGAGCCCCCAAGGCCAGTGCATCCAGGGAAGGGATGGTTTTTCTGAACCCTGAGAATCCATCTCCCTACATTCTGACTAGGAGAAGCTGATTTGGATTTCTGAATATCACCAGGCTGCAGAACATCTAAATATTCCAGCATTGAAATCTCCCCTTGTGAGTAATTGACTAATTTTTGTCTTGAGAAAGAAACTGGCAAATTCTTTTATCAAATTTATTTTTTAAATTATGTTGTCTATTCTTATTGCCAGCATTGCAAAGCATATCAAATTGGTATGACTAGCTGCTGATTTTTTCAACTAAATGAATAGGGTCTATACTCAAAACTAACCAAGTTCATCTAAAATAGTCTATTTTAATGTATAATGAGCTATATAAGACTGGCAGGGGTTTCATCATTAAGGAAGTGACGTGAACATGAGTCAAGCCACTCCGTTGCACGATTTACATTTCCAAAGAATTATTGTCATGCATTAGGTTCCTCTCTACTGTGGTTTCTAGTTGCCAGAATAGGAAGTGTTCTGTATCAAAATAGAACATTTCTATACCAAATCAGGTTCTCATTTCAAAGCCACTATAGCTCTGCCCTAAGGTTGTCTCAAACACCATGCACACCTCTAGGGAGGAGAGGAGAGGAGAGGAGAGGAGAGGAGAGGAGAGTTTTCAAACTCTATCACAAGTATAGCAATTTATATAACCCATCCCTTAAAAAAAAATCTCCCAAATCAAGAATAACACCCTGTCTCACTTCATTTAACAGCAACAGCACTGACTGCTGAATGGCAGCAATACAGTTAGCAACGACATAAAGAATGAAGTTTTTCAAACAGAGAAGAGGTTTGGCATGGTTTAAGGCTCAATGCTCAACCTGAAACTCTTTGAGGAGAACCAATTTTCAGAATACACAAAGTCTCTTAGTCTTGATTTTGGGTGCCTCAAAATAGATAATTAGAAATTTTATCTCTCCACATTCTTGTTTCATCAAATTTGTATATTGTCAAAGACCAAGAAATTGTTCAAGGATCATGATAGGCACTTTATAAGGACCATTTAACTTAAATATCAGATAAAATATTTAAATTAAGCAGCTCAAGTTTTCAGGAGAATCTATGTAAAATGCAGAGTGTGTGTAGCTTCTTTCTGTCTTTTGCCACATTGCTGACCTGGCCATCTTGACCTTGCTCAGCACTAGGTTGCAATTCCTGCAGCAAACTGTTGGTCCAGGTAGAAGTCAACTGCATGGATGAACAGTCACTTGTCACGTTACAATGGGTACCCCTGTCTTGGTTCACCATTTTAAATTCTGAGGTTGCAAACTTTTTAAAGGATGAGCCATCCATCCGTCCAGTCTGTTTTTGGTAAAATGGAAAAAAGTGATTCATGTACGTCATTAATGAACCCTGTCAGTTAAACACTGACTACTTCTTTTTGGCCAAGCTTTTTCAAATCAAACTGCTTAAAGAGCTCCTCTAGCCAAAAAACAATTAAATCTGAGAAGTGATTTCGTTCTTGTCTCTCCCCCAGTTCCATCACTTACACAAAGCATAAATAGCATAATGTTTTCTTGCCATGATATACCAGGAAATGATGATCTTTCTGAGGAAGAGGCAGGACACAGCAATGGAATCATCAATTGCCTGCAGCAATTGTTCCATTCTTCCTTTGAGATGCCCAGGACAAACAGAACAGAACTAGCTCCTTGAAGGCCAAGTTTTTAGTAGATTCCTCAGTCCAAGTTCTTGTGCCAAATTCTTGGTTCCAATGAGACTCATAAACTGACTGTACATTGTGTTAGCCATTCTGGGATGAATTGGCTCCTTTCAAAGGGAAGAGGTGGTGCTGCACACACCCCAAAAATGAGAAGACTGAGTTTCTAAAAAGACATTCTGTTTTTACACGCAGCTCTATGCCTAATTTTCAAGCATATATATACTCTGTCCAGTTGAGATTAAGGAGGGGAGATGATCCAGATTTAAGATGCATAATATATTGTGGCCACAAGGAACTGAGTGGAAAATGAGTTAAATACAGAAGAGATAATACATATGGCTGGAGAAGGAAGAGAGCCAATGTCTGGAAGAGTAGAGGTGTCCATACTTTTTCAGGTGGAATGGTGTCCTATTTCCCAATACAAAGACAACTCACTGTCTACATTTTCCTTAAGAATTTGGTCTTGTATATGGTCCAATATGTATACTGGGTGGGAGAAAGCTTGTGTAGGATGGCAGGAGGAAGGACCTAACAACTATTCAGGGGCATTGTAGATATTTCAGTTTTGCTAACTCAGACTTTTGCCAGTGTTTGTAGCTGTTTATTTGACATGGATCAGCATTTTTATAAACTCCATAACAGAACTTACCGAGCCTACCATGTAAGTCCAGCATGTCAGGATGAAACAACATGCAGGTCAGATGTCAGGATATTTCAAAGGGAAAGGCATAGTTTTCCTTGAATCTGAATACCACTGTCCTGCAGTTGTATTCCAAAAATATTCAACTTCTGTCATACCCAGAGGAATCTTGAGAGATATCCCACAGACGAAGGATACAATACTATTGTACTACAATATACATGGTGCCTGGACTGCCAATGACAATGTGAATAATTCACAGTTTGGGTTAATTGATTACTTGAGTTTAATATTGTTAGGTTTTGAACAAGAGAGTCCTCTATTGTTGGAGACAAGTGCTACATCTGACTTGGCACCAAAACTGTAATAAAATCATCCTCAGGGACTTCATCTGACACACAGCGTTCCCAATGGACAGTTCCAACAATCTCCCATTGTATTTTTCTGGTGAATTATGTGAAACATGTTTGCTGGAGTTTTAAGTAAGCCCAACTGCTTCCCTACTGCTGAATTTTGACACTGCAAGAAAATTTCTCTTCTTCAGAAATAACTATTTTAGGCTTTCTTGGCCCTTTTAGGCTAGGCTTTTTGGGGCTTCTCTATCCAAGCTGTCTTGGCAAAAAATAACATTATATTTCACAGTCCTTTTCAGAAAAAAAAGTTTGTTTCAACTTTAGAAAAACCTAAAGCTTTTGTTCCTAGTTGAGGCAATGGGAAGTGACCCCAAAAGCAGCCAAAAATGACACTGTTATATTTTTCCTAGATTTTTTTTCACAATAACTTTTCAATTTATCCCTATTTCAGTTTATCCTTACAAAATCTCACAACTTCTTCAAATATGTGTTTTATTATAAACTATTTTCTAAGAGACTTTCATGCAGATATTATATTGGTGTGTTTGACAGATATCTGCACACATGTCCAAAATCAGAAAGAGTAATGGCCAGTACAGTACAGTAAGTACAGTAACTTTTGTAATTGCAGTCCATAACTGATATCAAATACCTGTATATTAGCTTTAAAGTAACTCATTTGCAAATGCTAGCAATAGAACCAGGATGGAAAACATCTCTGTGCTGTCTAGTCACCAAGTGCTCATCTCCTTGGGCAGATTTTACAGTACTCATTATGTAAAATTTTTGTTTCTCTAGTCTATAGGTCGCTCAGCAGGGGCACAGTTATAGCTCTGCTATGGCTGCATTAAAGGTTTTCTTTCTCTCTGGAGAAAATACCCTTCTGCTGAAATCCTATCACCATGGCAGATCTCATTTCCTGTGCTAACTCTAGTCCTAGTCAGAGATCAAACTCACCACATGGACTGAATGGAAAAAATGTTTGCGCAGGGGCTGAACTCCTTAAAAGACAAAAGTGCAGTGTACAAAAGCTGTAGGTGATACTAGATGGCCTTGTGATCAGAAGGTGTGACCGACGCCAACATACAGCTACAAGTCTTTTTCAGTTTGCAGAGTATAAGTTGTGCAAATCATATGGGGATACCAGAGGTGAAAAATCCTGCCTTAAGCAAGAAGTTAAGAGGCATATCCAGGCTCACCGTCTGCACTTCCTTTCTTTCCCTCATCTCCCCTCCCCTCCCTCTGAGAGAGCAGAAGGCACCACATCATTTCCTCCTGCCCTTGCAAGTAAGCTGGAATCTCCCACGCCATTACCTCATCCTGAACTGATCCCCCTTTAACAAATGCCTGGCGCCGTGCCTGCTGTCACCCTTCAAAGGTCTGAGTCAAAATACATTTATTGCACCAATAATCTTTTGCCTGACTGCAGGGGCCTTAAAGAGCTCTGAGTCTGTTTTGTTCAGTCCAGTGAATATATAATTTTTTATATTTATTTTTTTTGCCAAGCACTGGAATGTGTAAGTTCAAGACAGTCAATAACATAATGTAAACTGTGTCTCTCATCCAGACTGGGTAACCACTGCAGGCCAAATATAACAAACAAGCCAGATGTATTTAGATTTAAATGTATTTAAACCAGAAAAGTAAAGATTTAATTAGAGAAGCAATGTCTTTTTATTCCTTACTCCCTTACAGAGTATATACCTAGCATCAAAACCTGAAAATAAAATCCTGAAAAGGAGCTAATAATATCTCTGCAAAGCAAAAGGTTTAAAATGTTTGTGTCTGATGACTTCCAAATAATTTCCACTACATAAATTTCCCTGGTATAGAGTTCTTAGAAAATGCATTGAGACTGGCAAACCTGGTTTGATGTGGTTTTTATTTCTAGTCTTGCAGATGCGTGGCATTATAAATGAAAATCATAGGCTTCCTTAGCTGTACAGCACAGCCCAGCAGGCTTCCTGGAAGCACTGCCTCTGTGGTTGACAGCTACTTTTACTGAGCACCACTTCAGCAGAAAGCAACTCTGATAAATACCCTCCTGAAACATAGCATCCGATAAAGATTGACTTTGATAACCTACTGGGCCAATGGTTATGGAAATAATAATTGCTGCCATAAGCTCTCAATGATTCTTTTCAATTCACTGGTTGCATTGCAAGGGTATGACATGCCTCACATTCTTTCCTGGCCACAGTGATTTCTGACCCAGAACATGAGCTTCCCTGCCAGACAGCTGAGATGTTTGTATACTCTTCCTGATCCTCACTTGGGTATTTAGTAGGTTATATCAGACCTTTGGACAGAAGAAGTATTTTTTGTTGTTCAGCCATCAACACTGATATTTGCTTGTACTGAAGCTTTGGCTGATCAGTGTGAAAGCACTTTTAAATATCTGGGGTACAAGCTGTGGGAGATTTTCCCTGCTCTCTCTCCATTTTTTTGAACATAAAGGAAATGCTCACAAACACTTCCCAGCTTCAGGTCTACTACCTTTTGTCACCCTGCCTTATGCTGAGGGGTTACATTCATGGCCTCAACAAAGCCCAGTGACAAAGCCAGAGCCTGCAGACTGGCAGCCTCCTGTCACAGCTGGGGATGAGCAGAGGCCCTGCTCACTCTGCTTTGCTGCAAAGGAGAGGGCAGAGAGGAGACTTACATGTAACCACTTGGGGAGTTTCATGTGCATTTGTTGAATTATAGAAACAGAGCAGTGAAAAATCTTTTCTTCTCACTTTGAGAACAAGAATGCATGGTCCAGTCATATTTTGTAATTTTGCCTTTCAGTTTCCAAGTACAATGCAGAATCTTAAGGAAGGGGGTTTTGCATGTTTCTGTGATGCTCTTGTGCAGCATTGCTAATTGTAACATTTGTAACAATTCTAAAACATTTTAAGAAGCGAAAACATTGCAGTGGTTTCGTGTTCCTCTTACCACACGTAGCTGTTTCACTGGATGTGTTTGTTGACTACCAAGGCAACAATTTCAGACCTAGCACGATTACCTGTATCATACCACTCATCAGAGATGTGGGCAAACTCCAGGAACTTCTGCATTGAGGAAATGCTGCTAGCTGGTAGGAGGCAAGAGTTTCCAAAGCTGTCTCAGTGAAAATGCTTATGTCAATGCTTATATCGCATGCTTATGTCAACAACTTTAAAAATATCATCAGAAGATCAGTTTGCTTAAAATATATTTTACTATAAATATAGTAAGAGTCAAGCAAATGGCTGCTTCATCAATGCATTATCATAGTTCTGTAGATGCACTCATTTAGAATAAATGAATGTTGTTTTAGAGAAGCCTTTCATTTGTTATTTAAAGCCAACTACATTGTGGAGCCATAATTCATACATGAAACAGCCCATACTTGTGTCCTAAAAAATGCAGAGTCCAGAGCTGGACTTTGGGCTTTAACTGTTATTAATCTCTTCTGTTAATAAAATTAAATGTTCATGGAGTTTTATGGGAATCCTATCCATCCCATATGCATGGAAAAAAAGTAAAGAGGAGCTGTCACAATACCCAATTTTCAGTAAGTCAGAGAGATCCAGTTGGGAAATTTTGCTGACACGTGTCTGCCTTGGGGTCACAAGACAAAGTGTGAGCAACGTTTAGCCTGCCCCATGGCAGTGGCAGCACATGGTGGCAAGATTTTCTGATCTTGCTTTCACAGGGCTCACCCTCTCTCTGCCATCATCAGGGCAGTTAGGGCACAGTTATACAGAATTATAAAAGTGACTGCTGCTGCACTCAGAAAATTTTGGTGCTTCCCATTCTTTGCAAGAGGAAGCCAATAAAATCCCAATCTAGTTTATGAATTTCTTTGTTGCCAGAGTGGAGGCATGTTAATTATATTCTCTACTACACTGGAAGAGGAAGTAGGTGGAGGATTTCCCCGGAGCAGGGAATATTCTACTGCCACCAGCACAGCAGAGACATCTCTGCTGCTTTTTCCATCAGACTCCACTTCTCCTATGTATGAATGGCAAAAATACCTTGGAGTCAGGGAAAGGAAAAAGAAAACCAGCTCTCAGCCGTGTTTTCCTGTCTGATATAAATCACTGGGGAGTTCCAAATAAATGAACTGCTTCTGGTTGACCACAGCTCTCACTCATCACAGTGTGTAGCATTGCTGTGATCTATAGGTTACAGGAATAGTAAGACAAGAAACTCAAACTCATTCATCCACTTTACTGATTTCAATAGTCTAAAAGTTGCTATATTCTTTATTTTCACCTTGCATCTATATTTTGGAAGGGTTCTACTAAAGCGTATCTTAGCTGGTAACAACATTGCTCTTTGTAACAGATCTTCATCATCTTGACCAATTTTCTTTAAAGCCTTCAGCATCTTTGTCCCATGACTCTTTTCTCCAGCAAGCATATTTGTAGTTTTGTTGCGCCATGTGATTTCCTTTTCTCAGTTCTCTGTCAACCAGCAACGCAGGAAACCTGCATGCAGCTGGTTGCAATTCCTGCTGCTGTCCTCTGATAGCTCAGCTGCTGCACTTCCTTTTACAAATCCTAGACGTAGACTTGGACTTCTTTTTTAATTCACCTGCTTACTTCCATGGCTGACAAATAAAGCAGCAGATAATGATAGACTCTGATAATTAAGATCCACAGGTGAACGACAGCATTGTTTTGAAAATAACTGGAAAGGACTGATATTTTTACTTTGAAATTTGGTTTCTAATTTCACTGGTTTCCACAGCTGACGCATCCTGTATTTTGGAGTGCATTGAAAGGCAGATTTACCTCTTCTTTGCCCTCCAGTTTCAGCTAAAAATTCTTCCCCCACTGAAGTCAAAAGGTGGGAGCTACTATGATATGCTGTATGAGGCAGCTTCTAAGGAAAAAATAACTGTTCCTTAAACTCACCTTGTTTTTGACAGGTGTCTTAATGACTCCACAACAATATAATTAAATCAAGAAGTTAGTGGAGAAATATGTTCAGGTTTGGTTTGGTTTGGTTGATTTTTTTTTTTTTAATGTTTCAACTACACTTTCGAATCTGAATGTGCAAACTGAGGCATAGATGAGTGTCTGCTTGACCGGTGGGTAACCCATGTGACAGTCTGCAACATACAGTCTGGTTCACACACACACACACACACAGACACACACACACACACATAAAATATATTGTTTAAAATATTAACAACATAAAGGACACTTTGCAGGGGAAACAGTGTCATTGAGTAGTCTCTTACTTCTCAGTTTAGCAAGAAGCGTTGGTGCAAATTAGGGTAGTTTCATCAGTTATTTCATTCTTTCCTGTGCGGGCTTTGAAAGAGCTTCTCGAGAACATCACCCTACGCTGAACTCACGGGACGCCCGGGCCCATGGCAGCGCCGAGGCCGCTGGCACCAGCTGCCCACCGGGCGGGGCAGCACACACCTCCTCACGAGGGCAAGCCCCTCTGCCAGCCAGCACAGCCCTTCTCTCCCTGCGCCGCATTAGTTTCGCCTGACCCCCAAGGCAGCGATGGCAGCGGGCAGCGGGTCCCTCTCCCGCCCCTCACTGCCAGGAGGGCGCAGGTGGGGGACCGGCGCGCAGCAGCCGCCCCACGGACACCTCAGGGGGCGGCAGGGCCGGCTGAGCCGGGGNGATGCACCAGGCCCTCAGAGGTACCGGCGCGTCCCGCGGGGCTCCGTGCTGCCTGCCCCGCCCGGGACACCCCGCCCTCGGCGGCTCCATCTTCTCGAGGGAACTCCCGCCCTTGAGGGAGGCGGGGGGGTAATGCAGGGTGCCCCTCTTCTCCATGGGGCGGGCAAACGTGGCCCCACTTCTCCCATAGCCCGTTCCCCAGCCCGGCGTGTCGGCACCAGGGACCCAGAAGCACGTTGGGACAGAAATTAGGGATCCCTGCACCTTGTTTGGCCCAGGCAGCTGCTTCTGGAAAGGCCGCGATTTTATGTTTGTTCTTATGTGCTCTGTGTAATACAGACGCCCCCCGGCTGGAGAAGGGATGGGGATCAGTGAGATGCCCAGGATGAAAACCGCGTGAGCCAGGGTTTCCCACTGGCACGCACGTGAAATTGGTTTTCAGAGGCCATAGTTAGGTGAACATGTTCCAATATGAGCCGTGTTCCAATATGAGCGAGCCTGAACAACTGAGGCTAGTGTAACTTTTTATGAATGTGAAAATTGAATATGGAGTTTGAACTGGTATAGAGAGTTCACACCAGCCTGTGTTCCCAGGTGAGTTTTTGATCTGGTACAAGGAAGCCTGGAGCTGAGTTTGCTGAATTGTTAAAGCATGGCCTGGGTGACCTTCAGCAGACTCTCTGTGAACTGGCTTCCCCAAATTAAAAATTGAGTTAGTGCTATTGATTTCCTTTGTAAAGTACTCTGGACCTTATTACTTTGAAGTCCAGGTTTCAACACACATTAGTATAATTTATGAGAATCACTGTAATAATTATAACTGTAACTACAATCCTTCAAATCCTTCAGTCTTCAGGAACACTACCAGAGAGCATTGTAATAAAAACATCAGGTAGATACTTGTCTTATCTTGCTATTTTTCCAGGGAGGTATGGAATATTAAGAGTACGCTTACAGAGTGAAATCTATTTAGCATCATTTATTTACTTAAAACACCCAATTGTCAGTGTGGCATTTTTCCTGCTATCCTGTTTTTAAAAATTATTTATTTATTTATTTATTTATTTGTAAATATACATATATAAAATATATTTTATTATATTTATTATGTATAAAAATGCACAACAAAATAGATTCCTACATTGTTCCTAACCACTTGTTTTGAGGATGTATTTTCCTTATTTGCAGAGACATTCTTAGAATATTAAGAGGAAAATATAGCTTTGTCTGGAACTGCAGATTTTGGAGTTTTTGTAGAATGAAAAGAGTGTGTTATGCCTTGTATATAGTGTACACATTAAGGGTAACATGCTGCTTTTCTAGTAATCAGATTTCTGAAGTGATGGCAAGCTATCCGTGTTTGTTGTGTTGTAGACAGTTTTCGTATTTCCGTAGAAAGTGGACTGGTTACTGAAAGTTAGCCTACACCATGGTTCCTTCACTCTTTACTGAATTATCAAGCTGTATTCTTGCCATGGTAATGGGGCAGTTGATGTCTTGGGGCAGTTCAGTAGTGTGCTGCAATTTTTAATAAATTGTGATGCTAGATGTGCTGTCCTGTGAATTTCCACCTGCGACAACATCACTTGCAACTCAGTATATACTTAAAAGGGTGGAAATGTTGGGAATATTTCATTAGATTATCAGAATATTGTAAGCTTTTATCCAAAAATACCTAGAATTAGTGATGCCCCAGTGGATAGTTACTACACATACAAAGTCTTGAAATCATGTCACCTAATGGTGCAGTTTGGAGACTAAAGGATTTAACTAAACCCCTTGTATTATTTCCTGAAAAGGTAAACTTACTTCCACATTTACTGTTTCTGAACTTACTGAACATGACTGATTCAATGTCAGTCTTTGGAGTAATTTCTGTTCTTATGGGTTTACATTTGACTGAAGCAATTGCAGTAGGTATGAGCAGTGAGGCTGAGATTTTTCTGTAGTGGTATCAGCCAAAGCAGATAAAGGGACTGTAAGTAAGGACATTTAATTTATAATTTGTGTAAATGACCCTAACTAGTTCAAAATGGTCAAGTACCAATTGAAATTTGCAAAGTGAATAGACACAAAGCTATTTGCATTACAGTTGGTATAATATTTTTCAATCTGGGTGCTTATGGTTCTGGTGCATCCCCATATGCATATGCAGACTCAGCCCGTAAGCATTGTGTTGTCTCAGGAAAGGTCCAAACCATACACTTCTAGATGAAAATCTTGTCAGAGTCTTGTTAAAAGTAAGAGGTAATTTGATTAAAAGGTGTCCTACAAAATTTGCATTAAATGAAGTATTTATGAACAGGTTATTATATAATACTGGTTTTGGTGAATTGGATTTCATTTGGGAGCAGAGATATACTTGGGCATTTTCTACTGGTTTTTACAGTCCTTTAGATATCTGGATTCAGTTTTCTTACATGGTTTATGAAGGAACAAAGTAAAGTCAAGGGGCATTGAAGTGTTTGCTTTTGCATGCAAATAAAACAGAAAAGAATATTCCTCTGTAAGTACTTTAATAATGTGTTTCTTATATGTTTCTGGCCTGTATGTGTACATGAAACCATGCTGTTTGAAAAGGTCTCTGATCCCATCCTCCACTTAACAAGTGGCAGATTGTTCACCATCTTCCATTTAAATCATGTATGGAAATATTAGAAGGGTTGTGAGGATTATTTCCATATAAATATGAAGCTTGAGAGAAAGGCCTCCATTGTGCCAATGCTTCCGTAAGCCAGATGCACGATAGATGAAGATTATGTATAATAATGTATTGTCTTGGTATGATTTCTAGTGAATCTATAAGCCAAGAAAAATAATAGGAATATGTAGAAAACAGAGGGACCATTTAGTATTTCAGTGGTAGCATCCCAGGAAAGCCTTGTTCTATACAAGAGGTTCTGCAGTTGTGGCTGGCTAGTTTCTGGCCATGTAATGGGGTCAGTTATGGTTAGTTCAGCTGGTCCAACTTCCTACTTTTTCTGTGAAATTGCCAGTGTTTCAATTGACAAATAGACATTTGTGGGGAAATCTGACTTTTCTACCTTGATGCCCTTCTTGGCTGTGATCTTTCAAAAACTTAGTTTTAGGATAGCTTGCAGGGTGAAGATGTTTGTCATTTTGGCAGCTATCATTAACATAGAATGCATTTCACACCAAAAAGTATGCAATTGGTTTTGAGATTGTCCTTGTCTACACTTAAAAATAATTGAATTTCCACATATTGGTGGAAGTTTATTGTCTCTTCTAAGTGTTTCTCTGAAAGAGTACATAGAAGTTATATGTACATAGTTTTATCGTTGAATCACATTCTTTTTGACGGTGAAGAGAAGATTGTTCCTGAATTTAGGTTTCACTCTAAAGCTGAAAAAGAAACATCTTGGGGATTGTCTATCTCTGTGTTGGTACTTTAGCTGTAGATAATTCAGCACATGCAGAATTTCTGGGTTTAGGTTTTGAATGCTTTATAATAATATTTCAACACTAAAGACCTGCAAAAAGATACAGTTTAGAAAGTTGAGCTTGGTTAAGGTCAGAAATCAGTGAGTCTATTCATATTCACACTCTTGAAAGATTAAGGCAGCTCTACAAGGGATGAAAGTGCATTTCTTTCTTCTTCCCGCCCTGTACTCCAAGCCTTTTGGGATTTATAAAGGTTGATGTATAAGTCATACACGTGTAAATCTAAGATAATTCTTTTATGTGTGAATGAGTGAATTTGTTCTTTATAAAGTGCAGAGTTTCTGCAGTGAAAAATAGTGTTTTATTTTTAGAAAATCTATGGTTACAAATTCGTTTCCTTAGCAACATTCCATCAAACAAACAGCCTGCTCTTCCTCCTTCCCAACGAAAACAAACCTAAACTGGCCTATTAATTCAGGGAGCTTTCCCATTAAAAAATGGGTTCCATGTCTCTGCCACAAGCATTTGTAATCTGCCAGATCTTTGAAAAAAAGTCTCCTTGCATAAAACAGTAAACAACATATTTTAAAAAATACCATAATTTTGCAGTGATGAAATTGGTGGTATTTTCCCTCTGCAGTTGTTATATTTCAGTTTTACAGAGTAAAAACTTCTGTCTCTTGTGCTCTGTCATGCATGTTTGTTTATTTTACTTGATTGTCTCTGTGAATTGCACAGCACAGTAAACTGATGTGTATATTTACACTGAGCAAAGCTGTCCCACCAGGAGAGGCAAAGGAGACAAAACTGGCAAGGAGCTTTAGGATTCAGTACAATGTGAAACAAAAATATTGCTGGTTTGAGCAAGTTTTTACACCTAAACTCAATTTAATGCTTCTCCAAAATACAGCTCTTTGAGGCACAGGATGGTGCCAGTTGTGGTATAATGTAAGTTTATAAAGTTTATATGGCTTAACATGATCAAATCCTGTATAAATAGAGCAGTGAAAGAAGTTGCTAAGTATCCTGCAGGAAGCAAGTATCAAGTTTACTGATAGTCGTGTTGACTGTTGACAGTTCAGCCTAGTCATTTCAGCCAAGAGCTGACAACTCAGAAATTAAATCCTTACTCTCTGTTTTAAAAGGAGACAGGACTAACAAAGCTTGTGACTAATTTCCCTTTTCCATCTGTTTCCATATACCTGTTAGAATAGATAATTGTTCTGGCTCCTGTTTTGCAGTATGCTGAAATCCACCAAACTGCCCTTGCTATAACCCAGTGTATTTCATGTGTTCTGGTGACACTGATGACTCTATTGCAAAAGTACAGCAGTGAATATAAACAGATCTATGTTAATTTTAAGGTCTGCAGAAACACATGACAAAGGAATCAATTCTGAAGAGAAAAAAGACAGATATTGTTATGTCAGAAATTTTATTTCTGGCATTTGAAGGTGACACTCTTTGGGTTTACTTTTTCAAATCAGAAGCTTATATACACATCCTGACTTCCTTTGTTTTGAATGCATCACCTTCCAATCCTCACAGCAGAGTCACTTCCCCTCAAGAATGACAACTCCATAGCTGAAATGGCTTATAAACATTGTTTATTCAATAAAGTAGAGAACTGGGACCCAAAGTGTGATTGCTGCCTCTTTAGGCAATTTAAATAACATTCAAAGAGTTTCTGCTGTCTGGGTCCAAGAGGTTTTAAGCCTTAAGTGTGAAATCAATACATTACTAATAAGATGATACAAATTTGATTTCACCTGCTTTCAACCAAGAGAGAATAGTACAATCTAGTCTGCCTAAAAATAAGTCTTAACATCTCCTTCAGTAACTTCCCCATCATGTCTGTGGCTTCCATTTGAACTATGGCATCTTGCTCAGAAACGAAAAATCTCTGTTCGAAAACTGGTGTTGAGGAATCTTGCAAATCATGCATTCCAGCAGCCACTTAGGAAATGTGTATTATTTTTTCTTTACTCTGAATAAAATCATACTGTTTTCTGCATTATCGTAATTCTTTTAAATATCTGTGTTTTGAAAATTGGATGAGGGGGATAAAAAAATCTCCAGAGTTGGCTGTTTCTGTATTGAAGTTCTGCTATGTGTTTTGGGGAGTTGATTTAATATCCCACCAAGTCAGCAATTCCTGAGTTGGTTTTGTGCCTTTTGTCAGTGGGGATAGTTAAACCCAGTCTTGATTCTGTTTTTCTTAGATTCTGCTTTCATACCTTTTTTATTATGCATTCCTTATAGTAATTTTCAAGTAGTAAATGTAATTGCTATGGAAAAGCAGAATATCACAGTTTGACATAAAGTTATTTAACTTTCAGGAAAAGTTCTTTAACAGTGTTGCATTTTCTCATTGTTTGAAATTTACACAAGCTTTTCTTTGTTAGGTTGGATGTGTGAGAGCTACTTGTCTGCTTGAGCTCCTTCATGCGTTTCCAGGGCATTGCCACACAAACATGCTTAATCAGCTTTTACAGGGAATCTGTTCTGTAACAGGAATTCCCAAGTGAGCTGCAACTTTTAAATGAAAAGGAGGAGAAGCTTTGAAAAAGTTATCAGTCTTGGAATTAGGAAGAGAGGGTCTCAGGTGGAATACTTCAGGAAAAGTTCCTGTCCTTTTTCCATGCTGGTTTACATCTCTGGTTGAGACTGAATATTGTATTGCAAGGAGATTCAATAGGTTACTGTTACCTGTGTGCTCTCTTCCAGTATCTCCGGGCTTTTGGGCCTGTGAAGTCCTCAGCAGCTCTTTTTTCTTGTATGTACGCGGGGAGATATTGGATGGATGACAGTAAAAAAACAAGTGTCTGAGTCATGAGTTGTGAGAGAAAGCACACAGCTTGCCTTCCCAATTGCCCTTTTAAAACTGTATCACTGATTTAGATAATAATTGGAGGGTCTTGATTTATTAAATTTTATTTTTCTTCTGGAGTACCTGGAAAACACAGTAAGGGTTAGCTTGTTAGGACAATGTGTTTTAAAAACTGAAGGAGTAAGTGGGGAAAGCGGTCTCTTTAACAGTGTTGGAAATTTGTTCCTGTTACTTAGGTGCTGCAGCTTTGTCTTAGGAGGATGAAAGTCTTGGTTCTTGAATACATTTGTAAATTGAGGCATTCATCCAGCTTCTTTTCACGCTAGGTGTCAGTGTTAACATACCTGTTCTGTAGTCTCAGGTGTAGTCGTTCTGTTGTCCTTGTTGATACACCTGTATTTAGTTCTCAGTTACAGCTTGTGGTCAAAAGGTCAAGACAGTAATGGCAAATAATGATTTGTATGTTGACCCTTAATGGTCTGTAAGTATTTATCTTGTGAAAATCCTTATCTTTTTGCCCTCAATATCACCAAGTAAACCTGGAAGAACCAGCTGAGTCCTTGTTAAAATGTCTACTACAATCTTTTCAATACTCCAGATTTCTCTTTCATCTTAGTTTTGACTGAGATAGCATTGAAAACTGGAAAGATACTAGATGGATAGTAACTGCATTATTCAAAATTAAATCCACTGGGATCATCCCAGTTGTGCTTTCATCCTCTCAAACTGTAAATAATTAGCTGACTAGCAGTAATTCCTATGGTGTCTCGTAAGGTCATTTGTTAATATGTTACTTGAGCATATTGTGAGATTATTCAAAGGCATGTGGCTATTTGCCTTGTTTCTTTTGGTTTACAAAAGTTTTCTTTAAAATTGTCTGTGTTTCATCTGAGGCTTTGTAATGCCGACCATAATGTAAATATCCTGGTGGTTGATACTAATCTTGAGTACCAGGAGGTAGGGTCATTTCTCTGCCTGCAGCTGTGACAGTAACCACAGCCCATCTTCTTGGATAAAAACCCTCAGTGAAGGTATTGTGTTTAGAAATAACAAGTAGTGTGACATGGTGAGCAATGGAGTAAACACTGCTCTTTTTATCTCTTTAGCTTCTGTAGAACCTATTACTCTCTTACTCTATGAATTAACAGTTGTTTACTTACATTCTTTTTAGTGTATTTTTATTTCAGGGTTTTAGCTGTGGGTTTATTACACTGTTCTCTCTTCAATACCACCTCTATCCAAGTGAGGAGAAGCTGCTAAGTATGGTATTTTGGGACCTTTAATTCAAAGGAGGAGACAGCTGAGTTTGAGGCCTAAGGCTTTACTGAGATGTAAGCACAAATGTTTTTCAGACAACTTAAAAGTTTTATTGGAAGAGCAGACATATGTCAAACATACTGGTACTATTTTTTCCTAATGAGAAGTAGTAAACCACTAAAACAACACATTTATTGTAAGTTGTCAGAGGATAAGACAGTGGCAGTGGGGCTTGGCAGGTTGACTTGGGATTCCTGTAGCCAGGGAACTTGCTGGCACAGAAACATGCACAGTGGTGAAAATGTTGTAGAGGTGCACCCTGTTTGGAAATTTTTTATATACTAATTAGATACACAGTTAGTTTGCATTTTTGGATATATAAAGAAGGGAAGTATTGCTCATATGGTTGGAAAAACGGTATGTTTTTTATACAAAGTTTCAAAGACAGCAGATCAGAATTTGATTGTGTAATTTGTCTTTTGTTTTTGAGCAATGCTGTAACGCAACTGACCAAATACATTTTTGTAAGAGTAGTAAAGAGAAGCTAAAGTTTTAAAATTATTTTTTTAATTTTAGAAAGCTGCACATATGCAGAAGTTGTAGCTGCTGTTGATGTGAACACTCTTGCCAATGATGTTTATAAGCACAACTTTCCCAGCACGCCATTATGGGCAAAGACTATTGAGGTGAGTAATCAATGTGTTTTTTACTGTAGTCTGGAATTTGTAAGATGTAAGTTGTTTTCACTGTCTTTATTAGTAACAAGAGGGAAAAAAAAGGTTTGTGCTATTATGGATAAAGCAGTTTTACAATAACTTTGATTGCTTGTGCTGTGTTTGGTTGGTGAAGTAAGAGGGATATTCTTCCTGCAGGCTTTTTCTTAAAGTCATGCCTGCTGCATCAAGAAAGGTTATATAAATGTCAGGAGGAATGCTTACAACCTGTAAAGGAATGTCAAAAATCATATTTTTAGATTTAAAAAAATATTTTCACGTACTTGGAAAAATTTAATCAAGTTACTTGGGGCCATGCCTTTGTTATGCAGTTACAGTTGGGCTCGGAGAAACACAACAAAATATACTGGATTGAACACCCTTTATTTTCTTTAATGGGCTCAATAGATAAAATGGTTTATCTGTTAGTTATCTGGAATTCTGTCACTTGCCAAATTATTTGAAAAATAACTAAGTAAAATTGGATTTTGTTTTAATAAATGAGAGGCAAGGTAGACATGGAGTTTTGCTTGGATTGAGCCAGAAATTACTGTATACTTCTTAACCTTTCACAGTTTTACAACATGACAGTAAAAGATACTTACCTTAAGTAAAAGTTAAATAGATGGCTAAAGGTTAAATGCTTATTCAGCTCTCAATAATAACTGGTTTAATGATAGTTTATAGTTTTATAATGGAAAAAGAAGAAGAATCCTTGCCTGTGTCATTTTACAGTAGACAAGAGCAGATTATTAGAATTGGTAACACCTTCTTCAAATATAATGGAAAAAAATAGCAGCTTTAGTCTAGTTTTCTGAAGGAAGTTATGTTACATTTGCTGTATAGATATGCCTCAGAATATGTAAGGAGTGATTTCTTTGTCCAAGTCATAGTTACTTGATCATTGTCCTTCTTTCCTCCTGGCCCCTTAATGTATTGACTTTCTGGTGAAAACTTAGTTTAGAGGAATTTCTACCTGTGCAACCACAGACCTAATTCTTTCTTTTCAGAGCAGAATTATCTTTGTAGAAGAGAATTTCAGCCATGCAATCTCTTTGACTAATTTTTATAGTGGAAAAACTATGAAATAATCTTTCTAGGGTGCCCTGCTAGTAAGCTCCTAAGAGCTAAAACCCATAGGTTGGATCTGTAAAAATTATCATATTTACACTTGAACTACTTTTCTTCTCAGATGTTTTTACACATATTTTGAGTATGTGGGTAGTGTTTTGATGTACAAAGACTTAATATCTGAATAATGATGCTTTATTTTCAGGAGAAGTAACAGGTCAGTATCTACTCAAAGAATAAGCAGATGCAACCTCAAGATTATGTATAAATGCTAATCTTATCAGTGTTTTGTTTTCTATTCAGAGCAGTGAATGCATATTTACATTTTATGGTTTGCCAAGGTAGAAAAGGTTTTGAAATTACTAGGTCAAATGAGAGATTAGGTAGTTGTTTGCTAAATGAAGCATACAGTGCAAGTAAGTGGGGTAGTTGGATCTGAAAGATGACTTAAGAATTTCCTACAGTTCACAACACTCAATATTCCTCTATTTTTTTTCTCTGTTCAGGGTATAACACTGAAAGAATTTGACAAATTATCTTTTGATATGATTTTGATGAGTCCTCCCTGTCAGCCATTTACAAGGTAGGTACAGCACACTTGGGAAAAAAGTGCAGTTATTGCACAATGTAGGGTCAAAGGAGAAATGTTATCAAGAGTGACACTATGTGTGGGTGATCTGTGTATCTTTGTCTTCCTAAGAGATGTGTTGTACCTCTGTTCACCATGATGTTTACTGAAGCAAAAGAAATGCAGCAATTTGCACCTTAATTGTTGATCACATTTCTTGCATATGTATGTATTAATTCAGTTTAAGTTAAGTAAGCTTCTTAACAGCACCAATTTTGTGCACTGTATTATTCCTCTAATAGTGAAACTTAGTGTTTAGGAGTGCTGCCTTTCCTTTTAGATATCAATCTTGTATTTTCCTGGGGCAGCTCCAGAAGGAGGATTGGAATTTCTCAGTTCTGCCTGAGACTCGAGAGTGTAATCTGGTTTTATTTGTACTTTGAAAACTACACATGCACACAGATAGTTTATTCTGAAGAATATTTCTATTTTAGCCAAGACTAGAAGGATACTGGCTTTGAAATTATTTTGTGAATGACAAAGAGGAATATGTTGCTGATTAAGGACTGAGTTTACTGAGATGTTATTTGTCAGATTAATTTGTAATTCATATCATTTGACAGCAGTGAGCAGTGGGGAAAGATTCTAGTAACTGCATTCATGCAAAGTAGTAGTTTCATGAAAGAGGTCTGTTGATGGTGATAATGCTGATTATGTAAGGAAGTGTATCTCATTGAATGTCCTGAGATTGAAAAGAAATCCCATTGGATGGTGCTGATCTATTAGCGCAAACCTATTATGTATGTAGGAAACATTTCAGATTTTTTCTTTATAATATGATGAAAAGAAAAGTCTGTGTATGACTGATTAATTTAGATATATGCTAAAACTCTTCTACAAAGCTTTTATTCTTTTTTAATGAGCTAATACAAGTATAAGCTAGGAAAATACAGGCCTGGAATCATTATCATTTTTGTAACCTACATAATCTGTCCAGTTTAGTGTTACAAAATTGGTTCTGAAGTTATTCATGTGGGGCTCAATCCTGCTAAATGGTGAACAATGAGGCTTTAATTCATAGAAATAATTTAATATATTCAGTGCAAAATAGCAGGGTATTCCCAGAAACCCGGTGGGGGTTTTTTGTTCATTCAGAGCCAAGGATGTTCAAAGGCTTTGCTGGACAAGACCAGAATGCTAAAGGCTTTGCAGCCTGGGGAGTGGATTTCATTACTGAATGCTTCAATTTTAACCTTGCTGTGAGCTCATGGATTCCAGGGGCAGACTTTCATTCCTTAGAGCATCTCTCAGGACACTGTCTCTGTGAGCAGGTCCTCCTGTCTGTACATGATGCTTTTACAGAATCTCCTTTCGAAACTCAAAGCAAACTGTCAGCATTCTGTAGAAAAAAATAACTCAAATGTCAGTCTGCTCTGAGTAATACACGGGTGTTTCTTTATTCTTTCTTAGAATTGGCCTGCAAGGTGATGTGTCTGATCCACGGACAAAGAGCTTTCTCTATATCCTTGATATTCTCCCAAGGTATAAATCAACTTTACCTCCATTGTAAAGCCCCTTTTGTAACTAGGCTTTGTTGTAACTAGGTCGTCTATATTTCAGTGGAACAAGACATCTGTAATGTTTTAGAGGGCTGCTGCTAGTGTTATATTGTATTCCGTGTTGGTTTTCACATGATCATATGTAACTTACAAATACTTGTATTTTACTAAAGCTGTAATCACCTCATTGTTGCTGAATATACTTTCATTGTCTGATTTCCTTTTCATTGCACGTCTGTTTAAACTGATGATAAATGAAGAGTTCTTTTCAGTTCAACATTAAATTTGCACTGATTTTACATAGAAGCAGGAGTAGATAATATAATAGTTGGTCTGTTGGTCTCATGGAAACATAAAAGGTTTTTAAAATATTTTGTAACAAAAGCTTAGATTCAACATATAGTCATCTTTCAAAGAGGTACCATTTGAAAGTTGGTTTAAATATGTTATGGACTGTACAATGCAATGCATCTTGCAACCTCTTCCATTCTTTCTTTAAAGTCTCTGTTCTTTTTGGTGCTGCTTCTAGATATCTTGAGGCAGATTGTGTATTTTTGGTTTGTAGTACAATCTCTTGTTTGGAGTAGTAATACTAAAGAATTCGAATAGCACTGCATTGTCTGAACAGTGTCCTTGTCTTCATATTCATCTGTCATTTTTTGCCTGGTCAGATCGCTGTTTCTAATGAAACAGGCATAATTATTTGGCAGTCTTGCTTCACCTGGAGACTAGCTGTTCCCTATATATTCCTCTATTAGTTCATCTTGCTGTCAGGATTGGAGAAGGACAGATGAATGTTTGGTGTCTCTTTTACTTTTTTTTTTTTTTTTTTTTTTTTTTTTTTTTTTTAATGAATGCTTTCAACACAGAAGGAGGCCAGTACCAAAAAGCCTTTCTTTCAAACTGCTATTAGAACTGGGAAAAAAGAGTCTTCATCCTTTTTCTAGGAACTTTATGCAGCCAACAACATTAAATGTAACTGTGTCTTTGCTCTTGTCATGAGCAGAGAGAACAATGACACAGAAGGGCTGAGTGGCTTGGCAGGGCTGCACATAAGAACTCTGTGGTGGAGAACACAAACAAAACACAGATTCTGTAGCCCACTAAGTTAGACAATTCCTAGGTAAAAAGGATGGTTATTACTACTCCCCGGCTTCTGTCAGACACACAGAATTAGGGAGGGAACATGGGTTGTTCAGAAGTTGCAAAGGATGTCTTTTGTGGAACAAGAAATGTAACACAGGTTTCCAACTTATCTGTTAAAATGATAAATAAAACTTGGCAGATACTGAGTAAGTTAATAATTTGTCAGAATAATGGTACCTTCTATATCCTTAAAGGCTGCTTTTGGACATTATAGTGCATTAATACGGAAATACTGCTTCCCAGTTGCTGTGGGCTTAGCTGGATAAAGGGCAGAAGCTTTTCCTTCTCAAAACCAAAGCTTTAGACACTCCAGGACCTATGTTTTTATCATGACGATGCAAAGGACCTGGGCTTGGCTGTCTCACTTTTATCTCAACACCCCAGGAGACACTGCTAATGTCCCTTATCTCTTTGGGGAGGGTTCTTGAAGCAGCACCTACTCTAAGTAGTCACTAGAAGGTTCAACATGGAGGCTTCTGTAGAATTTCTCAATTCCAGTGGATTTGTGTTTTAATAAGATAGCACTTATGTGTTTTTTGGACACGATACATTTGTGAGACATTGAGTATGGAGTATTTCAGCCCCCAAAAATGAAATTCTTAATACAGGAATCCATCAATTTACATTCTAGGTGGATATGGTATGCATGGAGTTTATGAAAAGTGTAAAATAATTTAATAATTTCTCATCCCTTGAATGTACCTACCTTTTGTTCAGCCTTTTGTAATGAAGTGTTGCTGAAGTGAGGCTCAGAGGTGGCCTGGGATGACAGATATTAGAGATAATGGAAAGGACAATTTCAGGATCTGGAAAGACCTGGGAAATCCTTGGAGCACCCAGCCAGCAAACAAAGTCCAACCCAAATGGTCCAGATACCATCTGTTTATCATGTCTAAGCCATAACCTGGCAAAATCCAATGCTAAAACATCAAAGTGCTGCTTTTATTTTTAATGTTAATACCTAAACAATTAATAATGTTAAAGTACTTAACACTTCCTCTTTGTACAGTGATTACTTGCCTTGTCATCTGTTGATCCCCTGTGAGTGCTTGCATTTCAGGCTGTGCTCTGGATTCATTGCTTAAAAAGAAGTTTCATAGTAGTCAATGATGATGAGTGTGGATAGACATACTATCAGATATAGTCTCCATTCCTCTGCAAGGAATTTGGCTGCTGATGCTTTTTTCAGCTTAATATTATTTTTTCACTATTATTTTTGGTGTAGTTTCTTGTGCGTTTTCTGGTTTCTTGTGATATGCATTGGTTCTTTTAATTCATGTGATGTCTTGAATTGGTGGTAATTAAAAATGTGCTGAAAAAAATTTTGCTGTGATTTGTTCCAATGGAAGTCCAAAGTCACTAACTTCAATAAGCATGAGGCTGCTGTCTGGGGGCATTAATATCCTACTTCTGTATGTTGTTCTGAGATCCCAGTGTGTGACAGACATTCTGTGTCTACATTGGCCTTACTACAGTGCTACACAATGTTCCCAGAGACTTGAATCTGAATTGACTATGATTCTAAATTGCTGGAAAAGTCCCTGGCACAGCTTGGGCATGTTCATTTCTCCAGAGATTTAATATGCTGGGTTTGGAATGTGCCTGTTTCCAGACCTTTGCACTGATCTTGCTAAAGCTGAGACACCTCCTTCCCTTCCCCCTACCAAAATAAAAAAGTCAAGTGTAGAAAATTGAAAATATCTGCAGTTCGAACTCTTAATATGTTGTGTTTCTTAAATCAGTTAAATGAATACTGGTTCTGATATGTTACCAGTAAGGTTTATGTGACATTTTAACATTGATTTCAGGTACAAGCACTTGAAAACAAGTTTTATGGCTAAGTAGCAATTGGTGTTCCCCCAACAAATATATTTCCTACTGTACACTGAATCTGTTGAATAATATTATGGTGCTTTAGGAAATAAACAGTGATAAACATTTTTGAAAGTACATGCATGGAGTACAAAAGGGTACAGCTGTTCATCCAAACATACGTGGGCTTTGTGGTTTTTACCAGCAGTCCACATTTTTAATTCAGTTGGTTTTTTGAGGATGCTAAACTTTAACAGCATGATGTGGAAATGCTTTGATCTTTCTAGTAGCTAAACAGATCTGTGGATGAATATAATGTACTTTACATCTTGTTACTCTGATTTGCTTTTTTTTTTTATCTTGTAGGCTTCAGAAGCTTCCAAAATACCTACTTTTAGAAAATGTTAAAGGATTTGAATCCTCTTCTGCAAGGTAAACTCTAATTAATATATGCAGGGTTTACTTTGCAAAAAGGATATATTCTTTACAAGGGATTTTTATTTCCAGAATTGGAGTTAACAAAATAGCTTAAGATGGGACAGGAATTAAAATCTTAGGTTGTGAAAAGAACTTGCTAGATAACTGGTTATGTCTCTAAGTGGATAAAATACAACAGTATTTTAATTTTATTTGATGAGTATTTGATTTGATTTGATGATCATGTTTTCTTTAGAAAAGGTCAGAATTAGTTTTCAAAGAAAGATACAATAGGTGTAATACTCAGAGGTTTCAGGGGCTTGTTCATGACAGGATCCCATGGTATCTTGTGTTATGGTCACAGAATATAGAGGGGCTTTCTTGAGTACCTTTGCTGATGGTACCTTTATCCCTGGTTCAGGGCTACCATCAAGTGGTCCAGAGATGCAGTAAGAAGGTCATATTTAGTCTTGGTCTGAAGTGTGGAAGAGGAAAGGTGTCCTTACAGTTACCTAGTGACAGCAGGAGCACTCTTTTGTGACCAAAGTAGGACAGAGTGAGTTGCAATCTCCCTTTTCAGTTCTCACTGGAATAGAGTGGGATCTTTCCATGCACTCCTTAAAGCACCAACAGCCACCCTGCATCTGATGCTCTTAGTGATTTTGGCAGGCAGCCGGGAGACAGGCTCAGCTCTCTAACTGGTTCAGTGTTCATGGTCCTCTGTTGTAGACCCCAGGATTCCCTAGGCTGTGCCTTGCTGGCCAGTGCTTGGGACAAGCTGTACTTCAGAAAACACCCCAGTTAGGACACTTGTTTTCTCTTGTGGTACCTGGTTTTCTCTTATGACACCTGGGATGCAGTGTCACCTACAATGCCAGGTACAGGTCACAGCTCCTGCCTTTTGTATAGTTCCAGCCTAGTGCAGTCTGCATGGAATACAGAAGAAAAGTATTTTTAAGATTATTTCCCTTACAGTCTTTTTCCATTGTTTATAAAGCACAGTCCCTCCTCACTTTTATAATCAAAGCCACTGATATTTGTCATCCCTCGATTTAGCCTTTTTGTTAGGCTTAGCTGGTGCTGTGTATTTGAGCAGAAGGAAGTAGTGAGCTATTTGTAGTGGTTTTAATCTCCTGTTTTATGATTCCAAATAAAGAGAGTATCTTGCTCTCTGATTACTTTCCTTGTTGACAAACTACAGTTACTCTCCTAGAGCTGGGATGTTTTTTGAAGAGGCATTTGCACTGTAGTAAGAGTGAGGTACCTTTGGATGTATAATAGTCTCTAACACTGGACTTCATATGTTGTCTCTCAAATTCAGTAATGGATGACATATCAATAATTTGCTGGCCAATTATTTCAATGAATGATTTGGTAAATATGATGTTGAATTTAATCTGGTTTTATTTAGGATTAAAAAAGGGGCTAAAGACTATGTGAAAGGAGTAATTGCTTTTTGATTCCTTTCAGAAATGAACTTTTGCAAACACTAGCAACATGTGGATTTAAATATCAGGAATTTCTCTTGTCTCCAACCCGTGTGAGTACTAAAATTGCTTTAATATTATTTAATAGTTCAAAGTGCACTGCATCCAAGAACGTTTGAAAATTCTCTTTTCTATTAGAAAAGAGAGTCATGCCTAAAGCTGAAGATACACTTGAATGAGAAAACCAACTGACATGACTTCTGATTTCTCATACTGGCATAACTGTATTGCTTTTTGTGTTCAGATCCCAGTCCCATATTGCTTTGCTGCCATTTGATATTTTTAAAAAGGCATGAATTTACACTGTAACCAGGAAGGTGGTTTTCCCTGCAGGAGCCTCATGGCTTCAGAAGTGCTGTGCCTCTGGATTTCCCAGCACAGAAAATGTGACTGTTTCTTGTGGGAGGAGGAGCTTTGTTTCCATGTTACCCTGGCAACTGAAGAAAAGTTTGAGAGAGATTTCAGATTGTGCAAGACTAACTGGAATCAGTGAAGTACCATAAATATTTGAGAGAATCTAATAGAGTGTAGCTTGAAAACCAGTTGTGGTAGATTTATTTAATTGTTAGGTGACTTATAATTCCTTGTTTAAAGAGGCAAAGAGAGACTTTTTTGCTTTTAACAGAAAACAGTACCTGTCCCAAGAAATTGTGAGGCATGTAAATTTTTCTTCTTGCATCACATAAAATTTTGTTTACATTCATATTCATTTACAGAGAAGTCAAAACTATGATAAAAAGAGTAATTGCTCAGTTGGTTCTTTGGAAGTACCTAGATACAGAAGTTACAAGTGTGTGGGTATTATCAACCAATACCTAGAGAATACCCTGGAGAAAAGGAGGCTTCAGGGTAGCCTAGTTGCAGCCTTCCAGTACCTGATGAGAGACTACAAGAAATACAGAGAGGGATTTTTTTTACAAGAGTCTATAGTGACAGGACAAGGGGGAATGGATTCAAACTTAAAGAGTAGTTTTAGATTAGAATCAGGAGGAAGTTCTATGTGATGAGGATGGTTAGGCACTGGAGCGGGTTGCTCAGAGAAGTTCTGGATGCTCCATTCCTGGACGTGTTCAAGGCCAAGTTGGATGGGGCTCTGAGCAACCTGGTCGAGTGGAAGGTGTCCCTGCTCATGGCAAGGGGCTTGGACTAGATAGTCTGCAAGGTCCTTTCCAACACAAACCATTTTATGACTCTCTGATTCTGTGAATACAGATATCTCTGAAGTCACAAAATATATTAGTATATCGTAGTTCTGTTACTGCATGTAATGGCAGATAACTTGTATGATGTTATAGACCACTTTTTCTCTACTATTACATGGACTAAAGGCACTTGGATTTTGGTTACAGCTTGGCATTCCCAATTCCAGGCTGCGGTATTTTCTAATTGCGAAGCTTCACCAAGAACCATTTTCCTTTCAAGCTCCTGGTCAAGTGAGTCTGTTCATATTACTTGAATTTGCTTCATTTCGTGAAGATTGAGGGTTAAATTTTCAGTTTAGTGGTGTGTGTTGATGGGTGGAGAAGGAGTGATTCCAACAGAAAGGTTAAATTCTGTCTCCTTTTTTCAGTCTGGATGTTGAGCTTTGTAAGGACTGATGTGCATGTCTGTGCCTTAGATGACTTTAATGAGTTGAGAGATGTGTTTTTTAGCCTGATAGTCGGCTAGAAAACAGGTCATACTGCTACATTGTTTACACACTTGGAAAATAACTTGCAAAGGCAATTATTTGAGGTTGTTCTGACATCATTGCCAATAGGTCAACTAATCTTGATGCTACTGCTTTTGGAATCTTTATGAAAATAACATCTAAAGGTTACTTGCTTTATTCTGAGCTTCTCTGAAGGAAATCTTACTCACTGTACGGTTGGCTGTGGAATTGTTTATTAAATACGGTTCTTTAATTTTATTTTTGTTACAATTTCCACTTAGATATTGACAAGATTCCCAGATCAGGATCCAGATTTACTCAAGGAAAAAGTCTCTGACAAAGTGGGTGAAACCTGTTCTTCTTTGTCCTCTGAGGAGAAGAATCTAGATCCAAACAGTGGTCCAGATTGCAGCAGCAAGAAGAGTTTACCAAAAGGGGCCTTTCTATTTAAGCTTGAAACAGCAGAAGAAATGGAAAGAAAACATAATCAGGATAATGATTCCTCTATTCAAATGCTGAAAGACTTCTTGGAAGAGGAAAACAAAGAAATGAGTCAGTATTTCTTACCACCAAAGTCCTTACTGCGCTATGCTTTCTTGTTAGACATTGTTAAACCCACCTGCCGGAGATCCACGTGCTTTACAAAAGGGTAAGTTGCCAAGAAAACCTCTTGCTAAATCATGTCCTGAAATTTTAAGTGTATCTTCTCACTTGTGTCCTGTAAAATCACAGAGAGATATTTCATCAAAAAAATCCTAGGCCTTTGAAAGAAATCTCCTCACATAGTGTGCTTGCTGGTCCAGTGGAGTGCCCGCATGAGAATCTGTCTGGCAGAACATCATGTGCCCACTCCAAAAAGGCCTTCACAAAAGACAGTTGCCATTTGTTGTTGACCTTCACAGAAGCCTAATTACCCCTGCGGAAATATGGTTCCAGTAGACTGCTATAGTGCTGATTCATTAATGAATTTCTTTATATTGCTCAATGAAGTTACAAAGTGTCATGCATGACAGATCCATTCCTCATTAAATCTGTCTCCACTGTACGTTTTATTGATTTCTTGGATTTTTCAGCTATGTAGATCAGAATAGCTGTGGATTGTCATGAAACCAGTTAGGTTGCTGCGTTACAAATCATATTTGATGGAGCAGAACATTGGTGCTTTTCTGTCTAGCAGTTTTCTGATTTCTACCTTGCAATTTTAAGTTTGACTTCCAGAAGTTGGTGAGTGTTCCAAAACTCTGTGGACAACTGGTGAGGAGCTTTTCCACTGAATGCATTTGTATTGAAACATTCCAGTTGGAGCCTTCAGATTTGTGGGAATTTTTAATACTGATAAATTTTTCTAATTAGATTGGTTTTTTGAATTTGCTGAGTGTTTCAATAAAATGGCTTGGATGATGAGTTAAAGCTAATTGTAACTTTTTCTTAATTAGTAGAAATTAGACTGCCAGATTAATAAAATTCCTGCCGATTTTTTTGTTTGTTTTTAACTTTTAGATAATAAAGAAAAAGAATTTCAAAAGTTTGAAATTTGCGCAATAGGAAAAGCCTTCACTCAGCTCTCATTGATATATATGTACATGCCTTTTCTGCTCTCACTCTTTTTGAGCTGAGAAGGAGTCAGCATCTGGTGGAATCTCTTTCTTAACTAGAATAGTCAAAAAAACCCTCTTAGCCAGAGTGGTGTCTGATGTGTTTTATGTAAACCTTAAGTGTCATCGAAGGTAATTGGCCACTTGTGGTTTCCCTAGAATACATCATGGTAGATTGTGGTCATGTTTACCAAAATCACACTGAGGCTCCTGAGTGGTTAATATCAAGTCCCTGTACGTAGTGGTGGGAAATCTGACACCAAGGGAACTTGACTCTTATCCCTCTGCTGATATGGAGGTACTTGTGTTGGTAGTTCTGTCTGATTTACCATCTTTGTTATGTTTTTCAAGCGCCTTTGGGAAGGAAGGTTGCCAACATGGTTCTCAATGTAATCATCTCATTTACAGGTCTGCGTTCAGAGGAGGTTTATAAAGTCATTATAAGTCATTAAAGTCATTAAAGTCACTTTCTGAGGCCNCTCTGGGTTCAGAGAAGGTTTATAATTACATCTCATTAAAGTCACTTTCTGAGGCCAGGAATAAGTCCCTGCTGTATCTGTTCTTGAAGTTCTGTTTTTATGTTTCTCTGAAGCATGAAATCTAGGAAAAAGACCCCTGAATGGGGTGGAACAGCACTCCAAGTAGTACAGAGAATCCCTCTGCTGCTGTGCCTGTCTAGACTGTCCTTCTCATAACTTGCACTGACCATCAGCTTTGAGAGTGGGAGAAAAATTTCCCTTTTTCTCTTTGGTTTTCAGGTATTTCTAGCACGGTTCATGTGATGGAAATAATCTGGGTATGCCTTCTCTAGTCCTTGCTAATTCAAGGACTTCAAGTGCTGATAGTTCATCTGTGATTTTCGCTATACCAGTATGTTGTTTGAAAGGCTTTGGTGGAGTACACAGCAAAATGTAACGTGTGAGAGATCAAGCAGGTAATTCTGTGTGCCCTTCTGACACTGAATTCCTGGGCACGTAGTGAATGATTGCTGAGGTCTGTGAGACTGCCAACACCATGGTTTCTCTTTGGAGTATGCTTGTGGTGACTGAAGTTTTGAAAGGAAATTGACTATTTTAAAGGACAGAGGAAACGGAAATTAAATCTAACTATTCTAGTTATAGTTGTTCTGGACATAATGCTATTGACAAGAGAAGTGATACCTTTCAAAATAGTGCAAATATCAATTACAGAAGAGCTTTCTCCTTTGTGGAAATTACTCTTTGTCAGTCGTAATATACGACACGATAGACTCAGAAAAAATACATGTATGAAATGAAAAGATTTGTTTTAAAGTTTACAGAAATAAAAGAAGGAGGGAATCTTAGATCAGATGACAATTGAAGACTGTAATTTTTTAAGCCAACTTCTTTCATTATAACTTGTAATGAAATGTCAGAAAATCAATACGTCATTTTTTTTGCTGTGACAAAATTTAATTATGTTCTGGATCTGAGGTAGAAATGTTAACTTTTCTGTTGTCAGCAACTTCTAATAATTAATAACAATCCAGCTAGCATTACATTAGCCATATGCCCACATTTGTATTAGAAAACCAACACGTGCACACACACACACACACATGGCCATCAAAGCACATGGACACCGACTGGACTTTTTTCTTGGGGGGCGGGGAGGAGTTCTGTGCTCTAATGCCAGTTATTTAGATAGGAGTATTTATTTCTCCCCGTAAAACTCTTCATTATGACTTTGAATTGTACCCCACTTGTTTCTTTTGGTTCAGTTATATTAAACTGAAATATTACTAGATGCTATGTAAGAGGATGAGGATTCCTCAGTTCTGTGTGTGTTACGTCACTGAACTTTGTGTTGGGGAATTTGCAGGATGCAACCAACCAATTAAAGATGATGTATTTATAAAACAGTTAGATTCCACCTGTATTTAATCTATAATAGTGTTTAGGTCTTCTAATCCTGAGGAAGATTTGTAACCACTTTGTTTTAAAAGGAGTGCTGCTCTGGCTGTTATTGGCAGAAGTAATTGTAGCTTTTTCAGCTGAGGATGAAATACCAAAGATTGAGCCATGCTAGGCCATTGTATCTGTGCTGAAGGGAGAGTATTCTTTTATTCACTGTGGAATTAGAGAGGCTTGAAACATGTGCTATGCTTTAGGAATGGGTACCAAGTGGAACAAAAGACCTTTATAATTGTCTTTGCAGTTGTACAGATAAAACTAGAGAACAGTGTCTGTTAACAATTGATGCAGACCACATCCCTGTAACCCAGGGGATCTTATGAAGTTTTTCCACAGGGCAAAGCCATCTGTTGTCTTGGCTCACTCTTTTTCTGTTCAGAATGTTCAAACTGCCATAGTTAGACCAACAGAGCATGTTTCTGAAAGCCTATAATTATATTTAAATTACAGCCTTGAAGAGACTGCAGAGTAAACAAGTTGTTAAGCAATCAACCACAAAGCATGCAGAACAGCTATCACAGGTTTCAGAATGCAAGTTTACTTACTGTTTACTTCGATTTTTTTCCTTCTTTCTTTCTTCTACTGCTCTGCATAGATGTCTGGCCATCACTCTTCCTTCAGTGGAAAATCCATGAACAACCAGAAGTTAAACCTGGCTGAACCACTTTGTTCCTGATGCTTTGACATGAAAGCTGGATGCTCACGCTATAGTGGTTCTCCTTTTGATAAGGAGAGCTGATCTGAATCCCTGGGACCATTTGACCTTTAACACGTCTTGCCTTAGGCAATGTAGATGGGATTTTTTGGTGGTCCTGTGCTTGAATTCTTTGGCTTTGTGTAGTTGTCATGTATGAGACACTAGCGTGGATAAACCCTTGAGCACTGAGGGCAGACTCACCCCCAGAGAGCAACATTCAGAGGGTACTCCAGGGGCGAGCAGACTTTATAACAAGGCCTTCTGCTTTACCTGTCCAGGAGGCTGTTTGTTTATCAAGGCAAAGGAACCTAAGTGACCTCCCTGCACCTTTGCAGTTGTCAGTGCTATGAAATTCAGTGAAAATATTAATTTAAGATTGTTATTGTTGTTGTTAAGGTATGGACACTATGTAGAAGGCACCGGCTCAGTTCTGCAGACAGCAGTAGATGTACAGGTAAGTATGTAGTCTAACATATTAGAATGACTTCTTTTAAAACTCAAGACTTGTTTCAAAGCTTTTTTTTTTTCTGCTTCTCCTTTGTTATTCTGAATATTATAAGAAAAAAAATCTTTAAAATGTACATTTTGTGGCAACTGAGTTTCCAGTTGGTTTACTTTGTGTTCCTAGACAGCAGTTTGTTTAGACCAAAATTATATCTGTGTCTCTCTGTGAGAATATGAGTTGCTATTGTTTTGTTATCTATCATGTTGTACAGAGGTTTCACAGGGATATGTGAAAACCTTAAAAATTACTAGTTCTGTGGAGAACCTGCAGTACAGAGTTATGAATCAAGGGCTGTTTTTCTCCCATAATTCAGTATATTTTGTCAGATATTTAACATGCTTGAATTTCAAAATTACTATTTATCTGTGAAGAGTATTTTGAAAAGTTCTACTGTTGATACTAAGTTCATTACCAAGTGGTATTTAGGCATTGGGGGAGGTAATAAATGTACTGCTTAATCAGCATTCAAAGATACTTTTCACAAGAAAGTACACAAGCTGTACTTTTGCAAAAATATTGAATAAAATATTGTGCTGTATGTAAGCCCTTCCTCCTGCTCCTCTGTGCTGTTCACTAATATTGCAGGGCATTTCTAAGCATAAGAGGAATGCAGCTCTGGAATTCAGAATAGTCTCAAAGTGAGTGTATTAAAACAGCTGCATCCACACAGCTTAATTTGTATGAATGGCCTGTTATTGAGCTATATTGAGTCACTGTCGTTTGTCGTTAACAAATGTTTATTCTTTGATTGCTCCATTAAGTATTGGTATAGCTTGCAACTGGAGGAAGAAATCAGGAGCGTCCTCATGGCAACATTGATTTCTTTCTTGCAAGTCCATGTGTTGAGATGTTGGCTGCAAAAACAGAATGCAAATGACACTTTCAAGCAAAACATGCTATTGTCTTTGTCATTTTGATAATGAAGGAAATATTCTATTAAGATGTGTCAGTAAATTTTACATATTTCTTGGTTTTGATATTCTTCATAGCTTGAATCAGTGTTCAAAGACGTTGATGAGTTACCAGAAGAAGAGAAACTTATGAAGTTGTCAACACTAAAACTGAGGTACTTTACCCCAAGAGAAATAGCAAATCTTCATGGATTCCCTTTGGAATTTGGTATGTACTGCAAAACACCCATTTCTACATTATTCTTCAAAAATGCCTTTNATGTACTCTTTCAGGAGGTCATCTAGAGGGAAATTCTGAGTACTTAAAAAATCCTTTTTTTTTTTTTTTTTTTTTTTTTCCTGGGACTACTCCAATCTTTTTATTTTGCATTTTTTCAGACCTCTCAGCTCTTATCAATGATTGATTCTTGTTTGGCTAAATTTGAATTTCTCTAAAATTTCCACTAGTTTTTTCATGTTTTTTAAGAGCCAGCTTCTCTGGTGAGGTTTATCCTCATATGCTAAGAAGAAGGTTTTGGTGTGTGAAATGCTCTGTTAGTGCAGTGAAGGAATACCTTTGTTTAAAGTTGAAACTGTTTACTCAGCAGCCAGTGTTACTCACAACTGTGGTAAATCAACATATCCTGCCAGGTTAGGAAGTCTGTTTGTGGTTCTCAGTGTTTGAGCTGCTTGCTTTCTGCCTTCCACACATTTACAGCTGCTGATAGGGAATTTCAGATGATACAAATAGTTCTTTGTTGAGGAGTAACCAATCTATTAAGCCATCTCTATTTTCTAGACAAGGCAGCCCTTGGTCAGTTGCTTCATTTTCTAAGTGGTTTCATTTTTTGAAGAGGGAGTCAAGGAACAAGACTCAGCAGTATCAGTACACTGGATACACATCAACAAGAATTAAACCTGAAGTAAATTAATCAGAATTCTCCTTGTAAAAAAGGGCAATCAGGAAAGTGTAGCTGTTACTATCTGCTAAGAAACTGTCCTGTTGTCATGACATCAGATCAATTTATTGTCACTCAGCAACAAAAGCATCCATGGAATCATGGAAGGGTTTGTGAAGAGACCTTAAAGATCATCTATTTCCAACTCCCTTCCACTAGACCAGATTGCTCAAAGAGTAAGACAGCACTGACCTTGAATAATTTATTATATTTCACTTTGACTTCCTTAGTGACTTAGAGTTCTGAGAAATGTGACTTGTTTCTATGTATTTATTTCTTCCACAGTTTTAGTTTCTTATTTCATTTATTACTTGTTATAGTTGAAATTGATACATTTGGAGAACATTATCAAGGTTGCACAGTGAACCTAGAGTTGCCAGCACTAAGCTTATGTTTATGGGTATTTGCAAGCGTGTGCTGTATTGTAACATACCAACATGCAATGTTTTTTCATAGCCCCTCTTCTTTCATGAATCTGTTCTAGTTGCAGACAGCCTTTTAGTACAGCTCTGTTCCATATTCATGTAGGCTGATGTCAAGATACTTGAACTTAACAGAGCTGGATTTGGCTTACAGAGGCTTATCATGCTGCTCAAGGTCTCTTTTGAGTGCTAAATTGCCCATTTTATCTTTTTTAAATACAGCTGGAGTTTTTCTACTGTTAAATCAGTCTCTTCAACAATACTGAGAGGTGCAGTAGGGTTAATGTTGCTTGTATTTTACAAAGGGAGAACTGAGACAATGGAGAAATTTATGTTTGAAAGACTCCATTACTTTGGGATGAGCAGTTTGTGAAACCTGACTTTTATAATGTCATGGTGCTTGGAGTGATACTGTGCTTTCAGTTCAGAGCTCATATGCAGAGAGACTTGTGAGGTTCAATATTTTTTCAAACCAGAACTGAGCTCTGAAGACAAGTCAGGCTTCTGAATTTGAGGATCATCCAGATAATCACCATGTAACAATGTGTTCATTTAGCAGACCTGTCTTTTGTTGGTTGGGATTCCACCTCTTAGAGGAGAGTACCCTTTTGCCATAATTATGGCAGTTAGTATTATAACTGTTTTTTGTAGTTCCCTTCCCTCTCTATACTGCTTTTCCAACTTTGATGACACATAAAGCAAGCCTCTCTCTCATTCAGTGGTTTCCTCTCACATATACTCCTGAGTCATAGGCAGAACATGCATTTCCCCCTGCACTGAGTCACAAGTCTGACATTTCTTTGTGTTTGAAACTTCTCCCACTTTTTGCTTGAAAAGTGTTACTCCAGGCTGATAGAAATCTTTAGTGAATTTAGGTACTGTAATCATAGTTTCCTTTGAGAATTTGCAAACTCTGGATTTTTTTTTGAAAGTGGATATATTTATGGCTGCAGCAAAGGGTGTTGCCCTGGCAGCATTTCTCCCATGCTAAACTTCAAGTAATTGCAGTGAAATATGGTATTTTCAGAGCAGATGTGTTGTAAGTTCTCTGCTGCTGTGTTCTGTAGTGACAGCAACATTTAGGCTGAAATTTTCAAAACCAGGAAGCTTCGAATTGCACTCACTGCAAATATGTTATTGGTCCAGGATACTGAAGATTGAGGAAACTATAAGCTGAAAACCATGTGAACAGACTGTCAGGAGCTTTGTAGCAGATGCTGTTACCAGTGCAGCTACAGTATAATCAGAAGAAATGTGATTGTCTAAATGGTTCTGCATTTTAAGAAGTTGATGGCCTTTTCTAATATGTGAGGTCCAGAGTTAAAGTCATTGTTCATTCTTAACATGACCAGATTTATTTCTGCTTTTAACATCTAGATGTATAAATAGTAATTGCACTATAGTTCAATGAAATACTGCAGTCATTTGTCTTAGTCACTCTGGTGGGTCCCACAGCAATATCATTAAAAGTGAACAGAGCATTCGTGCACCTGTGACCTGCTTTCATGAGAGTGATGTCAGGATGTGTTTTCCATTTTTCTTATTAGTAATGTAGCTAGCTTTTAGGAAACAAAAGCCAGCATGTTGAGGAAGTACTTGCTGTTAAGACCTCAATGTTTTCAGATACTGTATGTGACATAAATGCTACAGTGAGAGCTGTGCAGCAAGTGCCAGCACACTGGGAGTTGTTGAATCTGACTGTTTGCTGTAGGCCACTCTGGAGCCAAGAAGATAGAAGGTGTTGTAACATTGAAAGACAATGTTAACAGTCAGGGGGAGGAGGCTTGGGTTAAAGGAAACCGTGAGTTTTGAAAATTAATTCTTGGCTTTCAAGTTGCCAAAAGGTAGAAGGAGAGATTCTGACATTTTGAAGATTCTGATAGGCTTCTTGGGCTGTAAGTGCATGTGTGTGTGTGTGCATAAATACATATTTATTTTCATATATGCTTTTAAAATGCTTTTATTCTGTACCTTATTCATCCATGGAATGTGAAAACTCCATCTAAGGAAATGTGTGTGGGAGTGCAAGTGAGTGTTCCAAAGACAGAAGAACGGTTGCCCAAATGTGAGTGCCAGGAAGCTGGGCAGAGTGGATGGAGCTGGCAGAAGATGTGTTTACCAAAGCAGTCCACATTCGAGGCATTAATAACTGGCAGAGAAGGATGGAACAACTCCTCCCAGACACCACCTCCTCCTCAGAGCCTCCTTTGGCTCAATAACTGTCCAACCACATTCTCTCCTGAGCTCTCTCTGGAAGAGAATTTTTTCCGAAGAGCTGTGAAAATTTCAAAGCATACATATCACTACTTGAACTCACAGTATGTTTGTGCGTCTGAACTAACTGGGGTGGTGATGACCTCTGAGTCAAAGTTAGGCGTTCCTTCTTAGGGAATGATGAAATAATTCAGTGTGGCCAAGTTTCAGCAGTTTTCTATGTGACCCTAACAGTTAAGTCACCACTGCTGTTCATCTTTCACTCAGGTTGAAGCAAATATACTTTACCTCACAGCTGGAGTAAGGTAAGAGTGCAAGCAAGGACAGAGCAGACCAGCTGGCTGCTCAAAACTGCTTCACTCTCAGGAGCTTGGTAGTCAGTACACAACACAGCCCTTTCACAATACCTGGGCTGGTGTCATTTTTACTGGCATTCCCTTCTTTCTGCCAGGCCATGCACTTACTATGTGAAGGGCATTTCTGATACTGTCAGTATTTCTGAGTGTGTTTTATGGGGTTGGCATTGAATTGTATGGAAAATTGTTCAACTGCTTGATCACTCACTTGCTCATTGTTTAGTCTGTACTGGTGGTATATTGCATTGAGAGACTTGTGATTTGCCTGAGCTGTTAGAGGGGATCATGTGGGAAGTATAATATAAAGCTTATTGAGAAGTGTAGTTTAGGCCATCTGCAGAAATGTCACATTTTCTTTCTGCTGTGACTGTGTTCTTCTGTGGATGTTATCTAGAGTAGCAGTTGTGCAGGGATTTAGTGCTGCTGCCCCTCCCTGAGACTGCTGAATGTTTTGAGCTCTCTGAAGGGAAGGTAGATCAGCAGTAGTTGCACAATAGGGGAATGTTTTGAAGCTTCTTGTGAAATCTTAGAGGTGGCAGTACTGGTAATAGAAGAACTGATACAAATCCAATGAATTGGTTGTGAATTGGTTTTGTAGCCTCGTGAATTTTTGGGGGGTGGAGGGAGGTTAAATCCTGCAATCTGTGATACCTACACTAAGAAATGTTGACTGAAAAAAAAGATTAGGCTAAAAAGTAGGAACAAACTCAGACTAGTGATGTTGCACTATATGTTTTTGTTCTAGGTTTTCCTGAAAAGGTAACAGTAAAGCAGTGCTATCGTCTTCTGGGAAATAGCCTCAACGTGCACGTGGTGGCAAAATTGATCTCCATTCTACTTGAATAATTTAGAACCTGAAACTGATGCATATGGACTGGTGACAGAAAATACTTCCGTCTTTTAGGAGAAAGCTGATGGAACCTGGACAAAAGCCAGAGCTTACCAAGATAGTTGTTCAGACATTTTGCTGAAGAGTTTTGATATATTTTTAATAACTTGCATAGATGATGAATTTGAACTGTATAGGTGTTTTATTTAAGTGGCAGTTTACCGGACTTAACTTGCTTTATTTAAATGGGTTTTTTTTTAAATTTGAAGAATGAAAAATAGCAGCATATGCAAATATTTTCATTAGAGAGAATAAGATTATTTTATTTTATTTTTATCTTGAAGCCATTTTTTCAGTACTGTGTGCAACTGTGTCAAAGCTGTTTTAATTAGGTGCAGAGACCAAATTCTACATGTAAAATGTCTTCATGTTTAAATGTAAATAATGCATTCTGAAAAGATTTACTGTATATATGATCTGAAATTTTGATGTGATTTTTGTAGCTCATGAAACCAATAAATTCAGTATTTTATATACCATTTTTAAGACATAGTGTTGTTCTTTATGGTTGTCTCGTCTTCTTTAAACACTTGTAGATTCTGGAACCCAACTATATTTGTCTGGAATGATTTGTTTAGGTGCAGCTGAATGAAAATACTGCAAGATTATCACAGGCCTGACAAAACTTTCCTGTTTCTTTTCTATTATTCAGGATAAGATCATTGCTCCTTACCAAAACCTACATGTGAACAACATTAAAAAAAAATTAAAACTTCATGTTTAGGCCTCTGTGACATAAGAACTAGAGAAAAAACTGGAGGTTGCACAGCACCTCATAGAGCTGGACTCAGTGGGTTTGTAATCAAGTCTTGTGAGTTCATTACCTCTAAAATAATAGAGAAAATGATGGGAAAAACTGAAAGCCCTCTAAAGAAGCATATATTCTAGTTGTTTCCTTTCTTTGGGATTTTCCCGTTGGTATCTAGATTAAAAACAGCTTGAGAGAGGAAGAGGTGAGATGATACTTAGTATCCTTAGGGAGATTATGTGCCAGAAAACAGAAGGATTTTAGAGTTGATCATAGTTCCTGTGCACCTAAGCAGTAAGTTAAAGTTGCCAATCCTGAAAATGACTGAGTTTTCCTCCCCCTCTCCCCCACACATGGGATGGCACAGGAACGGTCATGGTATGTTTCGTCTGGCTTGGTAGCGCAGGAGAAAGTGAAGACCATAGAGAACAGAACTGCTGTAGAGATGCTGCAGCTACTTTCATCCACTGTAGTCCTGCAAACAATTTCAGAACGAATTTATGTAAATAAATTCACACAGCTTTTTCTTATGCTGACTCCTGCGTATTTCTTCAGTCTTGATTTGCATGTTGCTTGTGGACTGGTAAACCAGGAAAAGCTTGGATTGACCTACTTCAGCCTGTCTGATTCTCCAGCAGCACATTGACCACTTGGGCTGTTCCAGTTGTAAAAGAAATGGAAATGGTTTCTCCTGAAAGTGCTCTGGACAAAGCCCTAGAGAAGGATGAGGTTGGCCTCTGTCCTCACCTGGTCACTTGTACTGAAATAGTAAAAAAGTACTGCTGTGCCAGCTACTAAACTGCAAAGAGCAGGTGTGGTTTCGACAGTGAACATGGTTACCTATACACATAAAGGTTATTGTGTAGATTTATCAGCCAGATCAATAACTATTAGCTGTATGGTTCTGTTCTTGGGAGATATGTGGCAGTATGAAGATCTATTGCTATCTATATCATTGTTAATATGTTCCAAACATTGGTATGAAAGCTATATCAATTTGATGTATAAATTGGAATTCCTTCTGCTAAACCGTGTAAAACATATCTATATTCTGCTTCACTGTAGTAGTATTTGGAAAAATATTACTATTAACAATTAATTTTCAATTCCTTTATGTGTAGAACGCATCCTAATGCTTTATATGCCACTTGTAAGTTAGCAGTGTGGAAGTGTAAATTGAAACATCTAGCTGTACCTAACACTTGATACAGTAATACAGAGCCTTTTCCATATTGACAGTGAATTTTAATTCAATGTGATTGTGAAGACTGAATCTGTTTGCTAATTTGAGCTGTTTCTGAAGGAAAAAAAGTTGAAAGAATTCAGGGTTGTAAATGCATTTTTGTGTTTTACCCCTGCTAACCCTGTAATACTGGTGCAGCTAAATTGAGTGACTGCTGCTTATCCCCTTGGTTTGTCATTAATAGACTGGTTTACTGGGTTCTGTTGGGTTGTACCTGCTTGACCTCACTTGATGATCATGTTGCTTCCTTTTCCAAGCAGTCTCCTAATCCTAAGTACTTTGCAGCCTACATCATTGCTGTACTTTGCAACTTCAGCTTAAGCATTTTCACAGCAATGAGATGTGATTACAAAAGCAGCTGAAAGGTGAAGAAGTAAAATCTGGAAAACAGCTTTGGAAAGGGAGGGAGATTACCAGAACCTGATTTTTTATTTTGTACCCAATTCATTTGCACATCTTAATTACATTTCATTATCTGAGTGAGGTGATGTGGCTGTGTTCCCTGAAATTTGAGAATTTCCACTGAGAAAAAGGGTATCATATTTGGTGGTGTTATATTTGTGTAGTCATTTTTGAAGCTTGCAGATTGACTTACAAAAATTCTCCCCTATACCAGCTAGTTTGTATCTGAGTAAATCTGGGGTTTCCCTATACTCATGAAGAAACCTGTCTAACAGGAAAATTACTAAAATACCCTTTTTAAAACACAGTGAGTTTAAGTATCTTTTGATGCTTGAAGTGGAGGGGCATCTTTCCATGCGGTGAATGTAAGACTCCTGCCCAGAGGTTTTTTTATCTCACTTTTGACTGATCTCTCCTGGGAGAATTATAAGGATTTTCAGGAATTTCTGTATTACAGTCTAGGAAAAACATTGATTGGTGATAGTTATTTCTTAAATTTAGACAAAGGAAAGCCTTTTTTTGTTTTGACAGAGATACTTCAATAGAAATCTGAACAGGCCCAGTGCTTCAATGACTATAGAGTTCTGATTTAGCAGTTGTTGCACATTTCTAAAGTAAATGGAAAAATTAGAAAATACTTGTTACATCTCAGGGTTGAGCTATTCATTTCTCCTCCTTTTGGCTCTATTTGTCTGCTGTTCATACTAAAGTTTAACATTTGAATTTTTGTGTAAATACTGAGTTATGTTTATTTTCCTTAGCAGTTTAATGTATATTGTCTCCTATGTGTTTACAACCACTTTAGCATTGTATTTTTTTCTACATGGTGTTTAAAGAACATGACATGTTAGTAAGGATTTGGAGGAGATGAAGTAATAATTGTCTAAGAGCACTAGTTATTTCTGAGCAGCCTTATGTAAATATTGTATAAAATTGAACTGATCAAAGAAATATCCAAGGAAAAATAATGTGAAACCATAAAAAAAGTAGACACACAGCCCAGAATTAATTCCAGTAGCCATTTTCCCTTTTCCTATGCAAATATGAGTATTGTAGTGTTACAACCTCATTAGGGGAAGTTTATGAAATACTGAGTAGTGATAATATATCAATTTAAATGTTATTACAAAGAGCAGGACAAGATTTGTGTAATTTTTGCCTTTAGTTGATTGTAAGGTTTGGGGAATTTATACAGCTGTTAAATAAAAGAAACAGTGCCCCAGGAGGGCCAGGCAGCCGTTGGTGAGGGCAAGACAATGGGATTGTTCTCTTCGACTTTCCTCTGCCTGGCCCTGTTGACAGTGGGAGGAAGCTGAATGAGCAATCTTGTAAGAGCTCTGGTGAGACAAGAAACAGAGTTGGAAAGGTTTAAATCAACTGGAACACAACACTTCTGGTGAGAGAGTTGTTGGAACGAATGTCAGATGGCCACTCTGGTTGGATGCCCTTCATTATGACTTGGGAAACTGCAGCAAAAAAGTTCCTAAAATCTCCTCCAGGGAGGAATGTCTCAGATTTTAGATGCAGGAATACATCCTAAAATCCCAGCTTCAGTGAGAGCATGTTTATCTTGTGCTTTTGTCCATGCACTGTTTTAATTCAAATATTTTAAATTGCCACTTGGCATTTGGAAGCAAAGCATGTTGATGGTACTGGTGTATTTTCTCATATGTAGATAGCAATAAGTAGTTTTGATTAGTTCAAATGTTTGCCTCTATATATTTTCAAAAATAAACTAATCTCATTCTGTTTGTAAATAATACACTTAAAATGGGATTCTTCTCAGAATTAATATTTTTATTGGCATTTTCACTGTATATTGACCATAATTAACATATGGCATTACTCATTCTTTGCGCATGTGTTATAAGGTAAAGCTTGTGGAGAAGGAGAAGATGGGACAAGTTCATGTAAGAAAAATCCTTTGAGAGTACTGGCTAAGTAAATTTCTGACTGAAGAAGTTCAGGAGCTGCAAATTAATGGAGGCCAAGGGAGTACCTGGGAGAGGTACTGTATGTGCTCACCCCTTTGTCTACCCTTCATTTCCTCTCTGTTTTTGGCCACTGTTGGAGAGTGACCTGGATGATCCACTGACCTGCACAGGTGTTTTCTTGCCCAGGATGATGACTCTTACTGCTTGTTTTGTATGGTGACAGAATGGCAGTACTTGTAACCACAGCATCAACACACAGCAAATGCTTTGCAGGCATAGCTCAGACTGAGCTTCTTGGTAAAAGCCAGCAATACAGAATAGAATGAATCTGGGGGAGGTTGTGCAGCCAGGTCTATTCATGGCTTTGGGGTTATTAGTGAAAAAGGGTGGCTATGCAAATGGAAGTCCCTAAAAATAACTCCAGTGTATGTTAAAGTGACTGGAATGTGTTAAAGGGACTGGAATAATCAATAGAAAAGAACAAAGCCAATACAACTGACTGGAAGCTTTTCATTTGCAAATGAAAATGCTAATTGCAAAAAAGAGTGAAATAGAGAATAGGAAGCATCAAAGTGGTTAGTGGTTTACAAAAAAATGGTGTATAGGAAGAAAAACCAGAAAGAAGAACTAAAATGAGAGTCTCATAAAGAAAGTAAAAGCTAATATGTTAAATATTATTTGTAATAAAGGAATCCAGGGAGAATTTGAACAGTAGATCAATTTCACCTTAAGTAGTTAACTAAATCAAGATGCTTATCTTTGTCATTTGCTGTTAAAAACTGAAAAACTCGATTTTCTGACCAGGTAGTTTAACTTCATTAGCAGGTAACTGATAAACTTCATCAGCTGTGTTGGGGAAGCAGAATCTTAAACAGGTGTCAGAGGGCAGAATGCTGAATAGGAGAATCCCTAAGGAGGGGTGTGGGAGATGGAGGCTTGCAGCAGCTGCAGCCCCTGGGGAAGGTGCTGTGGCCATAAAACTCTCCAGACACTCATGAAGAGTGGGAAGGAACTGATGATAGTTGTTTATAGGTAAGGAGCAGCAAGGACAATGTTACTTTTCAGTCATCCATGTTTGATGTAAACCCTATGGTTACTCATCTGTTGCACAGGACCTGTTACCAACTTTGTGCTTGATTGTGTCAGAGGTGTAGGGACACACAGGAAATTTTGCGTTCAATATAGGGCATTGGTTTATACCATGAATTTGCACAGTTATATGGAAGTAACAGTATAACTTCATATGTTTTGTGTCTCTTTTGAACACTAGAGTATTATTAGAAAGAGGAAAGATGAAGGAGGATCCAGGGAAGTGAAGACAGAACTACTGGGAGATATGAGCTCAGCTGAGGGGAAACCTGTGTAAATGTGCTCTACTTGGTATTTAATCAGCAATGGACTGGATTTATAATTATTTGGAAACATTTAAAGTGGTAACATTGAATAGCAGGGTTTTGTTTTGGTTTGGTTGGGGTTTTTTGGGGTTTTTTTTTTTGGTTTTTGTTTGTTTGTTTGTTTTTTTAATCTGTAAGGGAAAAAAAAGATTTTTTTTTAAGTCTTCCATTAAAAGATTAGCCAGGTTCGGATTCACACCAATTGCTGCTCTTCCTCTGTTTAAACAGATAACATTGTCAAAAACTCATGTCATGTCCATGCATTTGAGTTACTTCCTAGAAATAATTAATGTGTGTTGAATTTTTGGCCATGATTTGAGTCAACTCTTGTCTTCTATACCAGGGTCTTTGCATTGCAGGCACATACTGCAGGAGAAATAGAGGAATGCCACCATTTCATTTCCCACAGCTCCACAAGCTGGTGGTAAGTTGTAGTCCCTGCTAGTACAGGATGAACTTCAACCAGAATTAGAGACAAACACTCCATTACTCTTGCCAGATCTGCACTCAACCTATGCTCTTTAGAGCTGTTTTCTGAGCCTTCATCTTAGGCAGGTAATGAATGACCTGTCCCAGGAGGAGAGGTTCATGCCAGCTCTTCTTGTTAGAAAGAACAGCCCTTATCCTTGTGCCAGACATTTGCATGTTTTCCATTATGTTCCTCCAAAAATGATGTCTCAATCCAATATATTACAGTAAACTTAGAAGGTGTAGACCTATTTCTCTCCTTAAGAAGGTTTATTTGGCCAGCCTAAGGTGCATTCACTAGGAATAAAGACTAAATTAACTAAAATCTGGAAGGTCTAATGAAATGGAAAACAATGTGTCATGCAAATAGGTGGGTGTCCAATATCCTCTTTCCTTCCTATAATTAGTGCATAGTCAAAATCAGCTGGTCCTTAGGCCAACCATTTTCTAAGTTACAAAGCCTGCAGAAAGAGAAAGTGAATTTCTTGTTCCTTGAATTACCAGCCTTGTCTTAATCCTTTATGGTTTATTGCTCACTGGTTATTGGTTTATTGGAGTTAAAAAGTTGGAAAGGGGAGCCTGAATCGAAGGCTGACAGGCAGTGAGGAAAGAAGCAGTGCATACACAGTGTGCAAAAGAAATGAACAGAGGAAAGGAAACTGTGGCTTTGTGGGCCACAGCTGAAGGCCAGGGTGGAACCTGTCAGCATACAATGGACTTTGTGGAAGTGAGTTCCTGGAGTACACAGACATTCGGCCAGCTTGCTATGGAGTGTGAGTGTAGTTGGCCCAGAGTTTAGTCAAGTTGACATCCAACTGACAGTTACACAAACTCAGTAAACTGTTAAAGAGAAAATCAAAACAAAAAGAGAAAAAATCTCCCCCAGACAGACCTCAAAATCGACAGGAAGAATGTTAATGAGCACCAGTTTAATGGACAGTACCAGGATACCCAGAGGCAGAAGGTGTCCTGTCGACTAGACAGAAACGTTGATAATTTGTTTATGTTGACCTATTCCTGAACAGAGGTTTCAGAGCGAAAAGAACAATAGTAAATATAAAAAAGGTGGAGAGACAAATTCTCGATTGATACAATTGTGACAGTTTAGGTCCGATCCAATGGAGCAGTCATATTTCCAACAACTAAGGACACAATTCTGTATTTTTATGGAAATATTATCCCTCATGTTGGTAAAGGACAACACATGGAAAATTCTCCTTGTTACTCTGTTCTGGCAGGAACTTTTCCTCCTCTGACAGGAGCTGTCCTCCTTCTACCTCACCAGTAGGTACATGGGATGGGCTGTCTCCTCTGGGTTCAGGAGGAGCTTCACTGCCACCCTTCCAGATCCCAGCACTGACTGTTGGGTTAACCTGCAATCACAGCCAGTGGGAGCACGAGGGACATGGTCAGCAGGCTGGTGCTGTTCTGAATTCCAAGGTAAGTTTATGAAAATACAGTTAATAAAATATAGTACAAATCTGGGTTTTGGAGAAATGGTGGGATACAGCTTAAGACACTACAGTATTCACAGTAAAGATCACATTATCTGTGGCAGCACTAAAATATTAGCTATCCTGACTTCACATTCATATTCCCTTTTTGAGATGACATTAGTATTTTTTGTCACCCCATTCAATTTCTTCCCAGGTTGTTTTGAGCTTATAATGCTTCCATCTGTGAAAGCTGTAGAGTTCATTCAATCCCCCAGCCCCAGGGCAGGTTCCACATATATGTGGGACATTTGTAGGTGACAAGTACAAACTGGAGCAGAAAGAAAGACTGGGCAGGGTTAGAAGCAGGAGCTCCATGCAGGAAGGTCTGGGCCTTAGAGGATGCTGGTGTTACCAAAGAGCAAGAGCAGCTACAGCTGTTCCTACTCTTCTCAGTTGAGTTTTGAAATGTGAGCAACCTGAATAAGATGTCTACTAAGCAAAAAGAAAAATCAAAAAGAATGGTAGTGGACCTGGACATCAGGGAGCTCCTAGCGTGAGGAAAGAAAACACACACAGAGCTCCTCTAAGTAGGAAGAACAAAGCATAGCAAAGTCTTGTGCAAAAGGAATATGGAAAGTCTGGCAAAAGCAAAGGGAAGGTGGGACATGGAATCTCTCATGGCTTTCAGCAGCAACAGCCTGAGCCTCAGCATCTGGGGACTGAGTCACCCTTGAGACAGAGCAACCATATTCGGTTAAAATTGTACTTTGCTGTTGTAATCCATGGGATGCTGTTCAGTACCACTGACTTGTTTGTGTCATCTGCCCAGTAAATTACTGACTGGAAGCTTCTCTTTCAATACAAATGTTCCTTGCCAGCTACTGTGGGTTTTACATTTGGGGTTGGGGATTTTTTTTTGTGACAGTTTAGGTCCTTTGGTGCTGCCAAATAATCTTTCCTTCGCCCCTGTGGTGCAGCATGTGGGAGAGCACTTTCTGCAGATTACAAGGTTCTCAGGGACACAGGGGTGCTCAGCTGTACAAAGGGCAAAGACATAGTGATAAAATACAGGCAGATTCCATTTAATGATCTCTGAAAGCTCGTGAATCCACAAGACAAAGGGAGAAAAATGCATTTAATGTCTAAAGGATTTGCATGCTGTCAATCTTTAATTAGGTATCTGAGATAAAGTTCACCCTTGCAAGACAAGACAGCAGAATGGGCACCTTGTGAACAAGGAGCTGTGTGAGAGCAAAGGGCATCTGGGCTCACAACAGCCCAATCCAGCACTGGAGCTTTCACTTCAAGCACAGGACAGCTGGAGGAGAGAGCAATGCTTTGGGCTCCTCCTGCTCCTGGGCTTGTAGTTGTGTTATTGTTACTTACTGGATTGAGCTGTGACCAAAACCACCATGAAAAAAAGAGGCAGAGAAGAGCCACTTATGATGAGCAGTAAGTACCATTGCTTGCAAATGCATGTGTTGGTATGGTGGCCTCTGAGTGCTGGTAATGGGAGCAGAATGGCTTTACCACAGCCCTATTTTACACACTCTTTGGCAGGTATGTGTAACTAAATGTTCTCTTTATTTTTTTTTTCCAATACACAACAGGCCTCGTTTATCCTCCGAGCAGGGTAATTTAGTGTTCCATGTTGGCTCCAGCAAAAATATTGAATTTCGAACTGGACCACTGGGGAAAGTAAAATTTAACGAAGAAGACCTTGCAGAACTTTTTAGTCAGGTAGTACAGTTATTTTCCCTTAATATTTTTTCCTTTTCAGTTCTAGATATTAATAGTTAAATTGTTTTTACAAGTGTTTGATGTGTTTTGTATTTTATTTTATATTATCTATATCAGCATTCTAATATGAAAGTATTAGACTGCTGTAAAATAAAGTAATTGTAAAGTAATCATGTCATCACAAAAGATAATGAAAAGATTAAATTGTATATGTAGTAGAGCTCTCTATTTACGTGGACTTTATAATAGTAAAGTTATGCAAGGACTAAACTTTCCTAAGCTTTTGAAAAGTCAAAGTTTGTTTCACATTATCTCTGTTGTTTAACTTTAGGTTAGAGAGAGTAGCACAGAGATTCAAGAACTTAAAAAAGCCAGTGGTGCCTCACAGAATGTATCCCAGCAGATTACTCAGCTGACCTCCAAGGTGAGTCATACCTTCATGTTATCCTCCTCCAGCATTCCCAGATTTCCATTCCTCACACTAATGTTAAACAACCTGATTTGTTTTAGTGTTTCTGGACCCAGTTCAGGGAACTGGAGTAGAGTCCCTATTTAATATCAGCTTGGAGTCTGTGTTTAATTTTGAGACATTTATTCAATAACACTGTAGACAATAGAAATATTTCTGTAAACCCCCCCCCAAAATTTCCAGTTACCATGATTCTTCTTTGTTCATTGTCAGCGTCTGTACTGCCTATATCCTCTAATATTTATGGATAAATTCTAGAAATGGACCGTATATGTTTTCATAGTTGTTACACAGACATCCCATTCCATGGATGGAATGGGCTATAGGGGTTTGCAGTGTAAAGAAAAGACCAATGCAGTAGTTCAGTCACTTCCCTGCTCCTGAAAATTTTTTCCATGAGAAAAATTTAAAAGGAGTACTTAAGTGTCTTTTGTTACAGTGTATTCACAAGTTCCTCATAAGAAAATATGTTATAGTGTTAGAGACCTTCCTTTACGGAAATTGTGCTAATATGTATCCATCACATTCTCTGATTCGGTGTCAGATTGCTGTTTGTGGTTACAACCCTCTGAGGTGTGGAGATCCTTATCTTGGCTTTCGGTCGCTGTCCCAGACCTCCGTCCTTGTCGTGCGTGTAAGGACCCGAACAGTCCCACAGGAATAAATACTCACATTCTTGGTTTTCAGCACCTGAATACAGCGTTGCAAGGCTGAGTTTTGCCTTGTGGATATTTAGGCTGTCATTTTTTGAACTGCCAGACACACCAAAATCTCAGTGAATGTGGCCTCATTTGGACGTGACTATCACCTGGTTTCCCATACAAGCTGTTCTCTTTTCTCAGAGGAATATATTTTGTGAGTTTACCAGTATCCAGCAAGTACCTCTGTGGTTATTCTCATACTAAGCACAGTGTAATTCACGTTTCTTTTGCAGATCCTGAATCTTGATAACAAACTTCAAAGCTTACAGCAGGTAAGTAAATGGGAAGCAAACTGGAGATCAGAAAAGAAAATATCAGCCCCAAGTAAATAAAGTGAGGTTTCAATGATTAAACAGCTAAATGATTTCTTTCCTCTCATGCATTCCTCAGGAAAACTTTTTTTTGGTAACACAAGGTAAAAAAAAGCACCAAGATTTGTGGAGGAGGTGATATGCCTTCTTACAAAATATAAACTATGTAGGAGCCTGCATTTCTTAATGGAAAAACAGTTGTACATTGAAGAACAACAAGTAGATTCCAAGGAGAAGTAAACTTTTCCTTCCCTGGTCTGTGAAGACGAAGACCAGAAACTCAAATTGGATTTTTTTATTTTGCTGGAACTAAGTTTCAGCTGTCACCTGCTTCTCCTTTGAGCTTGTGACAAGCCGGACCTACAGGTGCCAGTAAAAACAATTGTCAGATGAAGTACCTGTGGAATCAAAAAGACAAGGTAACCCTCCATCTAGACTCCCAGTCTGCTGCTGAAGAACAGTCTCTATTAATATTTACTTTTTACAGGGCTTTTCTCATCCTAGTGTTTGGCTATTCTGTGTATGAGCAATTACAGCATCTTTATTTTGTACAGGGATAAGTGAAATAGCTCAAAACTTTTACAAATCAACCTTACTGAAAAAAATTAGAGGGGGAATTCAAGAAAGAATTTGGGAAAGAAAAGGAAAAAGAAGGTTTGTCTTGAAAGTAAATGCTAATAGAACACCAGCTAAGCAGAAACCTTATTTTCTACTCTTTTCTGGCATTTCAGGATATCCAGAGGAGAGCCTGCAGTAGTAACCCCTGTAAGAACTCAGGGACTTGTGTAAATTCATTGGATGGTTTCTTTTGCCTCTGTACAAACAACTGGCAGGTGAGTCTTTAGCCTTCTCAACTACAGAGTGTGTATCTCAACTGTGAGACTGCACCTAGGTTAGGGTGATTGCCACCAAGCACAGAGTGAGACACACTGAACAACAGAGCAGCAGCATCACTCATTGCTTGGAGAGCCACGTGTTTGCTTCTCAACAATATCAATATATATGTGTAAAAAAAGAAGCCCAAAGCATTGGGCCAAACCCTGAGCTGTTGCACACAGGCAATGGCCCATGAAGTCAGTGACCCTTGGCAGTTCCCACAGCAGAGAATTAGTCTGGTTTCTGCTGAGCACTGAACTGAGCTGCGTGCCTTGCTGTTGACCTTACACAAGGATAGAGAGAGACTGGGGGAAGGGGTAGATATTTATTCAGTCTTAAACAAGTAAGACAAACAGGGGGTGTAAACAATCAGTGCCATTCTGAATTTTTTAAATCCAGAGACTTTACTAGAAAATGCTTTAATGGTGCTATTATGTGCACCAGAAATGGAAATGTTATATCTTCTTCTCAAAGGATTTCAACTTAAAAGTTATCCTAGCAAGATTTTGGTTAAAATTGATGTGCTTTCCTAATAGAAACAGTTTATAAGAAAATTTTCTGAGTCTCTTTCTAGTTGGAAAGTGAGGGGATAACAAAAATGTGCTGTTCATATGCTTTCTACATCAGAGATATTTTATCCCCATCTGACTGATAGCAAGGGTCACAGAAATACAGCTGAAAAGTAAAGTTTTGTTATTGTGTTTCATAAGGGAAGCTGTGTTAATAACAACCCAAGGTTTGTATATCTTTGAAAACTACATTAAACACTGGGTCCCTGGTTTGCTTCATTTCTCAGTTATTTGGAAAATAAACTGGTTTTCTATTTCATCTTAGGGCCCCCTGTGCTCAGTGGATGTTAATGAATGCCAGATTTTTGCTGGAACAGAATTAGGCTGCCAGAATGGAGCCACTTGTGTGAACACACCAGGCAGCTACAGGTAACTTCTGAAAACTAGATACAAATATCCCATGTAGAATACTCTGCTATTTTTCTACCCCATATCATGCCTGCAGAACAAGTTGTAGAAATAAGTCTGTTTAATATCTATGCACTGTAACCCCTTGAGTCTGGGAGCATATAAAATCCTTACTGCACTGTACACTGAGCCCATGGCAGACACAGAAAGGCCTCCAAAGCCATTGCCTGCTTTGACACAAGAAGAGCAGGAGCCAGCTCCATCACACAGCCCTGCCAGAGGAGAAGGCTGCAAATTGAAGACTTGCTCCAGTGACCCCCCTCTGTTATAGGTGCAGCTGCTTTAATGGCAATTTCCTTCACCATGGGGTGTAGCTGGGGCAGTGAGAGGCTCATGCAGCTCTGTAACCAGCATTCACCAACGTGCCCACAAAGTACAGCCACGTTGCCATCCCTCTGCTATCACCTACCCTTGAGATCAGAGGGAGTCAGGAGATGAAGGAGGTGATCAGCCTTGATCACTGGCATTCCCAGCACACTCATTTGATCAGAGCAGGGTGCTAATAACACCAGGATCATGGGTTCAATCCCCATGAACCATGTCTCAGCAGGCACTGCTGAGACAGCAGCAGAGCAAGGAATGCACAGTGCTGCCAGGTGGAAAGGGAGGAGAAGTGCTGTCTGCAGGCTTCTGACCAAGGGGGTGCCTGGGTTGCCTGTGTGCTGGGCCCCACACACAAGCCCCTGGAGCATATTCTTCTCTGGCTGTGCCCAACTCCTTAGGAAACATGCTCTTGCTTACAGGGCAAGCCAGCCTGAACATTTTGTGTCTTATTCTCCAAAATGTCAAATAATCTGGTAAATAAATAACTTTCACATATAATACAAAGCTATCCCTGTGCAATGGGAACAAGCATGCTGGAGAGCATGCCACAGCTTTCTGCAAAGCATTTTGTCTCCTGCTTCAGCATGGAAATCTTAGCCCCCACAAATATTTGCTTGATGTAACACTGGCTTACAGTGCTTTGTCAGTTCTTGGAAGAACCTCAAACAAAGCAAATTCTCCTGTAGTGCTCCTCATGCTTCAGCACTAACAGAGTCTGCAGAGGTGTCACTGGTGCATGATGCATCCTGTAAGCTTCACCTTGATTTTAAAGGATGTTTCTAGCTTGTCTGCAACAGATATTTGTCAAGGAAACAACACGAAGCAATCTGTCTTTATTTGTTTCTTATTGTTCTCAGAGGAGTACAGGTGTGTGACTAAATTACGGTTTAAGGTCTGTTGTTCTCACAAGCATTGTCATTGTGTTAGTACAGTCACAATTCCCCAGTTTCTTCCATGGTGTACTGCTTGTCCTCCTTGGTACTTGCTGAATCAATGCTTCATGAAAGGAACTAAGACCTCTTCTTAAGTCATCAACACCTTAATATTACTGCTTTTGCATCACACATTCAGGATTGTTATATAGTCCCTTCCCCAAGTCCACTGTACTATCTTTAGTCTCCTTTCACAAACTGTCTCTACTTATTTCTGAGTGCTCCCCAAATATTAAATCCATCCCCACGCAGAGCATGGACATCTCTTTTCAGCAGCTGTGGGGACATTGCTGGTAAGCTTTCTGGGGCTCAACAACCCAGGTCACCCCACTAATGCTCTGGCATAGTTATATACAACACTGTGGACTGCGGGGAAATAAAAAGGTAATATTTGACTTTCCGTAGCCTGTAGAGATAATACCAGGTAATGGGAAGTACTGGATTATGTACCGTGAAATGGAACATAATGCAGTCTTCACCCCTTGTTCATATTCTTTGCCTGCTTTTCCTGTAACTCAGAAAAGCTGAAATATGAGGAAAAAGAGCAGGTATCCAGAAACACCTTCCTCAATTAGAATTTTAAAGAGACATTGGATGAAAGGCTGTAAAAGTCCCCATGTCTATCAGACCTCTGTGTCACAGCCAAAGTGACAGGAGCCTCATCACAACATGCCATGAGTCATGTGAGAGAACCACGGCAGTGCCAAGCACCAGTGCATCACGATTTGGCTGAAGTGCCTTGCAATGTGACCTAATTCTTGAAGCTCTTCTCTGAGAAACTTCAGATGGGTAGCAGATTAATCTTTGCCAGAGTAGACAGGAGACAATGTCATTATTCTCCTCCTTTGGAGATGGTCGGGTTGCCTTGTTGTGTCCTTTGAAGTGGAATATGAAGCTCTGAATGTACTTTAAACATACAAAAGTTATCTGGTCAGCTGTTGCCTCTGTGCTTTCCCAGGCTGAGCTGCTGCACTGATGGGAAGGTGTTGTTCTGCTTGCTGTCTCTTACAGTAATGAACACGCTGTCCTGCACTGCAGACTGCAGTTAAGCATTAAGCTGTAGTGGGTTTTTGAAGCCTAAGGTCATGTGGGTTGCTTGTCCTGGGTGTACTGTTTAGTTACCTGCAATTGGCTTATCAAACTGCTGTTTCAGCTGAGCATGTGACACGGTGGAAGGGAGAGCAGCCACTTATTTTATATAAATTGCTCCAAGGTCCAGGTCAGCTGCATTGGAATACCCTGATTCCAATTCTTCAGAGAAATGCTTTTACAGAGCATTTTTCATTAGGCAGCTTAAAAGCATTCCAAGAAGAGTGCATACCTGCCATATGTCTCTGCAAGCTGCAGACATTGCAGTGTGTAACTTGAATCTAAACGAGAGTCTCCCTGTCATTTTGTTAAGAATCTAGTGATCTGATAGGAGGTTTTCTGTACATTTATAGCTCTTCCAGTTGTATTTCAGAGCCTCACATTTTGTCTGTGTGGAAATAAAGAGCCAGAGAAAAGGGAAGTATTATCCAATAGCTTAGGAGTTCCTGATTTCAGTTCCACCACATATGTATAATGCTGTTACTACGCTCTGCCCTATAATTACGGAATCACAGAATTTCTAGGTTGGAAGAGACCTGCAAGATCATCGAGTCCAACCCATGCTGTAACACCTCAACTAGACCATGGCACTGAGTGCCACATCCAGTTGTTTTTTAAACACATCCAAAGATGGTGACTCCACCACCTCCCTGGGCAGGCCATTCCAGTACTTTATCACTCTTTCCGTGAAAAACTTTTTCCTAATATCCAACCTATATTTCCCTTGATGCAGCTTGAGGCTGTGTCCTCTCGTTCTGTCTGTTGTTGCCTGGAGAAAGACGCCAACCCCCAGCTGTCTACAGCCACCCTTCAGGAAGTTGTAGAGAGTGATAAGGTCACCTCTGAGTCTCCTTTTCTCCAGGCTAAATAACCCCAGCTCCCTCAGTCTTTCTTCGTATGGCTTGTGTTCCAAGCTCCTCACCAGCCTTGTTGCCCTCCTCTGGACGTGCTCAACTAACAATGTGATGCATGTGGCAACTTTCAGACCAGATCCTCTCAGTAAAATGCCTTCTTTCAATCTACTACTTTGTTCTTCCTGCTCCACCAACCACAAATGCCACTCCTTGCCCACCACACATCCCTAAAAGCTGAGATGCTGCTGAGACAGCAGCTGCCCATTGTTGTGATGTGGGGGTGAAAGTACCCCACTCTCTAGGACAGGCCAGACATGGCATTTCTGCATAGTGCTAGAGGTGGGGTTTTAGGCACCTGGCATCATATGATGGTCATAACTGAAAAAGGAAGTTTAGGTGCTCTTTGACTGAAATGGGGGGTTCCATGCTCATGTTTTGTTTAAGTCTTATGTTAGACTTTTATTTTTCTGGATTTGTGCTTATGAATGTAACAAAAGGCTGTAGATTCTTCCATAGGGCCTGACAAGTTTCAAATGATTCTTGAGTCTCTGCTGAACAGGAGATATGCCTCTCTGCAGGATTATTAGCAGGATTGTCAATATAGGTAAATAGATGTGTTTTGTAAGGAACACCCCATAACGTGGAGAATGGCAATGAACAATTTTTAACAGTGGTAGAAAGACGGAATTTTGATTTTTCTTTCCACTTTCACTATTAGCTGCTCCTGTACTCCGGAAACCTATGGGCCTCACTGTGCCTTGAAGTTTGATGACTGCCAGGAAGGATCTGAGACGCTCTGCGAGCATGGCCTCTGTGTAGATGAAGAAAGGGATCAGCCCAACAGGGTAAGGAACAATGTATAAACTTCACCACGCAGCACAGCACGAATAAGCAGCAAATACTGCTGAGCATGACAAAACTGTGCAGCATGAGCTGCTGCTGAAAAACAAGAAAGGTCACTATACAACATAACAGCCTCTCTGTTGTACCAAGGGTGGCAAAAAGAATCAAAAATGTCTTATGCCTTGTTAGAGGTACTTGTTACAGTGTTATATCTACTACTACATCCATAGGGAGCTCGGAAATATGTTTTTTGTAAGTCAAAGTCTTATTTGAAATATAATATTCTTACTGTTCATTATTTTGGGAGAATTAAGTTGCTAGGATATTTTACTGCTTAAATGATTAAGAAGGACAAAAATCATGAATATTATTTTTCTTGAGAAAAACCATACCAGTGGCACCATAGTGCCAGAGGCCTGGAAGCTGCCAGAGCTGCATGGTGACTGGGTGGCTGCTGCTCATCTTTGGTGCTCCTCAGGGTCAGCTGGATGTGGTGTCTGACTCCAGGCCCAATCTTTCCAAGCTTGTGCACTGGCTGGATGCTAGCACACGCTTGAGTGCTCTCCAGGAGCAAGCCAGCTCATTCCAATTGGGTGAGAATCTGGGTACAGGGTGTTCACTCCAAAGGGACAGATGGACCATGCCAGCTTTGGCTCTTCCCACTCAGAGCAGCCCTCCAAAACTATCCAGCCAAGCTTGTGCTCCTTAATACTCCTATACACCCATGCAGCATTCCAGTCACAGCACTTTTTTTTTTTTTTTGCTTTGCTATAAAATAATTTCTTTGCCTAACTTTTAGAAGTTTCACAACTCATCACTTATTCTGTGCCCACTTTTTGTTGAGAAAGCTTTTCAAAGGGGTTCAGTGTTGGCTTAACAGTGTTTGCTCCTGTGACAATCAACAATAAAGCTCCCATTAGCTTTAATTGGACCAAAGCTAGATAAATGCTGAAATCTGGCCATTACGAGAGAGAAAACTATTTTCCTAAAAGAAATGTGTATTTGCAATTTAATGTCAGTGCTGCATATTGCATAGACTACTGAATAATTTGATTAGAAGAAAACAGCCAAGATGATTTCAGGTTGCTTACTCTGATGTCTTTGCCCTGGTTAAAAAACAAGTTGGTGACTTTTAATTATGTTTACGTACAGCTCATAATTGGTCTTATTTTCTCTGGGACCTTTGGGGTAAATTATGGATTTCTTTTATGAACATACTGAATGAGCCTGAGTTGCTTCCATAATCTGAATAACTAAATTTGGAGGAAAAAAATAGACTGAGAAAACTACTGAAGCAACTTACCAAACAAAATGTGCAAGCCATGTAATGCTCTGAAAGCTTTCTTGCTGTAGTTTGAAAGTAATTTTATGAAATTAACTCCTCCTGCCTTTTTCTTGACTATTGCAAATGTCTTAAATATGCAATGTGATGTTTTCTGTGGCAGCCCAAGTACCGCTGTATCTGTGAGGATGGCTGGATGTCCCCTCCTGGCAGCCCTGCCTGCAGTGCTGATATAGATGAATGCAGCCTTCCTAACCCTCCGTGTTCACAGGATCCACTTGTGCGGTGCCACAACACTCCAGGCTCCTACACATGTGGTCCCTGCCCCTCAGGTATCTCGTCCTTCCATGCTCTCAGGTTGGATGGGGTGGCAGTGGTACTACTGCCTGTGTAATAAGCACAGACACAGGATGCAGATGAGAGTAACTCCATGGAATGCTTTGGGCTGTGTTCTAGGGAATAAATGCAGGTTATGTTTTATATAGGTTAACGCAGGTGGTGGAGTCTAATGCATGAATTATCTCATCTTAAACTGAGCACCTAAGTAGGTCTCATGTCCACAGTAGCTTCATGCCCATCATGTCCTATTACCTTCATATAAGAGGTCTGCAGTACTTTCATATCTGTATGTGTCCTGCCCTAAGGCAATATAAAATCTGATTGTTCCCTCAGACCACAATAACCTAGGATTACTCTTCCTGAGCTGGGCAGGTGTTGTCTGTGGGAGAAGTTTTTAAAGTGTTTAACTGAAGTTGTAATAAATCTTTGCTGAAAAATGTACATACATGCACTAGACCAGAACTGCATCCTCTTTAGGTAAAAGTGTGTTTGAATCTAAAATATCCAGAACACAGTTAAAATAAAACATTCTTGTACACACATGTCCACCCAGTTGTGTTTGAAACCTAATTTTCAGACCAGTATTAATTTTAATGAGTTATGAGAGAGACAGGTCTATTCTTGTGCTAATGAAGTGCAATTCAGTTGTACTCTGTGAAAAGATTTGGTCAAAGAAGAAACCAAAAAGGCCAGGCATTTTCTTTTTGATGTCTTTTCTGTGCTGCTTTTTAGGCTGGCAAGGAAATGGATACACTTGCCGAGACATTGATGAATGTGCAAGTAATAATGGAGGCTGCTCAACAGCACCGATGGTCCAATGTATCAACACAGTTGGATCATTCCGCTGTGGGCTCTGTCCACCAGGTAAAATGGATTTCTTGTTGATAATACTGTGGAAGGGCTTAAAAGATGGAGATTCAACACATTTGAGCCTGTTTTGGAATAGATTTAAGAAGCTGAAATTTGGTTTTATATAAAGAAATATCACATACACAATACTGCACAACAGAATGCAGAGTCCAAGTATGTTCAAACTGCTTCAGCTATTAATGAACATTGTATAGAGTATGCCTCTAAAGATGATCCCCTGAAATATGTTTCCCTTGTACTAGGTGGCTATTTTCAGTGTTATAGCCTTTGTTTGGTGAAGTACTTCCTTTACAAGATCATTAATGGGAAACAAAGATTGCATAATTATGGTAGTAATTTTGTTTTCTGTATTAATTGAAAGAATATCCTGTGTGCCATAAATCACAGACTGTATTGTGTGCATTAAAAAAAAGCCTTGATAATTGTCACGCTCTGAATGCTGTCTGAGGAGGCAGTGTTTCCACTGCAGCGCAGCTCAAGCAGTGGAAGTTGCAACTTAGGTCTTTATAATTTATGGTTTATGATTTAAAACGCTTTTTGGAATTTATGGTATCAATACTAGAAATATAGCAGGAAAAAATCTTTTTAACTGACTTTTTGATTGCTATTTAAATGGCAGTAGACTGCAGGTAGTGAAAACTCCCAGCTATTGAGTGCTGAAGGGTTATCACATGGAAATGTGGCCTCAGACAAGTTTTGATGATGTCATCTCTGGCCATAAGGAGTTGTGCTGCAGGGCTTTGGTGCTCCTGAATGTCGTGGGAGGATCTGGGTGCTGTGTTTGAGGTCCAAGGGCTGCTCTGGTGTGCAGGAGGAAAAGATCTGGGTGTGGTTAGGGCTGACTGGGTGCAGATGTGTAGGGAAGGCAACACATGGTGGCTGAGAGACATGGGCTTCTATGGCCTCTCTGACTTCACCTATATTTGGCATACACTAATATATCTTTTTTTCCGTGACTATGGAAGGATTTATTTGCAGTCAGAATCCATCCCTTCAATGAAGGACCCACAATAAATATGCCAGATTTTACTTCAGCAGCTATCTCAATTCTTTGTTTTTAACTGCAGAAGACTATTATTTTACACCATGAATTAGTGTTTTGCTCACCAGTTGATTGTTTTACTGTAAATTTTTAAAGGAAATAGTTTGTTACATACTAACTGAGATTTACCTCTGAACAGGTTATGAGGGAGATGGACAAACATGTACCCAGGTTGATATCTGCTCAATAAATAATGGAGGATGCCATCCCTTGGCTAATTGTACCTCAGCTCCAGGTACGATGCTTTCTTAAAGACTGTAAGGTAATATCAATGTGAATCTCAAGGAGGATCTGGTTAGGATGAATCCACCTTATAGCAACATATCTAGATTGCAGTGCCTTTGCCACAGTCAGTTTTGCCTCATGGACAGGATTTTACATGTTGGTTAAAGCCAGTAGACTTTTGCACAAACACTGACAGAAGTAGATTTAGGCTCCACTGAAAAGGAGACTTTATCCTAAAACTGTGGAGACATTCACCACTTCTCTCTGATGCAGTTTTCCAATTATATGGCTGCTTTTACTACTCCCCTTCCTGTAAATAGTCTTCAACTACCCCACTGCTTCCCATGAGGGTGACCTTGGACTCTCAGGTACCCACAGCAAAACAACACTAGGGCTTTTTCCATGGTCGAGCTGGGCACTGACCAGGGAAGGTGTCAAAAAGATAAAGTTAGAATTATATTAAAACTCTGCTTTAAAATGTCAAGGACATTTACAGACATTGGTATTATCATTGTAACAGAATTACATTCTATATCTTGTCTTATCTCCCAAGGGCCCATGGCATTTTGTTCCTGCAGATCTGGGTACACTGGGAGTGGATATGGGCCAAATGGGTGCTCTCCTCTCAGTGATATCTGTCAGCTGCAAAACCCTTGTGCAAATGGGCAGTGCTTGGTAAGTGCTGGGCTCCTCACACGTGATGACAACATTGTGTAGTTATAACCGGTCAGAGAGACTTGGTGAGACTGAAGGCTAAGTGTGGACATACTACTGGGAATGAGGCAAACTCAGGGGGGATTGCAAGATCAAAGGATATACCCAAGAAAAGTAAAGTGATTTTCAGGGCACACAAGCCATTCCTTTGTGAAGTAGATGTAGCAATCTTGGCACTAATGGCCCGAGAAGTTGTGTTTGGTAGCCCACATTAGCCAATGGAATGCTCATGCTGATGGGAGAGAACTAAGTGTTAGGTTAACAGCTGGATTTGATGATCTTAAGGGTCTTTTCCAAGCTAAATGTTTCAATGATTCTGTTGTGTGTTGCTTTTCCATTTTCTGTGTGAAACGTGATGGTCCTCTCACACTCCATCCCTTACCAGCATTCCTTGCTCTCTGTTCTCTGTGGGTATCTACTGTGTTTTCTCTCATATTTAAAGGTATTTATAGGGCCTTTTGTGCCCAGATATTATCTACTTTTTCTGACTATTTAGTTCATTAGTTCATTTTAGCTCAATCTATTAAAAGATATGACATCTTCCCCTAAATATATTCTAACAAACAACAGTAGGCAATCATGGCTACAAACTGGTACCTGAAGATAACAGAGATATTAGGTAGTGAGACTACAGAAACATGTAATAAAATAGAGAAACAGCAGAGCTATATTTTGGCCAGCACAGTGACAGAGGAAATATAATGTCAATGCAGATCAGGAAACACCTTTTAAAGCAACATTCAGAGCCTTAAATACACATCAAAACTCTCTTCCATCATACTGAAAATCTCTTTGGGACACAGAGTACATGACTAGATCATGGAAAAGCAAATAGAGAATGCAATACACTGATTGTATGTCATCAAAGATGGGATAGTAGCCTGTACCTTGGGCCCAGTTCTGCTTTAACTTTAAAGATTGTGTCTTTAAAATAAGAGACATAAGGGAAGAGAACACAAATTAAAACAGTTACATATGAAAGGCCTTGATTATACAGAGAAGTGGTACAGGTTGCAACAATGGAAATGGAAAAGGGACCTACAGAATAAGGAATAAAGCTGAAAAGGTGATGAAATTGTTCCCCTTTAACATCCCTCAGGATGAAAAGGAAAGTTAACAGCCCACATAACTGCAGCGCAGACTTCCTGGAGAAAGGCCTTGAGAGAAATTACTTATAAATCAGTTACCTTGCCTTTCTATTTATAAGGTTTAGGTGATATGATTGACTTGATTCTAGTATGATCGTTCCAAAACAAACAAAACAGTTTTCTGAATGGCTGAAAGGGTACAGATTTTGATTTTTAAGACAGCAATTTGAAAGAAACCTGCTAAGAAATAACTTAATAGGAAAAACCCAAAGAGATAGATAATCTAATTAGGCTTTATGTTTATTTTGGTATTCACCAGTGACCATCAAGGTCAAAAATATTCAAAAATTCAATTTCTTTACTCCAATATCTCCTCATAAAATAAGTGTAAACATCAGTCTTTCTGCTGACTCCATTGATTTCTTTAGGTGATCCATGCTCACAGTTTATTCAATTTGTTTGTATCTGTAGGCAACGATCTCTGGCTATTTCTGCCTGTGTAATGCAGGCTGGACAGGCCCTAATTGTACTGAGAACATTGATGAGTGTATCAGCAACCCGTGCCAGAATGGGGGCACCTGCACTGATGGGGTCAATGGCTACTCCTGCGAGTGCACCAGCAGCTGGACGGGACCACAGTGCCAGACTGCCCAGCAAGGTACAGCCAGAACCTCCTCCCGCTCCTCCCCTCCTGGGAAATGGGACTGCAGGCTTCAGCGAGGAGGTGCTTGGTGCATGGGATGAACGTGTGAATCAGAACTGAGTTATGATGTGAGAAACAGCTCTGTGTTTGGTGGATTAAAGGTCCCAACCCCAATTCCCTCCAAGTCAGAGTTTTCCATGGGTTCTGTTTATAGCTGGTTTGTTTAGCAGTAGGAAGGCAACAATAAAGTTGATCTGCAGGCCCACTGGCCTCGGCTAGATGCCAGACATCCTAAAATCAGATCTCTGTTCCTGAGAAAGTGGTCTGGAAAGCTGGTTGGGAAAGAGGATCCAGTATAAGGAGAACAAGGGAATATTTTTGTGAATATTATTTCATCTGTTATGAAGCCAAAAGGTCCTCATATTTTTAGTCAAGAGGAAAAGCCAGAAAAGATTTTCAAACAGAAATTTAATGAAAAAAATGTTAGCATGAAAATGGGGGACTCAGTTTTATACTGAGTGCACTGTTCTCCCTTTTCCTCCTAGTATCATTTCTTCTGCTTGTTTGAGAACTTTTTCTGCCATTACTTTTAATTAAGTAAGGTCAGGATAGCATTCCAGTGAGTCCAATATCCCTGTGGCAACAGAAGTGGCTCATTTTTATGGTAGATTGCTAAGAAGAAAGCAAATTACATTTTAATGTAATACAGAATGTAAAACTTCCACTGATCCCCTGTGAAATTCACTCTATTTCAGAACTGTTTTAGTTTTTTTTTTCTATTTTCCTGAAGTATCTAACTAGTAATGTTTTATTATTGAGTCCACAGGGGGAAAAAATATTTTTAGGCATTCATAATGAAGGGATAGAAAACCAGTTTTTATCCAGTAAGGCATCATACTGTACCACCCATTCTTTTAGTTTCTAATCAATGAAAAAATAATACATTTTCTTACATGATCATTTTGAGTCTTGTTGAAAAAAGGTGAGATGTTTTAGACAGACATTTCAAATAAAATTGTATTCTTTTTACCATTTCTTGAAACAAAACAGTTTGGTAAGAACTGGCTATTTCTTTAGAATCAGTTCAGTGTTAAACTACAGGTGCTTGCTGCACACTGTAGCTATATGTGCATTATATTTTGGCTGCTTCACAGACATATTTTTCTGTAGCTGATTGGGGTTCTCAGATCTCAGAATGGTTCAGTGAGAGAAGAGATCATGGTATATCATGAGAGGGATTATCAGGCCCAGAAATCTGACCAAAACCAATAAATGGAATGATAAAACTCTTCAGGATAACTTATATGATATAACATTACTGAGAAAGACAATTTTACATCATGTTAACTTCAAAATGCAAAATGTTATTTTATTGAAAGGGAAAATTTAGAGATTCAATCTGGAGGTATCCTTCTGGAAGCAAAGCATTTTATGGACACTATCATGAGACTGAGTCAATATCTTTTGGCAGTATCCACATGTTCCAACTGATATTCTTTGTTCTTTTTCCAAAAACTATTTTTCTTTCAGAGAATGTGTGCTTTTTTGAGATGTCATTCCACTTGAGAGGAAGTCCTAAAGATCCTTTTATAGAAATATTTTTCAACATTGTTTTAAATGGTCAAGAAGAAAAAGCTATGCAAAAAAAAAGTTAGATTTTGTTTTAGTTTGCACAGTAATAGCACAAAATCTGTTTAATTTTCTCTGTCTTTTTGCAGTTTGTGGAGGATACCTCTCAGGCCTGAGGGGGACTTTCAGTTACCCTAGCAACCCAAACAGCCAGTGGTACAACAGTGGGGTCAGCTGTGCTTGGGTTATTCAAACTAATCCCAACAAGGTAAAATAAAGTCCAGGATAAAGAAATCCTCAGTCTGTAGGATCTCTCAGCTTATCAGAGCAAATATGACTGTCTTCATGGTACATGTGTTCCTATGTTGTGATCCAATCTCTTCACAATAAATAGTTTTTCAAAAGAATAAATTTTAGATCCTTACAAGCCTTCAGGCTCCTTAGCCTAAGGATTTGCTTGGGTTAGATTTTCCAGGCTTTTCCTAAGCAGCTGAGGGTTAGAGTTTATTAACCTACCTCCAGCTACAGAAGGGAACTATTCTACATTGCTTTAGAATGTGATCTTTGAATGGCTGCATGAGAAAAGCTCTGCTCTGATGGACTGCACAGGTGACTCCTGAGCTGAGTGAGTTGGTCAGAGCCTGGTGCTGACAACACCAAGGCTGTGGGTTTGATCCCCTCATGGGCCAACCCTTCACTTAAGAGTTTGACTTGATGATCCTTCTGGGTCTCTTCCAGCCCAGACGATTCTGTGATCCCCAAGAAATTTCATGTTTCTGATCTGTAAGTGCAGAAAAGTACTTAAGTGATATTGTCAATGGCTTTGTGTAATAACAGCATTTCATATTTTTAAGGATTGATTTTTCAACGTTGCACACAAATGTATGTTCTGATTCTGATCTGCCACTAACAATTCCACTTGTGTTATAAATAACTAGAAAATATGCTACTTTATAATTTAGCATGAAATTTCTTACTTGGAGTCTATAGTATTTGATGTATTTTTGACATGTTGTGGAATGAATTGTCATTTTATAAACCAGTGCTTATCAGTGGTTTATACAGCATTCCATATATATATGTATGTGATGTGTCCTCAGCCTTTAGCCTGGGAGCCACTGCTATCTTCAACAGAGCATATTACAGCACATCAGTGAAAAATCTGAGCAAACTTAAAGCTGTGCATGTCACTAAGTATCCAGAATGGGCTTTCGAGACACTGATTTTATATGTGTGAAACACAATCATTGAATCTTTTAACTGCCATTACAACACTTTCAACCATAGCAAGGGTGAGAAATGCTAATTATCTGATGAAAAACTCCCTAGGAAAACCTAGAATAAGGTATTTTGTGCTGTATTTTAAGCTTTTCACATGGCTTGAAATTTACACATATATATATTTTGCACATATAACACACACAGGCAAATGGTCTCAATTATTAATTTATAGAAATAATGCTGTTTCCAGAAAACTTCACTGACTGAATTCTTATCTGTCTGTCTATCTTCTCTCTTTCCTTTTGATGCTTAAGATTCTTAATATTCTTTTCTGTCCTGGAACATTTCAGGGAATGACATAATGGCTCTAAAGCTCATAGATTCTCACAGGTACATGAATACATATACCTGCTCTATAAAGTTTCTGCATAGATAGTGTCTCAGCAGATGGAAAAAAAAGAGATTTCTTGTTTTCTTGCTTCTATTAGATTCTGCATGTTACTTTCCCATTATTCCACCTGGAGACAAGTAATGACTGTAACTCTGAATTCCTTCAAATCCATGATGGGCCTTCAGCATCAACGCTCATGCTAGGAAAATACTGTGGCTTCTCAGGTCCTGCAGAGCTTTTCAGTTCCCATGACTCTCTGTATTTTTGGTTATACTCAAACCGCACCATTACTGGAGGTTTTACTGTTCATTGGGAATCTCAGGATCCTGGTAAGTTGATGAAATCCCAAGCATCTTCATGGCTTTGGAGTAAAATGAATCACTTACTTCCTTTGATTAGGAAGCATTAGGAACAGAAGGACAGTATTTTTCAGGGGAGTGAGGCTGAAATGTAGACATATGTATCACTTGAAGATATTTTCAAACTCTAGCTCTAGGCTGCTGTATGAATAGCTCTCTGCTGGTTTTTTAAGCCTGCTTTACACCTCCTGTGAGGAATCCCCCAAAGCTCATGTGTTTCTGGGGATTCATTTAGTCAGTTCTCTTTTCTCACAGAAGTATGTAGTACTTCAAGCAAGCAAGTTAATGGTTTGTTTTGCCACTGACAATTTACAATAGCCTAAATGTTCCAAACATGATAGATTGTAGGGAATTGGATTTTAAAGAATGTGTGAGGTTTTTGGTATGATTTGTTGTTCATTTCTGCCTGAATTCTTGGTAATGCTAATTAAGTGACTGTTCCAGATGGTCTGGCAATGCATCTCCAGAGATAAACTTCAAATCATCTCACATAACATTAGGGCCACTTCAATGTTCTGTATATTATCTAGAAACAAAATAATGCAATGGGTTGTGTCTTGAATGAACCATAGAGTAAAAAATGCCATTTCCTTATTTCTAGAAATATTTCTTGAAATGCTTTTAATATGATTTTTGGTGTTTATTTTCTTTGAATTGTCATTACTAGATTGATAATTACTAATTGACAAATACAAGTACTGAAAAGTGAAAGCAGATATTTTGGAGGAAAAAAATAGCACTAGCAAAAAGAAAACAAAGAGAGCAGTATAGATGAGATTAAACTAGCTATTCCTGAGGTGTAACACATCATGTATCCATCCCATTCCCAACTGTTGCACTGATGTTATTTTATTACAGATGTATTTAACAACCCTACCTCTAATTAAACTTCCCTTTTTTTTTCCTTTTTAATGGAAATAGTCTTGTGATAGGATAAAAAAGAAGTAGGGTTTTAAAAAAAAACCCAAAACCAACTATATACAAAGTACAGAAATTCAGATTAATTTTGTAAATCCAATCCAAACACAGTGCTTCTGATTATTCTTCTTAAGGCATATTCATCATAACTGGGTAAGAATCTTTCTTTTACTGTGCCAATCAGGAAATACTTGGAGTTCTCCTTTAAAAATTGAGTTGCAGAATTAACTGCAAAATTTAAAGAAAGAAGAAACTTGTCTGGTTTGTTTGGCTTGGTCTAGTGTTAGCTAGTTTTGACACTAGAGGACAATTCATCTTCTGACCCGACATGCAGTGATAAAGACTCTGTTTTTCCATTTCTCTTTCTGTTAGAATGTGGTGGTGAGCTGACAGGTACTTACGGCTCGATAAGCTCTCCAGGATATCCTGGTAACTATCCTGTAAACAGAAATTGTTTCTGGACCATCTCAACCAGCCCTGGCCTCCTCATCACATTTGCTTTTGGCACACTGAGCCTGGAACACCATGAAAACTGCAGTTATGACTATTTAGAGGTAAAGTGTAATTGTGAATTATGACAACATTTTGTGGATATGTTATTGCAAAACAAGATATTTCAAAATTTTTTTATGTACAGAAGGAGACTGTTTGAAAATTTAATCCTGGGTTGAAATGCTCCATTTTTATTTACATATTCCAACCATCCATGCACAATGAAAGACAATAGGACAGAAAGGGGATGAGAACCTGCTTCACTGAAGTCGGTGGAAGTCCTGTGACAAGGAGGATGGGATTCAGGCCAAATACTTGATGGGAAGCTTTCACTTTCTTACAAAGTTCAGTCTCCAAACTCCTTGTCAAATGTCAACCCACAGAGAATTCATAAGTCTGTAGGAAACTATTCAGGAACGGATCTAAGACTAATAGATTCATATTGTAGCTCACACAGCTGTCCACGACTTGACATATGAGCTTAGGGCTTTTTGTCAAGTGTGACATAATATTTACATAATTCTCCAATACATTTTCATGGAAATGAGAAGCCAGTTTGGAATAGCATGTTGTGTATAATGCAGAGCATGATTTCAAGAAAACAGTTCAACTGTAGATCTCCTGATATTTTCTTTCCCTTTCACAAAACCCTTGATGACTCCTGACAGCAGCATCACAGCTTTGCTGATGGATCTGTTTCTTGGTTCCTCTGAGTTTGGAGGAAACTTCCTTTAAGCTTTCCCTCCACCTACCATCCACAATACCTCTAGGGCCTCTGAGATAACTTAAGGAGTATTGGTACTGTTGACCAGTGGCACACATATGATAATCCTAAATGTTGATCTACCATTCTGTCTAGATTCGAGATGGCCTTCTTCCACAAGACCCTGTCCTTGGTAAATACTGTAGCACGGGATCTCCACCCCCACTCCAAACCACTGGTCCATATGCATTTATTCACTTCCACTCTGATGACTTAATTACTGATAAAGGCTTCCATATAGTCTATACAACATCTCCTGGTAAGTAAAATACTCAGGATTAAAGGGTAGTCTGTGACATTCTTGAGACAGAGTCAACAACACACAAAAGCATGCAATTAACACTTGTTCTTTAATAATATAGTAATTATTTTTGATTTGCAGACATTGTACAGAGGCAGCCTCAAAAGGAGTTACTGTACTTACGCATATCTCTTTTTTTTTTTTCTTTTTTTTTTTTTTCTTAATATAGGAGATCCAAGTTGTGGAGGAAATTTTACAGAGAGTGAAGGAGTTATTACATCTCCTTTCTGGCCTAACCCTTATATCAGTAGCCGACAATGTGTCTACATTATCCGACAGCCAGAGGATGAAAAAATATTCCTCAACTTCACCCATGTGGAGCTGGAGAGTCATAGTGCTTGTTCAGCAAATTATATAGAGGTGATTCCCTTAATCAGTTGATATGAAAGTTTGATTGCATGTGTGTGCAAGAGCATGTATAATTTCTGTCCCAAAGGCCACTGCACTAATAGATGTTAATCAAACAACTAAGTATATGAATTTACTAGGGTCCAAAAGTCACAGGGGCTGAAAGAGCAGAATGGTGCATTTGGAGTGAAGCAAAGAAAAATTGTCTAGCTTAACACTAATTCTTAATAGTCTGTATATGATTAAGGGGGAGTTTGGAAATTTGGTAAATGCATGTCAACTGCAAGAAAAATAGAATTAATGCCATAGTCGCTATGCAGCATTTTCTGGAGTCAAAGTATTATATGGAAGACCTTGTTCTGACACTAAAAGGAAACACACCATATAAATATTTATACATCCATTCCCAGGGAAGCGGTTGAATTACCATTCATGCAGGTATTTACAAGATGTAGAAGTGGCACTTAGGGACATGATTTAGTGGTGGGCTTGTCCAAGCTTGGTTTGCAGTTGGACTCTAAGATGTAGAGGTCCTTTCCAACCTTAATGATTCTATGATTCTATATACATATGTAAAGCTGGGAGTTTATTGTTGCCATAACTGAAATCTTACATGTCTAATTCAAGAATTATTATTAGTCTATATCTAATTGTCAAAGAAAACAAAATGGTGCAGTTGGAATGTTTCTATATGGAAAATGTAATAATAATGCAGAACTAATGTTAGTGCGATCCACTTGAGGTGACTTTCACTTTCGTTTTTACTCCTAGCTCTGTCTTCATTGGTTTGCAGTGTTGTGTTGCATACATATTTACAGCTGTAGGGTGCCTCTGAAACACATGAGATACCATGTTTTCCTTTTCTTTGTGATCCCTAAGCCCAGTTTTGTCCAGCCTCCGGTGTGCACCTTTGATCTGTCTGCGGGTGAGGTCTGGTGCGGGCCGGGGGCAGGGCCTGTCCCACCGCCCTGGCCAGGGAGCAGGGCAGCCCTGGGCTGTTGTGGGCACCTGCTGGGCTGGACATGGACTGGGGCAGGCCAGGATGTGAGGCATACGGGGGAGCCCGGCTTAACAGAGCCCGTGGCTGGGCAGGGCAGGACTGTGGGGAAATGGAGCCTGACTGAGCTGCAGATTTGCTGGGGCAGGGGCTGACATGGGTCCTGGTCAGCGGCAGGGTGGAGGCAAGGCTGGCCCCAGTGAGTCGTGGTGGTGCCCTCTGAGCCTGACAAGCTCTCTGTGTTGATGCCCCTTCTCCTCCCACGACATCTCTGTTCTCTATGTTATGCCTGGCTCGCCATGTCTCGAGGCCTCTGCTGCTGTACCCAGCTTGTGTTTCTGTGTACAGTCATAAATACCTCAGCCCACATGAGATGGCTGCTGGGAACCACAGCCTGTATAAAACTGTGCCTGTGCTGCACCGAGCTAAACAGAAGGAAAACAAACTGGGCACAGTCAGTTGTTGATTTGCAAAGGTGCCGCCGCAGCTGAAGCAGGCGGGAGCCATCCCTGCGGCCCCAGAGCGGGGTCTAGCACTGCCAGCCATGCAGCTCAATGGCAGCAGAGGTTTGGTTTTGTATTTTATTTCTTCTTGACCGTGAGGAACAGGCCCCTGTGAGCTTTATGGTGTTGGTCTATTTTTAAAAGATGTTATGGTGTTGACATCGTTCCCTTCTCTCCTGAAATTCAAAGACCTAGGTTGGAATGAAATGTAATTAGTTTTTGAAATGAGAGGGGAAGTGTGTTTAATGAAAACAGACAGCTTTTGTTTGTTTGGCCTGCTACTCCTCTTGCCTAATTGCTGGCAAAGCAGCAGCTAAATTCACAGCAGCCAGAGAAACAAAACCATTTCTGTTGAACACCATCGGTTTGTATTAGTTCAGCAAGGCATTTACCTCACTGTTTGTGACTTGATCAGTCACAAGCCCTTCAGTTTCCATGTGCTTCTGCCCTCCTCTTCTTCCTGCCCTCTCACTCTGTGGATCAGCCCAGAGCAGAGAAATCAGACTGACATTTTCTGGCTGGGACAATCAGTAAAACCTAAGTACCGTGCTCTGTTATTAAGGCCTTCACATGTTTTTTTCACATGTGCTTTTGTAAAATACTGTCCCACTGGTTCATCTAGGGCGATAACTTTTGGGTGTTTAAGTTCTTTTAAAAGCCACTCTCCAACAACTCTTTTGTCACTTTGGAATGCTGTAGATTATTCCATTACTTGGCTATACCAGGAAATCTGTAGACTTTCCACAGGGACCAGACACAGCTCACAGCACTTGCTCAGGGAGGGATGTTTAGTTTCCTGCTAAGGAAGGCGTCTGCAATAAGAAAATAGAGACAATAAAGCTTATTTGAGAAAGGCTGAGACATGATGATGCAGAGGTTAGATGCTAGCCGAGGTAGTCCCTTTTCCATGCCATCCTTCTAACTGGGAATAGCAGACATTACTCCCATACATGGCTTAGAGAACACGTTATTTTTTAACACTGCTCACTAAACTACGTAAACAAAAAATGTAAGGAAAATCAGCTCAAGAAAAATGTGTAAACTCCTGTGAACTACTGTTCTGGAAGTTTTCACTGCTTTCCAAAGATTTACTAAATATTTTGGCACAAATTCTTATGTCAGCTGCTCTACTGTAAATCCAGAACAATGCTGTCACCTTAAACTCAAATTCCAGGGAAATTGAAAATATCTGTTAGTCAGAAAGCCATCTCAGCAGCTTTAGACTGCAAAGCAGGCCAATCACTGCCTGTTCACCAGGCTCATAAGGGTTCCTTACCTTCTCTGCCAGTCCATGAATAAGTACAGCTGAGGAAGAAAGAACTGGTAATGAGAGGGGACCTGAAAGCTGGATGTTCCTGGTTTGCCAGTGAATTCACTGGAGTAATTTTTTGGGTTTGACAGCATATAGATGCATTTAAAAGCAGTTCCATCTACATTAACTATGACCATTTTTACAGCAGAAAAAAAGTGTTTTGTTTTGGGGAGATTTTTTGGGACAAAAATTGCATTTTTTATTGGTTGGGCAGAGAGCAGAGGACTTGTCTTTTGGACATCAGGTTGCTGTTGCTCACTTGAAATGAGATGGGCACCTCAGAGATATACGAGGGCTCTGCTTGGATCTTTGATGTAGCTATTCTTACTCATGGAATATGGGTTCAGGGTCTGAAGTTTTGAGGTAGAAATACCTCTTTCTCATCTACTCCCCTTGATAATCAACTTTATGGAAAATATATATGAAACATTTCTCCTTTGATTAGCAAATTGATTGAGGTCAGTAGAAAGGCAGTGCAAAAGACAGAAGCTGGATTTCCTGATACAGCCTCATTGCCATTATCATACGTTGAACCCTTCAGATAAAGGAGTGGAAAATGTCAGTGTGCCTCTTTACTGCTTTAGGGACTTGGAGTTGCATCTCCTGCAACTGTCTGCCTGCATTCTTGTATGGGTCTGATGGGAGAATTGCCATTGAAAAATCACTGGAAACTTCATGGCCAGAGAAAAAAAATCAAAAATATCCTTCTCATCTCCAGCAGATTTTAGTGCTGGGAACAATTTCACAGCTATCACTGGTGAGCACCCTAACTGTCCCTTTCATACTAAAGGTGTCACTTTTGGAAACATAGGCCCAAATAGTGCTGAAACTGTGGTTCGTAGAGATCATTTCATCCTGATGTCCTGTGACAGCAGCATGTGTTAGTGTCTTCTGTGCTGATCATCTGATTGTTCCTTTGAGCTCTCATAAGTCCTGTGCTTGTGCCAGTTATTGTGACGGCTCTTTGCCCGTCTCATAAATATATAAGACAGTTACTCTTTTTGTTATGTAGCAGCTCTTAGGAGATTATAGTTTTATCTGGTTATCAGATCTCAGCATTTCTATGATCTAACACTTTTCTCTTTTTGATGATTAGGTTCGAGATGGTGACAGTGAGACGTCTCCTTTTATTACAAAAATTTGTCATAACACAGTCATGTCTCCCATCACTTCTACCAGCAATGCTCTCTGGATTAAATTCAAGTCTGATGCTTCTGTGCAAAGAGCTAGCTTCAGGGCTGTTTATCAAGTTGGTAAGAGGAACTGGTCATTTTACACTGTGAACTTACGTGTAATTTGGACATTTTCAGTAATTTCCATGCTATATTATTCATATAATTGGTTAAACACAAACTTCAAAAGAAAGGAAAGAACAGAACAGAGTCAATTTATCTATTTAAAAATACAGTTGCTGTAGGCACTCCTAGCATGCTTGGAAACCCACCCTTTGTTGCTTCTGACCATGTAATTACTTCAGATGGTTAGAGCATGGTGCTAATAACAACAAGGTTGTGGGTTTGGTCCTCATATGGGCCATTCATTTAAGAGCTGGACTCAATGATCCTTGTGGGTCCCTTCCAATGCAGAATATTCTGTGATATGATATTAATGATTCTGTGATATGACACTAATGATTTATCACTTGATGCTTACATACCAAAGGTGTTACAACTTCAGTTCTGCCTAAATCTTTATACTTTCAGTTTGCCTGTCATTAAGTTCTTAACCACCAACAAGCCTGTCTGTGTCTGTGAAACAAATGAGTCAAACCCACTAGTTTTTATGAGCACAGTTTGGTCTTCTGTACAAGCATGCTTATGTTATACCTGTAGTAGTTTGTTCTTTTAAATCTGTTATGAATACTACTTGAGTGATCTGTAGAAACTGCTGTAATAAGATAGTTTAGAGTTTAGGGTTGTTTTTCTTCTAATTTCATAGTTACTTGATACATATCATACATCATCATTATGATACATTCCTTGGAATCATTCATTACAAGTACTGATTCTTGGTGTCTCTTGGCAGCCTGTGGAGGCTCCTTGTCTGGAGCAGGCACAATCCATTCACCTTATTACCCCAGGATGTCCCCTCACCCAAAGACCTGTGAGTGGATCATCTCCCAGCCAGCTACCAGAGTGGTGGTTCTAAACTTTACAGACTTTGACATTCGAAATACAAGCACTTGTGATTCAGACTACATTGAGGTGAGGAACAATACACATATACTATGAACAGTAGATGCATATCTGCAAGTTCCTTCCAGTACTCATCTCCACCAAAGCAGAAGTTCTCGACAGGCGAGCACTCCTTCCAGCAGTCACAAAAGCTTTTCCAGGATCCCATAATAATGGGATCCCAAAACTTTTCTTGGTTCTCCAAAGATGTTATGACTGTTTTGATAATCAGGGAAAAGTATCGGTTTTCTTTTAAACAGGTAGGCCTGATTTGGGAGATTTATGTGCTATTTACTGCTAAGGGTGTAAGATGTCATCTTTTTTCCATCTGACATGCTTTGTGTGGGACAGTGCTTCTCTGACAGGCTTAAGGTTGTATTTTATGTACCTGTAGTAGAAACAACACTGAAGAAAGGATATGGTTGACTTACTAAGGATCTCTTTTATATAGTTCTTATGAATTACTTTATGCTTAATACTTGATTGAAAAAAAAATCTATAGGATATTTTCAATACACTGTTCTTCAGGTCAGAGATGGCAACAACGTAGACTCTCCTGTTTTGGAGAAATACTGTGGTACAGCTGTACCCTCTAGAGTGCAATCCACACGGAACAATCTCTATATCAAATTCAGAGCTTCCTCACTTACCAACCTTGGCTTCAGAGCTCAGTACTGGCCATTAGATACAGGTAAGGACTGTTTTGCTGTTTTCTGTGTAGAATGTTGAGACTTTCCAAATTTTCCTGCAAATTGAAAACAATTGGCAGTCGAGTTTTATGATGCTTTAATGGGAGATATATTCTGAGTCAGCTACTGTGTAGTATGCATCAACGAAGAAAGACTATGAAATTTCAGAAAGAAAAGTAACCAATTTTATAAATGTCTAACTCTTTTTTTATAAATGTATCATTTAACCTAATATTTTAAATCTCTGCAGTATGTGGAGAGACTCTCACTGGACCATCAGGAACCATTACAAGTCCTGGTTATCCAGATGTGTACCCACATGGGATTAACTGTACCTGGACTATCAATGTTCAACCTGGCTACCTTGTCCGCCTGACATTCACTTCATTTAACTTGGCATTTGATTATGGTTGCAGAAAAGATTATCTTGAAATATATGACAACAGCACTGTGCAAAAATTGGGAAGGTAAATATGTCCATTACCCTACAGACCTGTATTACTGTGGAGTGAGCACAGTTCTGTAAGTCTTGACATTCAGTTTACTTCCTTAAGTTTTGCGTATAGATTATTTTCTCTTCATCACAGAAACAGTAGTTGCAATTTCTCTGCTAGGATAGCAAAGGCAGCTTGCTTTTCTTGGCCGTGGAATGAGAAGCACATTTAATAAATAATATATTGGGTGAAACTAAGTTGTGTCAAAAGGTTAGCTCTTTTAAGGACAGGTTTCAATAGCTGGCTTTGTCCAACTCCATTAAAAATGTGATTTATGGAAAATAAATTGAAAAGCATTAATATGTCTCTGCCCAGAAAATACATGATTTTAAAGACTGCAGAAATGAAAGACAGATTACTTAAAAGGCTGTACATTTGGATCTCTGCAAAAACTAGACCACAATCTCCATTTTATGGGATTTCATTTTCACTTTCTCCTCATACATGATTTTATCTGAGGGAAGAATATTCTCTTTTATTCCACTTCTCCAATTGGTATATACACAAGATTTTCTTGCTGCCCTATGAATTCAAGAACATTTGATTTACTTGGGAACAGTATCCAGCTGCAGCTATAGACTGTAAAATAGTTGGCTGACATGGCAGTATTTTGGAAAATAAGGAGCAAATGACTCTGGTAATGAAGAGCATTTTGCAATCTTAGTGTTTGGCCAGCCACTCTGACTCCTACAAAAGAACAGAGTATGTTGTAGGTATAATTTCAATAAGAATTTGACAACTTGATGTAAGTCAGAGTTTCTTCTCTGATTTTGCCAGGCTTTAGATTTGTACCTTTGTACATGTAGTATGCTATTTAGTCCCATGATTCAGGTATATGCTTGGGATCTGTATACCAAGGAGAGAATTGTGTAGCTATTCAAACTTCACACGAAAGCTGAATTCTCTTCCAGTGATACAGATGCTTTATAAAGTACTGCCATTCAATTTGGGTTATCTTTTTGCTGCAGGTACTGTGGAAGATCAATTCCACCATCTCTCACTAGTGGTGGCAATATAATGACATTGTCCTTTGTGACAGATCGTAGTGTTGCAACTGAGGGCTTCTCAGCTAATTATATCTCTCTGGATGCATCCAAAGGTAATATGTCAGTCTGTTCATTATGCAAATTAAATGTTTTCAGCTGTCACTGTAAATAACCACTACAAGAAACAGAAACATTATTTTCTCTGTTGCCAGAAGACTTCCTGGTGCCTCTTCTACTCCTTCTTATTCATTCTGCTTTATTCAAAAGCTTTTTACTCCCTAGGAAAGCGGAAAGCAATTTCTATAAGCAGCACTGTTGCTTTCTTTAAGACACCAGTGAGAGCTGACATGGCAGAACTGCATGAATTATTTAGGAAAAGTATTTTCTGGATTTTCTTTTCCATTCTGAGCTGAGTATGTGTGATCTAGGAAACTTAGTGATCATGGACAACTCACTTGAATGGGAGACTCTTGAGTGCCATAAAAAATTAATTTAGTCTCTGTAAGGTTCAATATTGATGGTGGGTAAAGAAAGGTCATTTAGGATGACATTTGATAAAGCAGCAAAATAACCTGAAAGCACAAGTGATTTTTCCATTACAACTGACATTTCTGTCTCCACCAGAGTCCAAGGCCCCTGTTATGCACTAAATCCCTTTTTAAAGTATTTTCTAAAGGCTTTTAAATCAGTGAGGTAAAGGAAGAATGACTGCTCATTGTCTCCATTCTCTTCTCTTTTGGACATTAGGAGGAATTTTTTTACAGAAAGGGTGGTTAAACATTGGAGTGGATGGCCCAGGGAGGTGGTGGAGTCACCATCCCTGGACGTGTTCAAGAAAAAACTGGACACAATACTTAATGCCATGGAAGGTAGAGGGACAGAGTCTGCCTAGCAGAGCTAAACCACAGAAGAGGTAGAGTGGCACAAGGGAAAAAAAAAGTAAAAATGAGAGTATGTTTCTAGCTGGGATATTTGTTATCCATCACTAACCAGTTTCTATGTGTCTTCTGTGTGTGAATGCAGACTACAAGGGATTTGTCAGATGAATACCAGAAATTCATAGTACTCATCTATGCAGCCATAAACTACCAATGGTTGTTCATTGTGTGCTCTTAGTTTCTTGAATTTTCCTAATTCCTGATCGTATTCAACCTGCTTAAAAGCAGCAAACTTTCCAATTCCTATCTACTTTCTTGGTGACATCTTGGTAAAATCGGCTAATATTTCATCTCTCAAACATGTGCATAGGTGGGACCAGTACAGATTTTGCTACTGTGGTTTTATTCACTACCAGATAGCTTACAAATATAAAGAAACCATTTCCTCAGCTGCCTTCATTTATATTCAAATTATCTGGCATTGAAACCAAAAAGCCAGTAGAAGCAATTAGGATTTAATGAGAACTAGTTCAAGGAGGAAATTTCTATTTCTTAGAAAGTAATACGCAAAAAACCAAGTTCCACTTTTAAAAATCTTTCCAGGAAAACTCTGTAGTTTGAAATCTGAATTCTTACTAGTGAGAAAGACTACTACCCTTATAAAGTCTTTTTTGAGCCTTTGTTTGCAACTGCAAACTAAACCTTCTGTAAATATCATTATTACTTTTAAATGTGATATTTTTTCCTTTTAACTCACCTCAGATTACTATTTCATGGGTGGATTGATTCCTTTCTTTCTAAATATTCTTGTAGCAACTTTTCTCAGAGTCCATGGAGATCAAAGTATTCTTTACTCAATATTAATCTCCATTTCTGTCTCTGTTGTAACCATATCTGTTTCTGTGGGTCTGTTAGCATGGCAATGCTGTCCAGTTTCACAGTTCTGCCTCCCCTCTTCTGTATTCCCCCCCTTACCACCACCATGGTGATTGGCTTTTCTCATCTTTCATCCAAAGCACTGCAATATGTGTCATGTGGAGTTCCAACTGCATCAGTGCTGTCCCTGGAATCTTCTCAAAAAATGCCTTAAAAATCTGCTGTCTTTTCAATGCTTTTAACAACTATGTAATATGTTTATATAAAATGAGCACTATGTAATATCTTAATCCAAATTCTATATAGCACCTAGGGTTTTCTTTTCCCATAATGAGCACAAATATCTTTACTACTCTTCAGCCAATCTGCACTAACTCTCAATTTATTCTCACTCTTGGAACGATCTCTAGAATAAACGCTTTTTAATTTCACCCATGACAGATTGTATAAATATGGCAAAGTGGGAGATAGCTACTGAAACGGAGAGTAATAAACTTATAGAGAGGCTGAAACTATGATTTGCTTTTTTACAAGGATTTGCTTCTTTTGGTCCAGTACAAGTATAGCAGTACCATAAAGTTTTCATAAATACCAGACAGCTAAATTTAATTTTTTTAATAAGAATAAAGTGGTTTGAAACTTCTGTGGCCCGAGAGAAGGCAAACACATATGTGTATGTGGATTTTGCTGTGAGAAGCAACTTCACACTGTGAGATGTTTAGGCCTCACCTTCATCTCATGTATATCCAGTTACACTAAGATAGCAAACTACTAAGCATAATAATCTCTGAGAGATATACTAAAACCATGATTTTTTTTCTTTACATCTGCTGCTAATTTAGATTTTTTTTTCTGCTAAAGAAATATGGTTCTAATAATGTTTCTTGTGCAATAAGAATTCTTCATATTTTTCAGTTGTGTTTTCTTAGCCAGCTAGAGCATAACCAGTATCAGAACTTGTCAAAGATGTTCTGGTTCATATTACATATTTCAATAGTCTTTTGTCTGGAGTTATTTCAGAGAGAATGAGTTATTGAAAACGCAGATGAGATTGTACCTCCCCCCACCAAATAAATTGGAGTTAAGGAAAGAAGGATATGTAGGAGTGAATTTTTTAATGCAAAATGAAATTAATTTTCTTCTCCATGCATCTTGGTAAACAATGTTTCTGTTAGCATGGCTTATCTGTGATATATTAAATACTTGAAAAGTAGCCTGAAAAGAATAAAAGGCAAAGCTATATTTCCTGTCCAAAAAAAAAAAAAAAAAACCAAACCAAAAAAACAAACTGAGTGCCACAAGATGCAGCCATGGCCATGGCCCATAAAGTGCAAACAATTGTTTTAGCATTCTGCCAGCTAGTAACTGTGAATAGGTCATGTAGCAGCAATACAGATGGAAATCCTTCAGTCAGACATACCCACATGATACTCATTTTAAAATGTGTATCACCCACATCAACTATAGGTACCTTGGATTCTTAGTTCTTTGCCATCCTTCTCTCATTTAAAAGGGAAAGTCCTATGGAATGCAAGGTAGTATTTTGATTTGTTTCAAAGAGTCCAGGTCTCAACTACCAAATAGATGAATGTCACAAAAGCCATGTGAGTGTTATGGTAGATTTTAGGGTTGTCTTCTGTCAATTTTGGCTGACCACATTGCAAACAATCCATGTAAAAATATCAAAAAATCTTTGAAAGAATTTAGTCTTTCCTGGAACTTTTGTGCAGGGTCTTGATAGATACAGGCCACAATTTTCCCATAGGAATAATACTGGACTCAGTGCTATTACATTTTTTTCCTCAGCTTCTTCACAAATAAGTGGGAATCCATCTGTTTGACTTTTAGCCAGGGTTTTGGTGGCATGTTTGGTTGGTTTGTTGGTTGGTTTTCTTTTTGTTTGGGTTTTTTAAAATTTATTTCTTTAGAGATGCTTCATTTCAGTCTTTCTGCTGGGAAAAGTTAACCATAGCAAGGTTTTTAGCAGATTGCCTTCCTGACAGACTTTTTATTCCTGGTCTTTCTCTGGCTTTGGTGAAAGAAAATGGAAAGAAAAATTCTACATTACATACTGCACTATTGCTTGATTTTTGATTAATTAGGATTGTGGGATCTGATTGGTATTTCTTTAGGGGAAAAAACATGGATATAATTCTCTACATTAGCATGATTGCATGACTGAGTAGTACAAAAACTGGCATTTTTCTCTGCTATTGGCTATTACAGTGGGTTACTGCCATTTATGGCTTTTCAGAAAAGCTAACACATTCAGTACTAAAATCAGAAGGCAGATTGAATCGCTTTCAAAACCTCATATGCTGGGCAAAGAAAGATGTGTGATTGTCCTCAACAATTGCCTCTTTCTGTTTTTCATGAGCTGTAGTAAGTGTCTTCCAGCTAAACCGAATTAATGTTTTTTTCCAGACATACAATAATCACATATACGATTAGACTGCATTCTGACCTTTGGCAAAGGAGTCAAAGTACTTTTTTTCCTGCTAAGTTTTTTAACTGTTCACTGAAGGGTATGTTGTTGCCCAAGCACACCCCTAAATGTTGCTAGTGAGGTGAGTGCTAAAAGGGAGTGCCAGCTCCCCTGCTGAAAGTAGAACACCATGAATTAATCCAGTTACCAAAAAAGAGTTGGCCGTCAAAAAAATGGGTTCATCTATGCTTTTCTAAATCCTCATAGCAGCCAGCATACTCCATCTATACTTGGATTTATTTCACTGTAGCCAAAAGTCTAACATTTATAAAGCAGTCACTGTTCCATCTTCTGTATTTATTATCCCTTAGCTCACAAAGAAGATTGTTAAGTGAAATATAAAACAGTACAGAGCATCCAGTTTAAAACAACACACTTGGGATATAAGTTTCTGTCTGGGCTCCCCCCAGGAAGAAAAACTTTAGTGAGGGAGGAAACCTGGACAATTCTGTGGAAATTGTTATTAAAAGGGCAGAAAAAAAAAAAAAGTTGGCTTCTGTAGTGCTAATTTTACTGTAAGAGTTCTTATCTAGTACACCAGTTTTAATATTTACAGGTTGAAAACTGGTATTTTTTTGTCTCAGCCTCTGAGAGAGTAAGTAATGGCAGTATTGCAAGAGCTCTAATCATTAAGTACGCACAAGTCAGACATCTATCCCTTCAAAAGCAGGAGGAAATAATTAGTTTAAAATAAGTAACCTAATAAATATACACACATTTTCTTTTTAATCTTTTACTGCTTTTTCAGTCATGGTCTGTTAGGAAAACTTGGGTCACATTTCTAAGTCAGATTTCTAACCCTTCAGTCAGCATTCTCAGGAAAACATATGAATTGAGTGTCTGAGGTTTGATGATAAGCCCTACATATCACAAAACACCATGGGAGGTGGCAGCACAGCCAGGGCATTATAAGGATTTACAAAGCAGCACAAGGCTCTTGTGGAGACCAGGACTAACCTGTTTGTTATATGTTCTGTGATGGAACACATAAATTACTAAAATTCTAGATAAAGGCTTTCACAGATAATGATTTTAGGTAAACCAGTGCATGAAACCTTTTTGATTTGTCAATACCGAAGCACAAGCCAATAGCAGAAAATTATTGACCTTATTCTGTGTCCTGTTTCTCTGTTCTCCCCATGATGAATTAGGAATATGAGTCTGGGAGCTAGCTTTGGGAGTATTTATCCCACAGAAAATGTTTGCAACAGAGGCCTTCCAGGTGACCCAGAATGTGAAAAAACCCCACAATTAAAAATACACCATTAAAAGCAAAAGTGTTTTAGTAGTTACAATGACTAGAGAACAGATATGGACATGACCAACCTTAGACATGAAGGGCCTGGAGGGTAGCTCCATCCCTTCCCCCTAAGTTGTTATGCAATTAAAGAGTTAAGCATAAAGATTGCTGTACTGCAGCTGTGCCTTAAATTAATCAAACTGTGTCTTAAGAACCAGTAGGACTTTTTTCTCCTTTCTGCATCTATTATGCTGATTGCATCATTGCTCTAGAAACTTATTTCCTAATAGAAACTTTCTCCTAATTTCTATGTATCTGTACTCATGGGCATTTTTTAGCTTCAAAACTTGTCTTGTCATTGAGAATGTGTTCTATTTTTTTCTTTCTTCTTGGTTCTTGAGTTTATCCTGCTAAGATAAACAAATTAAGCTCTTCTATTGTCTCTTGCCTACCAATCTACTAATTTCCTGCTATCTCCACAACCTCTGTCTTACTTGTTCTCATTTGATTTTCAGAACATCAGTGACCATGGTTAGCTACATTTTTCCAGGTGACATGTCACCATTGCCTTGTGCAGTGGCATCAGGATTTCCTGTTTTGCCTGAAAACACCTGGCACAGTTCACATTTCTTCTTGTCCTTTTTGCAGCCACAAACTTTACTCATTGACTGTGATCAACTAATAGACAATAATTCTTCTAGTTTCATACTATTTCATAGAAAATATTTTTATTCCTCATCCTTATGTCTGTGCTTTGAAAAGAGCTTATTTTTAATTATTGCTTAGGTTTTACCTCAGCATTAGTCCACACTATTTTCTGCTTCCCAGCTTGTACATTGCTGACAAAAAAAAAAAAAA